>JAJHZJ010001104.1:0-347442 GCA_023548195.1 Bettongia penicillata ogilbyi | reverse complement strand
GCTCACTTATTCCCTTTCACGTCCCCCTTCTTCCCCTGCATTGCAAAAGCTCTTTCTTGCTGCTTCTGGCTACATTCTTCCTCTCCCTTTCACTCTCTTTGTAATGGTCACTTAAAGTGAGGAGATCATTCTCATTCATTAATAGGCCCATGTAATCTACCTGGACTACATGAGTCTGAGTCACATGCAGCCTCTGGTGGGAGGAGTTTGCTAAATGGGTAGAACAGGAGAGATGTCGCTGAAAGCAACAGGGCTAGAGCAGAGCTGAGAGGAAGTTAGTCTTTTTTTTTTTTTTTTTTTTTTTTTTTTTTTTAATTTTATTTTTTTTAATGTTTTACAATCATTTCCTTAAAGTTAAGATTTTATTCCCCCCACCCTTCCCTCAATACCCCCCTCCCTCCCCATGACAGCATACAATTCTGTTTAGGTTCTACATATACTTTCCTATTGAGCACATTTTCACTATATTCATGCTATGTAGTCGAACTAAAATAAATGGAAGAAATCATATAACAAATCAACACATATTACACTGAAACCCACCCACACACAAACATGATCTGCTACATTCTGCAAGTGGCTTCCACATTTCTTTCTCTGAGTGTGGAAGGCGTTTTGCCTTTGAAGACCGACATTAGGATTTTTTTTTTTTTTTTCCTCAGTAAGTTCTTGTGTTATTACAAAGTTCCAAGTCTACCAGAAGAAACTCTCGCACACTGTGGTCGTTGCTGTGCACAAAGTTCTCCTGGTTCTGCTCCTTTTGCTCAGCATCAGATCATATAAGTCCTTCCAGGCCTCCCTGAAGTCTTCTTGTTCCTCATTTCTTATGGCGCAATAGTACTCCATTACATTCGTATACCATAATTTATTCAGCCATTCCCCAATTGATGGGCATCCCCTTGACTTCCAGTTTTTGGCTACCACAAAGAGTGCTGCTATAAATATTTTTGTACACGTGGGACCCTTTCCCGTTTTTATAATCTCTTGGGGATACAATCCTAGTAGTGATATTTCTGGGTCAAAGGGTATGCACATTTTTGTAGCCCTTTGGGCATAGTTCCAAACCGTTCTCCAGAAGGGTTGGATGATCTCACAGCTCCACCAACAATGAATTAGTGTTCCAACTCTCCCACATCCTCTCCAGCATTTATCATTTTCTTGTTCTGTCATGTTTGCCAATCTTACAGGTGTGATGTGGTACCGCAGAGTTGTTTTGATTTGCATCTCTCTAATCAATAGTGATTTAGAGCACTTTTTCATATGATTATAGATATTTTTGATTTCTTCCCCTGAAAATTGCTTGTTCATATCCTTTGACCATTTATCAATTGGGGAATGACTTGGATGGTTATATATTTGAGTCAGTTCTCTATATATTCTAGAAATGAGGCCTTTATCCCCGAGCTTAGCTGTAAAAATTTTTTCCCAATTTACTACATCCCTCCGAATTTTGGTTGCATTGGGTTTGGTTGTGCAAAAACTTTTCAGTTTAAAGTAATCAAAATTATCCATCTTGCATTTCATAATGCTTTCTATCGTTTCTTTAGAAAAAAATTCTTCCCCTCTCCATAAATCTGATAAATACACTATACCTTGCTTCTCCAGTTTATTCATGGTATCAATCTTTATACCTAAATCATGTACCCATTTGGACTTTATTCTTGTGTACGGTGTCAGGCATGGGTCTATGCCTAATTTCCGCCACACAGTTAACCAGTTTTCCCAGCAATTTTTGTCGAACAATGAGTTCTTATCCCAGAAGCTGGGATCTTTGGGTTTGTCAAACAGGAGGTTGCTATATTTCTTGCCAACTGTGTCTTGAGTGCCAAGCCTATTCCATTTGTCAACCCCTCTGTTTCTTAGCCAATACCAAGTGGTTTTGATAATTGCTGCTTTATAATACAATTTGAGGTCTGGTAGCGCTAGGCCACCTTCCCAAGCATTTCTTTTCATTAGTCCCTTTGATATTCTGGACCTTTTGTTTTTCCAAATGAATTTTGATATTATTTTATCCAGCTCTAGAAAATAATTATCTGATAGTTTAATTGGTATGGCACTAAATAAGTAGATTAATTTAGGTAGAATTGTCATTTTTATTATATTAGCTCGGCCTACCCATGAACAACTGATGTTTTTCCACTTACTTAAATCTGACTTTATTTGTGCAAAAAGTGTCTTGTAATTGTGTTCATATAATCCCTGGGTTTGTTTTGGCAGGTAAACTCCTAAGTATTTTATAGTGTCTACTCTAGCTTTAAATGGGATTTCTCTTTCTATCTCTTGGAGTTGGACTTTGTTGCTAATATATAGGAATGCAGAAGATTTGTGTGGGTTTATTTTGTAACCTGCAACTTTGCCAAAGTTGTTTATTATTTCAAGTAGCTTTTTACTTGAATCTCTGGGATTCTCTAAATATATCATCATATCATCTGCAAAGAGTGATAACTTAGTTTCTTCTTTGGCTATTTTTATTCCTTCAATTTCTTTATCTTGTCTAATTGCTACCGCTAACATTTCTAGTACCATATTGAATAATAATGGTGATAATGGGCATCCTTGTTTCACCCCTGACCTTATTGGAAATGCCTCTAGCTTGTCTCCATTGCATATAATGCTTGCTGAAGGTTTTAGGTAGATACTGCTTATTATTTTATGGAAGGTTCCCTTTATTCCTATGTTCTCCAGTGTTTTTAATAGGAATGGGTGTTGTATTTTGTCAAAAGCTTTTTCTGCATCAATTGAGATAATCATGTGGTTTTTGTTGGTTTTCTTGTTGATATGATTGATAATGCTAATAGTTTTCCTAATATTGAACCAGCCCTGCATTCCTGGTATGAAACCTACCTGATCATAATGTATTATTCTCTTGATAAGATGCTGTATTCGTTTTGCTAAAATCTTGTTGAAAATTTTTGCATCTATATTCATTAGAGAAATTGGTCTGTAATTTTCTTTTTCTGTTTTATCTCTTCCTGGCTTGGGTATCAAAACCATATTTGTATCATAGAAGGAATTTGGGAGTACTCCTTCTTCCCCAATTTTCCCAAATAGTCTATATAGTATTGGAATTAACTGTTCTTTAAAGGTTTGATAGAATTCACTTGTGAATCCATCTGGTCCTGGAGATTTTTTCCTAGGGAGTTCATTGATGGCTTGTTCAATTTCTTTTTCTGAGATGGGGTTGTTTAAGTATTCTATTTCCTCTTCTGTTAATCTGGGCAATTTGTATTTTTTAAAATATTCATCCATCTCATTTAGATTATCGAATTTGTGGGCATAAAGTTCGGCAAAATAATTTCTAATTATTGTTTTAATTTCCTCCTCATTGGAGGTGAGTTCACCCCTTTCATTTTTAATATTAGTAATATGATTTTCTTCTTTCTTTTTTTTAATCAAATTGACCAAAGGTTTATCAATTTTATTAGTTTTTTCATAAAACCAACTATTGGTTTTATTTATTAATTCAATAGTTTTCTTAATTTCAATTTTATTAATCTCTCCTTTGGTTTTCAGTATTTCTAATTTGGTATTTTCTTGGGGATTTTCAATTTGTTCTTTTTCTAGCTTTTTCAGCTGCATACCCAAGTCATTGATCTCCTCTTTCTCTATTTTATTTATGTAGGCATTCAAAGATATAAAACTTCCCCTAAGAACTGCTTTTGCAGTATCCCATAAGATTTGGTAGGTTGTCTCATTATTGTCATTCTCTTGAATGAAGTTGTTAATTGTTTCTATGATTTCTTCTTTAACCCATTCCTTCTTTAGGATTAAATTATTTAGTTTCCAACTGATTTTTGCTTTATCTTTCCATGGCCTTTTATTACATATAATTTTTATGGCATTATGATCTGAGAAGGATGCACTGATTATCTCTGCCTTTCTGCACTGGATTTTGAGATTTTTATGTCCTAGTACATGGTCAATTTTTGTAAATGTTCCATGTACTGCTGAGAAAAAGGTATATTCCTTTCTATTCCCATTCAATTTTCTCCAAAGATCTATCATATCTACCTTATCTAGAGTTTTATTTACCTCCTTAACCTCTTTCTTGTTTATTTTGAGGTTAGATTTATCAAGTTCAGAAAGAGGGAGGTTGAGGTCCCCCACTAGTATAGTTTTGCTGTCAATTTCTTCCTTCAACTCCCTCAATCTCTCCTCTAAGAATCTGGATGCTATACCACTTGGAGCATACATGTTTAGTAATGATATTGCTTCATTGTCTATGGTGCCTTTTAGCAGGATATAGTTTCCATCCTTATCCCTTTTGATTAGATCTATTTCTGCTTTTGCTTTGTCTGAGATTAGGATTGCTACTCCTGCCTTTTTTACATCAGCTGAAGCACAATATATTCTGTTCCATCCTTTAACCTTTAACCTATGTGTATCCCCCCGTTTCAAATGTGTTTCTTGTAAGCAGCATATTGTTGGATTATGGCTTTTAATCCATTCTGCTATCCGTCTCCGTTTTATGGGAGAATTCATTCCATTCACATTCACAGTTATGATTACAATCTGTGTATTTCCCTCCATCTTCTTTCCCACCATTTGTGCTTTTAGCTCTGCTGTCTCCCTTCCCCTCCTCACTAGTATTTACTTTTCACCACCTCCTCTTGCCGCCTTCCCCTCTTTCTTTTAGCCCCCCTCCCTTTTACTCCCCTTTACTCTTATTGCTTCTTCCCTCCCTTTTGCCTCCCTCCCCTTTCTTCCCTCTTCCCCTCCCACTGCTTATAGAGCTAGTTAGGATTTTCTACTTAAGTTTATTGTTCCGTCCTTTAAACAAATCCGATGAGAGTACCTCTCACATAATGCTCATCTCCCTCCCCTCTTTCCCTCTACTATTATTTTGTACTTCTTCTTGTGATGTAATTTGCCATTTCCTGCTTCCTCCTTTTCACACCTCCTATTACACTCCCTTCTCATACTTAAATCACATTTTTTATCATGATTTCATTTACTTTATATCCGTTCCCCCTATGCTTATCCCTTTTATATTTCTTAATAGACGCACAGTTCTTGAGATAAACAGATAACATCTTCCCTTATAGGGAGGTGAACAACTTGCCCTCATTGAGTAGCAAGTTGTTCCCCCCCCCACACTGTTTACCTTTTTATGATTCTCTTGCGACCTGCATTTGAAGATCGAATTGTCTATTAAGTTCTGGTGTTTTGGTCAGGAAACTCTGGAAATCCCTTACTTCGTTGAATGACTTTCTCCTTGCCTGAAATGTTATGCTGAACTTTGCTGGGTAGTTGATCCTTGGTTGCAGTCCCAGCTCCTTTGCCTTACGGAATATTGGGTTCCAATTCTTTCGATCTTTTAATGTAGAAGCTGCAAGGTCCTGTGTAATCCTGATTGTATCCCCTTGATATTTAAATTGTTTCTTTCTGGCTGCTTGTAGTATTTTTTCCTTCACTTGATAGCTCTGGAATTTGGCAACTATATTTCTTGGGGTTTTGAGTTTGGGGTCTCTTTCAGGAGGGGAACGGTGGATTCTTTCGATGACTATTTTGCCCTCTGAATCTAGTACTTCTGGGCAGTTTTCCTTGATGATTTCCTGGAAGATATTGTCCAGGCTCTTTTCTCCATCCTGGGTTTCTGGCAGGCCAATAATTCTTAAGTTTTCTCTTCTGGATCTATTTTCCAGGTCAGTTGTTTTTCCAATTAGATATTTTACATTTTCTTCTATCTTTTCATTCTTTAGATTTTGTTTGACTGATTCTTGCTGTCTCATTGAGTCGTTAGTTTCTACTTGCCCAATTCTAATCTTCATCACATTGTTTTCTTCTGTTAACTTTTGTATCTCTTTTTCCATCTGCCCAATTTTTCCTTTTAATAAGCTATTTTCTCCAGTTAATTTTTGTACTTCCTTTTCCATTTGGCCTTTCAGGAATTTATTTTCTCCAGCTAATTTTTGTACTTCCTTTTCCATTTGGCCTTTCAGGAATTTATTTTCTCCAGTTAATTTTTGAACTTCTTTTTCCATTTGTTCAATTTTCCTTTTCAGGGAGATGTTCTCATCAGTGAATTCTTTCTTAATAATTTTAAAATCATTGGCCAGTTTATCTTCTATTTCCTTCTTCAGCTGTTCCAGGAGAGCTGCTTGTACTTGCGAGTAGTTCATAGTCCCTTCTGAAGTTTCAGATGGAAGTACAGTCTCAGCTGTGACCTCTTTGGGGCTTGTGTTTTGGTCCTTATCCCCATAGAAAGAGTCTATGGTTCTTTCGGCCCTCTTCTTTTTCCTATTCATGATTTTGATTGAGTGTTGTGGCTTCTGGTTCTCTCAGTCAGAAGCTGGAGAACTTTTTGGTGAGCTGATGTGTGAAAAAGCTAAAAGCAGGTATTTGTTTGGTGTTTCCCTGATCAGCCCTGGGTTTAGCTTGTTAAGTGTGGGGGTGTGGTCTGGTCCCAGGAGATCTCAGATGAATTGAGGCAAAGTCAGCTCAGGGGCTGGTAATCCCAGCTGCCCTATTGTCTTTCTGATTCCCCTGGACAGCTGAGGCACGCCTAGATGCTAATGCGTGTTCCCACCCCTCCTGGGGCTCCTCTCCTGGTGCTGAGGCTTGCTTGGGTCCTAGTGCGAATTTTCTCTGCCCTGGGTCCTCTGTCCTTCAGGTTTGCCTCTGCCACCGTATGAGGAATCCCCCTTAGCTATTTTCCTCGTCTCAGGTGTTATGAGACTATTGGTCTCCTTCTTCTAATTCTACTGATCTGGGATTTTTCTGGGGAGATATTTTATGGTTCTTTCACGGTCATCAAGGGGGAAGGAGCGAGCATTAGCTGATTACACCGCCATCCTGGCTCCCGGAAGTTCAAGTAAGTGACTCACCGGAGTTTGATCTTCGGGCTGAAGGTCCCAGGAGCTGCTGCGCTGATATCGGGCACTCCGAGGCTCTCACTGACTCGGTTGGGCTTGTCTCCCGCCCCGGGTGCCGCTCCTCTGGTTCCACCCGCCACTCAGGTTTCTCGGATCTCCTCCGCTCCGCTGCACTGGCCGTGCTGCGCTGGCCACGCTGCGCTGTGCGCTGTGGGCTCACCCCCGCGGATCAGATCCTTCCCGTGGACCTTCCAGTCCCACCTGAGCTCCGAATCTGTCACCGTCTGTCTCCCACTCGATTCTGCACCTCCAAAATTTGGTCAGATTCTCCTTTCAGAGGTACCTGGAGAAATTTGTCTCAGAGCTCAGGTGAGTAGCTGCTCTCACTCCTCCATCTTGGCTCCGCCCCCCGAGGAAGTTAGTCTTGAGAGCAGTCAGAGATAGGAAGGATGCAGGCTGCTGGCTAGTGTGAGTGAAAGAGTTTGGGATTTTGTTTAAGAGGGCCTGCTTATGATTTGTTTATTGGAGCCGATTTGTGGGAAGCCTAGCAGGGGGAAGGCTTGGGAATAGTGTTGCTCTCTGCATTATTATTGTGTTTTTTTGTTGCTGTAATGGATTTGGGTTTCTGGTATCTAAATAAATGTTTTGGTGCTGCCTCCTGTGTGGAGAGTCTGTAGTATTCCATGATTCAGAATTGCATTGGGATATTCATGGCCATAGTAGGCACTGTGAATATCTCATTGGCATGACACTTCCCCAGTATATTTCTATCTATCTCTCTATCTACACACACATATATGTGTATACACACACACACACAGAAAAAAAGGAATATAGAATGCTTTCATTTGAATTCAGACCCCAACAGTTCTCCTTTCATAATCTTAGATTATTTTATTGCTTAGAATAGCTAAGTCATTCACAGCTGAACACTGTACAATATTGCTATTTCTATGTAGAGTCTTCTGCTGGTTCTTCTCACTTCATTTCACATAATTTTTATGTCTTCCTTGTTTTTGTCCAAAAGCCATCCGGTTCATTTTAAAATAGTATTCTATCACAATCACATATCACAACTTATTTAGTGATTTCCAATTGATAAGAATCCCTTCAATTTCCAATTGTTTGCCACCACAAAAAGAACTGCTAAAAATATTTGCTTACATATAGGTTGTTTTCCTTTTTCTCTGGTTTCTTTTGGATAGAGACCTAGAGCTATATCTCTGGATCAAAGGGATATTGATATCAATTTGGTAGTCATTTGGGCATAGTTTCAAATTGCTCTCCAGAATGGTTATATCAGTGCACACCTCCACCAAGAATGCATTAATTTCCCACTTTCTCCACATGCCCTCCAACATTTGTCATTAGCTTTTTCTGTAATATTAAATAATCTGATAGGTTTGGTGCCTCAGAGATGTTTTAATTTACATTTCACCAAAGAGATTTAGAGCATTTTTTTCCCATATGACTATAGATAGCTTTAAGTTCTTCTGAAAACTGCAAATTCATATTCTATGACCATTTATAAATTGAGGAATGACTGATTTTTTTCTTTTATAAATTTGACTCAATTCGCTATGAAACTGAGAAATGGAATTTTTAATTAGAGAAACTTCCTAAAAATGCTTTCCCTCAGCTTTTTGCTTTCCTTCTCATCTTGACAGCATTGTTTTGTTTAAAACAACTTTTTAAACCAACGCATCCTATTTTACATCCTGTAATGCTCTCTAGCTCTTGTTAGTCATAAACTTTTACCTTATCCATAGATCTATCAGGTAAAATTTTCTATGCTCCCCTAATCTGGTTATGATATCACCTATATTTTTTCTAAATTATGTACTCATTTTGACGACCTCTAAACAATTGTTTTCCCAGTTGTTTAGTTTTGATTTTATTTGCTCTTTCACCCACTCATTATTTAAGAATAGATTATTTAGTTTTCAACTGATTTTTCTTTTCTAAAATAAATTGATTTATTTTTAGTGTTTTAAAAATTCTTAACTTTTGAGTTCCAAATTCTTCCTCTCCCTCACATCCCTCCTTTTCCACACAATGAGAAGGCAAGCAATGTGATATAAATTATACTTGTGAAATCAGGCAAGCTGTATTTTCACGTTAGTTATATTTCTAAAAAAAAACAAGGAAAAAGTGAAAAAAATTTACTTCAATTTACACTCAAAGTTCATCAGTTTTCTCTCTGAAGGTGGACAGCATTTTTTCATCATGTGTTCTTTGGTGTTATTTGGATCATTGGGTTGATGAGATTACCAAGTTTTTAACAGTCATTAAAACATTGCTGTTATTGTGCACAATGATCTCCAAGGTTTTCTCTCTTCAGTATTCATCAGTTTATAAAGGATTTGCTATGTTTTTTTCTGAAATTAACACCTAGTATTTCCCACAGCACAGTAGTATTCCATCACAATTATGTACTACACCTTCTTCAGCTATTTCCCAATTGACAATCTTTTGCACCACAAAAAGAACTGTGCACAATTTTATAGCCCTTTGTGCCTAGCTCCAAATTATTCTCCAGAATGATTGGATCAGTTTATTACTCCACCAGCAGTTCTTTAACGTACCTGATTTCTCCCAATTTCTCCAGCAGTTGTTATTTCTGATAGGAGTGAGGTGGTACCTCAGAGATGCTTTACTTATCACTAGTGATTTAGAGTATTTTTTTTCATCCAACTCTAGATAGCCTTGATTTCTTCTTCTGAAAATTGTCTGTTCGTATCCTTTGACCATTTGCCAATTGGGGAATAACTTACACTTTTATAATTTGAGTCAGTTTCACACTCAGCATATATTTGAGGAATTAAGTCTTTGCCAGAGAAACTTGCTATATATTTTTATATTACTTCATTATGCATAGTACCTTTTAGCAAAAGGTAGTTTCCTTGATTATCTCTATTCATTAGATCTATTTTTGCTTTTGTTTTGCGTGACATCATAATTGGTAAAACTGCCTCTTTTACTTCAGTCAAAGCAAATTAAATTCTGCTCTGGTCTTTTATTTTAACTTCTATTTCAAGTGCATTGCTTATAAATAACATATTGTTGGATTCTGGTTTGTAATTCATTTCCACTTTATGGGTGAACTCATCCCATTCACATTCACAGTTACGATTACTATGAATTTCTTTCCATTCCATTTTCTTCTATTTCTTCTTCTCTCTTCATATCTTATCCCTCCTCAAGTCTGTTTTGTTTCTAACCACTTCCTTCCCTAATCTGTCTTCCTTTTGTCACATTCATTCCTGTCTTTTATCCCTTTCCTCTTCTATTTTACTATTCAGTAAATTATATTTCTAAATAAAACTGAGTGTGCATATTATATTCTTTGCCCTTTGAACCAATTTTGATGATGGTATGAATCAAGAATTACTCAACATCCTCTCTGTGCACTGTAAAAGCTTGTGCCTTTTTTATGTGAGAAAAAAATTCCCCATTCTATCTCTTCTTTCCCCTCTATCCAGTGCATTCTCTTTTCTGTTAATCCTTCTCTTTCTTTTTTCTTCTTTCTCTTTTACCCTTCCATTTACCTACTCAGCATAGCACCAAATTTTTCCTGACTTTCCCTTTCATCCATTCTTCTGTTGCAGAAATATTAATTTCTTCTACTCTTTTTTAGGAAATATTTGCTTTATTTAATTCCCTTTTTATCTCTTATTTCTTTTTAAGATTTTGTAGAATATATTTTCAGAAATACTAATTCTCAATGCCAACATGTACATATAATAGGAAATATTATGTTACCTGAGTCCATAGGAGGTACAGAGACAAGATGGGCAGAGGTAATCTTACACTTTGCTTTTTCTCCCCTTCATTACTTATTTTTTTTTCAATGCCATGATATTCTCTATTTAAAAAATGATTTCCCATCTATAAACTGAGCCTTCATATGATCACAAACACTTTCATACTTAGGAGTTGGTACCAAGATGAATTGCTCTGCTTTTGAGAAACTGATTTTCACTAGTATATAATCCATCTCTTCTCCTCCTCCGGGAGAATTAATTGCCTGACCCCTTGTCTGATCCCTGATTGCCTCAGTGGGTTCCTTCAGCCATTCCCATTTCATTGGCTATATCTAAGACCCATTCTTTCCTCTGTGGTCTATCTTCTGATGTTCTCTCCTTAATCTCACACCAATGAGAAGAAATTGAAATCCTTCTAATCCACCTCTTTTCTCAAAACCATAGCTATCATTACCTGGATTTTCTTGTCCCACTCTCTCCTCTCCCCATATGAGGGACATTTAAAAAATATGTTTCCATACTACTTTCAACATTTCTATAGTTTAATATTTCTATAACATTAATTTAGTGCATTACAATTTACTAGTGACAATATGCAATTTCCCTGAAATATTAGATGACTTTCACCTCTCCTCATCTTGATTTTCTCCATGATGGCTTTAATTTCTTATTTTCTGTAATTCTTTGATGCTTATTTAGTTTCTCACTTTCACTCAGGCAATAATTTGTGTTTTGATATTTTAGAGAAAGTCAAATAAATCCTGTCCCATACTCAGGCACTTGAAAAAAAATCAATTTTTAGTCTTCTATTGCTCTCTGAAAGTATTTAACTGCTTGCTATTTTGTCAGATTATAGGTTGAAAAACCTGCTCACATCTAGATTCTTTTTTAAGAAATCATTTGAATTTTTCCCTTTTGTTAAATGTATTTTACTTGATTCTTAAGACTTAGCATTGCAGTATTTGTTATTTTTAGATAGCAACAATTTGACTTTGCTCTTTGGAATAATGTATTCCATTGTTTCCTTTAACTGCTTATACACATTGGGTAATACAATGATATTTTGACTCTATCATTTGACAATGACAATCTGTTAAAATGATTTTTCTCTTACTGCTTGAAAACAATAGTTTTTGACAAACTTATGTATGATGTCTTTTGGTAAGGTCAATTTGGGACTCACAATCCTTTGTTCCTATGAAATGAGCACCTGGAACAGGAAGTCATAATAGTGCAAGGCTTCAAGATAATGCCAGATGAGGATGAGCTGGAAAAACTGGGATATTTATCCTGGAATACAGAAGATATGGGACAGATAAGAGAGCTATCTTCAAGTGTTTGAAGGATTATCCCATGTAGAAGGGATTTGCCCTAATTAATGAACCTCACTCTCATTGGAATTGGTTCAAAGAGGGAAGAACAGACACACATACACTATGTTCATATATAGTGTATATATACACACATATGTGTGCATATATACACACATATGTACATATATTCATTTTGGTATAGAAATCTACTTTATCCAATTATGAAATGGGAGGGGAAAAAAGGGGGATAATAAAAGGGAGGGTTAGGGGAGACCATGGGTAGAAGGACAAAAAAGATTTTGAGGAGGAATAGGGGAGAGAGAGAAGAAGAAGAAGAAGAAGAAGAAGAAGAAGAAGAAGAAGAAGAAGAAGAAGAAGAAGAAGAAAAGATGGAGGGAAATGCAAAGTTGATAATCATAAAGTGAATATGAATAGGATAAATTCACTCATCCAATGGAAGCAGAAAATATAATGGATTAGAAAACAGAATCCAACAACATGTTGGTTCCAAGAGTCACAACTGATACAGGAAGATGCACATAGAATTACATAGAGCAGAATCTACTCTGATTAAGCTGAAGTAAAGAGAGCAGAAGTAGCAATCATGATCTTGGACAAAGCAGAAGCTAAAAACACAACTAATTAAAAAAAGACAATAAAAAACTACCTTTCGCAAAGAGGTACCGTAAATAATGAAATAATAATCAAAAATTTTATTGCAAGTTTCTCTGATGATGACCTCATTTCTTAAGTGTGTGTGTGTGTGTGTGTGTGTGTGTGTGTGTATGTGTGTGTGTAAGGAACTGAGTGAAATTTATAAAAAATCTGAGTCATTCCCTAACTGATAATTGGTCAAGGAATGAGAACAGGGAGTTTTCAGAAAGGGAAATCTAAATGGCAAGACTGAAGCAATTCAATTAACTGAAGTAATGTGAAGTGAGAAAAACCGGGAGATCATTGTCTATAGTGACAGCAATGTTATACTCATGATCTTGAAAGTCTTGGCTACTCTGATCAATACAATGATCCAAGAGAAGTCCAAAGGACTCACAATGAAAAGATGCTATTCACCTCTAGTGAGAGAATTGATGAACTCTGAGTATAAATTGAAACATGATTTTCTCATTTTCCATATTTTTTTGTTTTTTTGTGATATGGCTATTATGGAAATATGTTTTGCATGATTTCATGTGTATAATTAATATATTTTTATTTGCCTTATCAATGGGTGAGGGAGGAAAAAGAGGGATGGAGAGAATTTGGAAATAAAAATTCAAAAAGAAAAGAATGTTGAAAACAAATTATTTACATGTATGTATTTATGTGTGTGTGCATATACACACATATGTATATATGCATGTATGTATGTGTGTGTATATACGCACACACATATGATTTAGATTTTCTATTTGTCTCCATAGGGAATCACTAGAGTGAATGCTTGGAAGTTGCAAAAAAATGACTTCCCACGACAGCCTATAGGAGTTGGGGAAAGTCACAGATGTGAGCTGGAGTTACTGGACCTCCACTCATTCCAGAATGGGGATGACCAGAAAACACTGCCAAGGGACTAATTCTTTAAGTTGTTACATAAAATCACCACAGTCATGGGGGTCAGAAGGCCATTACATTACAGGCCAGTAATAAACTGTAGGACTAGGGATGGAATAAGGAGAGAGTACAAAGTCAGGGAAGTAACAGGAATGTCAGGCTGGTGAGTTGGTTTTATATTCTTTATATTCTTTCCTTCCTTCTCTCTACTCTCCTTATCTTTCTTTCTTTCTTTCTTTCTTTCTTTCTTTCTTTTTTTCTTTCTTTCTTTCTTTCTTTCTTTCTCTCTATTTCTTTCTTCCTTTCTTTTCTTTCTTTCTTTCTTTCTTTCTTTCTTTCTTTCTTTCTTTCTTTCTTTCTTTCTTTCTTTCTTTCTTTCTTTCTTTCTTTCTTTCTTCCTCTTTGTCTTTTTCTTTGTTCTTTCCTCTTTCTTTCTCTCTTTTTTCTTTCTCTCTCTCTTTGTCTCTTTCTTTTTACCAATCTATTTGCTTTCTTATTTGTTCATTGATTCTCATATGTTTCATTCATTCATCCATCCATTTCTTTATTTTACATGTTCATTCAATCATCTTATCTTTCTAGCTCTCTATGTGAGAGTTTCTTTTCCTGTTCTTGAAATTTCTGAGTTTTATGTTTTGAGGATTCAAAACTATTATTTTGTGTGGCAAAGGATGAAGTAACTTTAGGAGACCAGTTAGTCTACCTTCTTTCCAGAATTTTTCCAGGCCAAATGCTTGTTTACTTATGGCCTTAATTTCTATGAGTAACATTCCTTGAAGATTTTTTTTTCTCTTTCTTTTCCTCCTTGAAAATTATTTTTCAAGATGAAGGATATTCTTTTTAATAATGACTAATAATAATGAAAATAATTGATATTTATATAGCACTTTAGCATTTATGAAGTACTTTTATATGTTAACTCAATTGATCTTCAAAATAATCCTATGGGGTAGATGCTGTTATTGTCCCCATTTATTTTACAGTTTTAAATTTATTTATTTTTAATTTTCAGCATTCACTTTCATAACTTTCAAATTTTCTCACTCTTCCTCCCTCTTCCCTCTCCAAGACAGCATGCAATATGATAAGGGCTATCCACACAAACAATTGGTGTTTCAACTTTCCCTATTAAACACATTTTCACATTAATCATGTTGCAGAGAAAAAATTCTCTGGAAATGGCAGGAACCATAAGAAAGAAAAACAAAATAAAAGAAAATAATTTGTTTTGCTCTGCATTCTGACTCTGTGGTTCTTTCTCTGGATGTGGGTTACATTTTCCATCATGATTCCTTTTCAATGGTTTTTGGTTCTTGCATTGCTGAGATGTCTATCAAAATCAGTCATTGCACACTGTGCCTGTTCCTGTGAACAGAGTTCTCCTGGATCTGCTCTCTTCACTCAGCATCAGTTCATATAAATCTTTCCAGGTTTTTCTGAAGTCTGTCTGCTCATCATTTCTTATAGCACAATAGTATTTCATTACATTCATATGCACAACTTGATCAGCTATTCCTCAATTGATGGGCTTCCTCTCAATTTCCAGTTGTTGGCCACTACAAAAGGAGCTGCTATATATTTGAAATATATGGTTCCTTTTGCCATTTTTATTATTTATTTGGGATACAATCCAGAAGTGGTGTTGTGGGGTCAAATGGTATACACACTTTTATAACCCTTTGGCATAGTTTCACATTGTTCTCCAGAATGTTTGGATCAGCTCATGGCTCCACCAAAAATGAATTGGTGTTTCAACTTTCCCACAACTTCCCTAACACTTACCATTTTCCTGTTTTGTCATGTTAGTCAATCTGATAGGTGTGATGTGGTACCTGAGAGCTGTTTTGATTTACATCTCTCTAATCAACAGTAATTTAGAGCATTTTTCATATGACTCTGTATAGCTTTAATTTATTCTTCTGAAAACTGTCTGTTCCTATTTTTTGATCATTTATCAATTGGGGAATGACATGTACTTTTGTAAATTTGGCTCAGTTCTCTACATATTGGAAAAATGAGGCCTTTATCAGAGATACTAGTTGTAAAATTTCTTTCCCAGTTTTCTACTTTCCTCCTAATCTTGGTTTCATTGTCATCGTGCATAAACTTTTCAATTTAATGTAATCAAAATTATCCATTTTGCTTTTCATAATGTTCTCTGTCTCTTGTTTGGTCTTACATTCCTCCATTCTCCACAAATCTGACATATGAACTACTCATTGCTTCACTGATTTGTTCATAGTATCTGTCTTTATACCTAAATCATGTACCCATTTGGACTTTATTTTGGTATACTGTATCATACACTGGGCTATGCCCAGTTTCTGCCATACCATTTTCCAGTTTTCCTAGCAATTTTTGTCAAATAATGAGCTCTTATCCCAGAAGCTGGGATCTTTGTGTTTATCAAACAATAGATTGCTAGTCATTGACTCCTGTGTCTTGTGTACCTAACCTATTTCACTGATCTGCCCCTCTATTTCTTAGTCGGTATCAAGAAGTTTTGATGATTGCTGCTTTATAATAATTCATTTTACTTTATTAAGCACATCTACTGCTGTTTGGGTGGGGGATGAAAGGGAGTTAGACATAGATATGATAATTGAGTACTTAGCCATGTATCTAGAATATGTTTGAGACCCTTTAGATTCCAGACTCTATTTTCCAATGTAATCATCTGTAAATTTGATAAACATGAGCTTTATGCCTTCCTCTAAGTCATTAATAACAATATTAAACATCACAGGATCAGTCACCAATGGATAGAAAGTGATGGATCTTGAGTCAAGAATAACTGAGTTTATATTTACTCTCAGACATTTAGCAAATTTGTGATCCTGGGTAAATCATTTAACTCTGTCTGCCTCAGTTTTCTCACTTGTACCTACTAGCATATACCTCCAAACATTGTGAAGATTATATGGGAAAACACTGACAAATTACTTTGTTAATCTTAAAGACCATCTTGTTTTAACATTTTTCTTACAAGTAATTTTTTTTATTTTCTACTTTTATATTTATTTGCTTTCAGTTTTCAACAATTACTTCCATAAACTTTAAATTTTCTCCCCCTCCCTCTCTCCTTCTGCCCCAAGAAGGCATACAGTCTTATATAGGTTCAACACATACATTCGTTTTTTCAATATTTATTTATTTATTTTTAGTTTTCAACATTCATTTCTACAAAATTTTGAGTTCCACATTTTCCCCTATCTCTCCCCTCCCCCAATCCACAATGCCTTGCATTCTGATTACCCCTTCCCTCAATATGCCTTCCCTTCTAGCACACCCTTCCCTTCCCTTATCCCAATCTTCTCTCTTTTCTTGAAGGGCAAGATAGATTTCTATACCCCTTACATGTGTTTCTTATTACCCAGTTATATGCAAAGACAATTATCAACACTCATTCATAATACTTTGAATTCTGACTTCTCCCCTTACTCCCTCCCTACTCATCCCCAGTGAGAAGGTAAGCAATTCAATATAGGCTGTATATGTGTAGCTTTTCAAAAGACTTCCATAATAGTCATGCTCTGTAAGACTAAGTATATTTCCCTCCACCTATCTTGCCCCCCCCGTTTATTCTATTCTCCCTTTTGACCTTGTACCTCCTCAAGAGTATTTACTTTTAATTTCTCCCTTCTCCCATTTATCCTCCCTTCTATCATTCCCTTTCTTGTTCCCTTCTCCCCTACTTTCCTATAGTGTAAGATACATTTTCATACCAAATTAAGTGAGCATGTTATTCCCTCCTTCAACCAAATGTAAAGAGAGTAAGCTTCACTTTTTCCCTCTCACCTCCTCCCTTGTCTCCTCCACTGAAAAAGCTTTTACTTGCCTCTTTTATGAGTGAGTTTGCCCCATCCCATTTCTCCCTGTCTCCTCCCAATGTATTCCTCTCTCACTCCTTAATTTTATTTTTTATTTTTTTAGGTATCATCCCTTATTGTTCAACTCACCCTGTGCTCTCTGTTTTTATGTATGCGTGTGCATGTGTGTGTCAGTGTGTGCATGTGTGTGTGTGTGCGCGTGTAATCCTTCCAACTACCCAAATACTGAGAAAAGTCTCAAGAGTTACAAATATTAACTTTCCATGTAGGAATGTAAACAGTTCAACTTTAGAAAGTACTTTATGATTTCTCTTTCCTGTTTTATCTTTTCATGCTTCTCTTGATTCTTGTGTTTGAAAGTCAAATTTTCTATTCAGTTCTGGTCTTTTCATCAAGAATACTTGAAAGTCGTCTGTATCATTGAATGACCAGTTTTTCCCTGAAGTACTATACTCAGTTTTTCTGGGTAGGTGATTCTTGGTTTTAACCCTAGTTCCTTTGACATCTAGAATACCATATTCCTTGTGCTTCAATCCCTTAATGAAGAAGCTTCCATATCCTGTGTTATCTTCATTGTATTTCCACAATACTCAAACTGTTTCTTTCTAGCTGCTTGCAATATTTTCTCCTTGGAACTCTGGAATTTGGCTACAATATTCCTATGAGTTTCTCTTTTTGGATTTCTTTCAGGAGTTGATTGGTGGATCCTTTCAATATTTATTTTGACTTCTGGTTCTATAATATCATGGCAGTTTTCCTTGATAATTTCATGACAGGTGATGTCTAAGCTCTTTTTTGTTCATGGCTTTCAAGTAGTCCCATAATTTTTAAATTGTCTCTGCTGGATCACTTTTACAAGTCACTTGTTTTCCAGTGAGATATTTCACATTATCTTCTATTCTTTTCATTCCTTTAGTTTTATTTTGTAATTTCTTGTTTTCTCACAAAGTCATTAGCTTCTATCTGCTACATTCTAATTTTTAAAGAAATATTTTCTTCAGTGAGCTTTTGAACCTCCTTTTCCACTTGGCTAATTCTGCTTTTTGCAACATTCTTCTCCTCACTGTTTTTTTGGATCTCAATTTTGAAAATTGAGTTAGCCTATTTTTAAATTTTTTTCAACATTTTTGGGTCTTCTTTAGCAAGTTGTTGACTTCCTTTTTGTGATTTTCTTGCATTGCTTTCATTTCTAACTTGATTTTCTAATCGTTTTTGAGCTCTTTCTTGGCCTGAGACAATTGCATATTTATTTTGAAAGTTTTGGAGGCAGAAACTTTGACTTATTCTGATGCTTCCTTGCCTGAAAGGATGGAAGAAAATACCTGTTCACCAAGACATTAACTTTCTATATTCCTATTTCTTCTCCATTTTGGGGGCTTTATCCTAACCAGTTACTTGACTTTTGAGTCCTTTGTCAGGAGGAGGGTATACTCTGGAGATCTGTAAGTTCTCACTTCCTCCAAGGTGGCACAATCAAGGAAGAGGGGTTTACTCCTCTCCTGGCCTGCATACTAGTCTGGAAGCAACAAAAACTTTTCTGACCAGAATCTGCCATTAGAATTCCCTCACCACAACCACCTCCAGCTCCACCACACCAGAGTTTTTCCTCACTCCAGGGTGAAACTCAGAGCTGAGATTCAGATCAGGGGCTCAATTTGCCCAGGGGCTTTAGGTGGAGGGCTCCACAAATGGAAGCTGAAACTACAGTGCCTGGTACTGGCAGTTCAGACTGCACTCCCCTCTCCTGAGTGAAGGAGCCCTCCCACTGACCTTTGAAGTTGCCTGTCGCGTTTGTGAGTTGAGCAATCTTGGAACTGCTGCTGCTGCTGGTGTCTCCCTGGAGCCTGTTCCAGTCCCGTCCCTGCTGGACTGTGCTCCCTGCTGGGTTGTGTTTTGTGCTGGGCTGTGCTCTGCATGCTGGTTACATGTACATTCTTAAAAAACACATTGTCATGTTAGTCATGTTGCACAGAAGAATTAAAATGAATGGGAGGAATCATGAGAAAGATCAAACCAAGAGAAAACAAAACAACGTAGAAAATAGGCCTCTTCATTCTGTGTTTTGATTCCATAGTTCTTTCTCTGGGTGTAGATCACATTTTGCATCATGAGTTCTTTGGAAATGTTTTAGATCCTTGCATTGCTGTGAAGTGCCAAGTCTGTCAGAAACGATCCTCACACACTGGGGCTCTCTCTCATTTTAACTGAACAGCAAATGACTCATGATTACTCTTTTTTAGCATTCAAAATATTTTAACTTAATTATCATCTAGCCCAAACATATCCATTTTTTCCCACAATAAAAGCATGAGAAACCCTATCAAATGCTTTGTCTACATCTTGAGAACCATAGATATAGTTCCCCCTTGAACCACTAGTTTAGCAATTCAAGAAAATAAAAGAGGTCTATTTCTAAAATATATAGAGAACTGAGTTAAATGTACAAGAATACAAGTCATTCCCCAACTGATAAATGGTCAAAGGATATGAACAGGTAATTTTCAGAGGAAGAAATTAAAGATATGTATAGTCATATGAAAAAATGTTCTAAATCACTATTTATTAGAGAGGTGCAAATCAAAACAACTCTGAGATACTACATCACTCCTATCAGATTGACTAATATAACAAAACAGAAAGATGATAAATGTTGGAGAAGATGCGGGAGAGTAGGGACATTAATTCATTGTGGGTGGAGTTGTGAGCTGATCCAAACATTCTGGGGAGCAATTTGGAACTATACCCAAAGAGCTACAAAAATGAGCATACCCTTTGACCCAGCAATACTGCTTCTAGGACTGTATCCCCCAGAGATCATAAAAATGGGAAAGGGTTCCACATGTACAAAAATATTTATAGCAGCACTCTTTGTGGTGACCAAAAACTGGAAATTAAGGGGATGTCCATCAACTGGGGAATGGCTGAACAAGTTGTGGTATATGAATGTAATGGAATACTATTGTGCTATAAGAAGTGATGATCAGGAAGACTTCAGAGAGGCCTGGAAAGATTTATATGAACTGATGCTGAGTGAAAGGAACAAAACCAGGAGAATTTTGTATACAGCAACAACCACAGTGTGCAAGGAATTTTTCTGGTAGTCTTAGTACATCATTGCAATGCAAAGTCTTAAAAAATTCCCAATGGTCTCTTAAAGCAAAATGCCTTCCACATCCAGAGAAAGAACTAGAGAATTCAATCACAGAATGAAGCAGAGCATTTTCTTTTGTATTATCTTTTGCTTTGTTTTATGATTTCCCCCGTTCATTTTAATTCTTCTGTGCAACATGACTAAAGAAAAAAATGTATTTAATAGGAATATATGTGTAGAACCTATATAAAATTTTATGTCATCTCAGGGAGGGAGTGGGGAGGTAATGGGGAAGGAGGCAGAGGGAGGGGGAAAAAATCTAAGATATATGGAAGTGATTATAGAACACTGAAAACAAATAATAATAAAAAAAGAAAATAAAAGAGGCAACTTTGGTATGACCTATTCTTTCTTTTTGATTGTGAAAATTAAATGAGGTAATACATTTAATGCACTTCATAACACCTTAGGAATATATGTATGTATGTATAACCACATACATACACGTACATATACATATATATATATTTCTTAATTTTTTTTAAATTTATTTTAATTTTATTATTATTTTTTAATGTTCTACAATCACTTCCTTAAAATTAAGATTTTATTCCCCCACACCTTCCCCCCACTATGCCCCTCCCTCCCCATGACAACATACGATTCTGTTTAGGTTCTACATATATTTTCCTACTGAGTACATTTTCACTATGGTCATGCTATATAGTCGAACTAAAATAAATGGAAGAAATCATTTAACAAATCAAAACATAATACACTAAAACACACACAAATATGATCTTCTGCATTCTGTGATTGACTTCCATATTTCTTTCTCTGAGTGTGGAAGGCATTTTGCCTTCGAAAACCACCACTGGGATTGTTTTTTAATAAGTTCTTGCATTATTACAAAGTTCCAAGTCTACCAGAAAAAACTCTCACACACTGTGGTCATTGCTGTGCACAAAGTTCTCCTGGTTCTGCTCCTTTTGCTCAGCATCAGATCATATAAGTCCTTCCTGGCCTCCCTGAAGTCTTCTTGTTCATCATTTCTTATGGTGCAATAGCACTCCATTACATTCATATACCGTAATTTATCATTCTTTTTTTTTTCTTTTAATTTTATTTATTTATTTAATTTTTTAAATTCATTTTCACAAATTTTTGGGTTCCCAGTTTTCTCCCCTTTTATCCCCTCCTCCCACCCCAAGTACCCCAAGCAATCTAATTTTCCCTATCTCCAATCTGCCCTCTCTTCTGTCATCCCTCCCTTGTCTTGCCTCCATATTCTCTTTTCTCCTGTAGGGCCAGATGACTTTCTATTCCTCATTAACTGTATGTCTTCTTTCCTAGTTGCAACAACAATACTAAACAGTTGTTCCTAAAACTTTGAGTTCCAAATTCTCCCCATCCCTCCCTCCCCACCCATTCCCTTTGGGACGGCAGGCAATTCAATATAGGCCCTATCTGTGTAGTTTTGCAAATGACCTCCCTGATAGTTGTGTTGTGTAAGACTAACTGGATTACCATCCCTCCTAACCTGCCCCTCATTGCTTCTCTTCTGTCTCTTGATCCTGTCCCTCCCCAAGTGTTGACTTCAAATTGCTCCCTCCTCCCTTTGCCCTCCCCTCCATCATCCACCCCCTTGCAATTTCTCCTTCTCCCCCACTTTCTTATACTGTAAGATAGGTTTTCATACCAAAATGAGTGTGCATTTCACTCCTTCGTTTAGTCAAATGTGATGAGGGTAAACTTCTTGTTGTTTTTTTTTTTTCTCAGCTCTCCTCTTTTTCCCTCCACTAAGAAAAAACTCCTACCTGCCTCTTAAATGACATATAGTTACCCCCTTCCCTTTCCCTCTCTTTCTCCCCCTACATTTCTCTCTCACCATTTACCTTAGTTTCTTTTAAGGTATGGTCCCATCCTATTCAGTTCAATCTGTGCTCTCTATCTCTGTATGTGTGTGCATGTGTGTATGTGTGTGCATGCGTGTACATGTGTATGTGTGGTCCCCACCAACTACCCAGATACTGAAAAGTTTTAAGAGTTAGAAATATTGTCTTTCCCTGTATGAATGTAAACAGTTCACTTCTGGTAAGTCCCTTAAGACTTCTCTTTGCTGTTTCCTTTTTCATGCTTCTTCTCATTCTTGTGTTTGAAAGTCAAATTTTCTTTTCAGCTCTGGTCTTTTCATTAAGAATGATTGAAAGTCCTCTGTTTCATTGAAAGACCATATTTTCCCTTGAAGTATTATACTCAGTTCAGCTGCGTAGGTGATTCTTGGTTTGAGTCCTAGTTCCTTTGCCTTCTGGAATATCCTATTCCACGCCCTTCGATCCCTTAATGTAGAAGCTGCTAGATCTTGTGTTATCCTGATTGTATTTCCACAGTACTGGAATTGTTTCTTTCTAGCTGCTTGCAAGATTTTTTCCTTGAGCTGGGAGTTCTGGAATTTGGCCACAATGTTCCTAGGAGTTTCTCTTTTTGGATCTCTTTCAGGTGGTGATCGATGGATTCTTTCAATACTTATTTTGCCCTCTGGTTCTAGAATGTCAGGGCAGTTTTCCTTGATAATTTCATGGAAGATGATGTCTAGGCTCTTTTTTTGATCATGACTTTCAGGTAGTCCCATAATTTTTAAATTGTCTCTCCTGGATCTATTTTCCAGGTCAGTTGCTTTTCCCATGAGATATTTCACATTCTCTTCCATTTTTTTGTTATTTTGGTCTTGTTTGGTGATTTCTTGGTTTCTCATAAAGTCATTAGACTCGATCTGTTCCATTCTAATTTTGAGAGAACTATTAAATTCAGTGAGCTTTTGAATCTCTTTTTCCATTTGGCTCATTCTGCTTTTGAAAGCATTCTTCTCCTCATTGGCTTTTTGAACCTCCTTTGCCAATTGAGTGAGCCTATTTTTCAAGGTGTTAATTTCCTCAGCATTTTTTTGGGTCTCCTTTACCAAGGTATTGACCCGTTTTTCATACTTTTCTTGCATCTGTGTCATTTCTCTTCCCAGTTTTTCCTCCACCTGTCTAACTTGCTTTTCAAAATCCTTTTTGAGCTCTTCCAGGGCCTGAGCCCACCTGCCGCCCCCCTGGGGTGTCTGGGGTACTGAGGCCCCGCCCTCCACGTCTTTCCCTGATGGCAAGGATACGTCCTTGTCATCAGATCCGAAGGTCAGGATCATTTGCATTTGTTGGAAAAAACTCTCTAAAGTCTTATTTTTCTTCCCTTTTCTAGGCATTTTCCCAGCCAGTTACTTGTCTTCTGAGATGCCTTTTCACCCCGCCTGGATCCACCCAGCTAGTGCTTGGCCTCTGAGATTTAAATGGACTTTCCTCCTGCCAGCTGTCAATCAGTGAGCTTTAGTTCAGGTGCTGGGGTGGGGGCAGGGCCGCCTCCCAGGCTCAGATCCCTCAGGGGCTTTATGTAGAGACTTTCAGGAATGGAGCGGGTGGGGGCGGGGTGGGGGGCCTGCCTCCCAAGCTCAGTTCCCTCGGGGGCTTTAAGCAGAAGCCTTCAGTAATAGAGCGGGGTGGGGGCAGGGACGTCTCCAGGCTCAGCTCCCTCAGGTTGTATGCAGAAATCTTCCGTAATGAAGATCCTGCCTGCTGCTGGGGGATTCCTGAGTCCCGGTCCGCTGCCGCCTCAGCCGCCGCCCACACCTCTGCCTCCACCGCTTCCTGCCCCCGTCTCTGCCGCCACCGCTTCCTCCCGAGGGGGCTGGAGTCACGGAGATGCCCTGCTCCCCCTCTCCTCCAGCCCGGCCTTCTCTCTCACTGACCTGTAGCTTCTGTGGGTGGAGGGACTTTCCCAGCTGCCGGAGCTTCCGTCTCTGAAGCCTGCTTGGATCAGCTTCTCTGGGGCCGCGGCCAGGGCAGCGCTGGGGGTGGGGTCCACTTTCTGGGGTGCGCTGGACCCTGGGGACGGGTCTCCAGGGCTCCCTGGAATGGAAATCTCTTCCACTCCGTTTCTGCACACCTTGTATTGACCCAGAAGTTATGGGGGACTCTTTTTACATTGATTCTATGGGCTTTGGTTTTGGAGCTCGTAAACGTGCGTCCTTCTACTCCACCATCTTGGCTCTGCCCTGTAATTTATCATTCTTGATGAACCCATGTGAACTTCATGTGAGAATCTCCTCCTCCAGATGCTCATCCAAAATCTCTGCTATGATACTTGCTATGATGCTGCCACAAATTAAAGCCAAGCACTGTGGCCTGAAGGCTACCTACTTTATATTCCTCTTTCTTTCCTCTCCACCCCACAAAAAATAGCCAAGCAAAAGTGAGGGAAGATGAATATTTATTGTCTTTCATAAAATAATGTTCCCTTTCTATATGATTTCATATGGATTACTATCAGTGACACAATGACAACTTCCATTTCCAGCTTCTGGGATGTTGTTCATTTCAGCATGGTGACTTGAAATCATCTCAGGTATCAACTCCCTATTAGTCATTTACTCTTCATCTTTTCTAATCCAAAGATTTCTCTCTTTAGCAGAGAAACAAGAAGTTAAGAAGGAGTCAGGAAGGTAATCTTTCTCTACCATCTACCACCATAACTTCATTCTTAGAATTTGCCCCCACATGCTGATTCTCCTTCCTTTTTTAGTGTCGTATCTTCCTCAAAACATTGGTTTCCCTAAATTCCCTTGGCAATTTTAGTTCATTCTGAGCTTGGGCATCCCATGCTATAATACTACTTTTATAGGACTATGTCACATTTTTATATTCATTCCCATTAGATTATCTTATCTCTATTTATCATACAAGATTGTTGATATATTTCCTGTGTATTCTTTTTAAACTTAAGTTAAATTACATTTATTTTGTTTCATTTAAGTTCCCTCTCCTATCTCCTTCCCTCCCTCTGCACCACACCTTAGAGAAGACCTGCATCTGAGACAGACAGAAAAAGATAGATAGACAGATAGGTAGGTAGATAGATAGATGGATGGATGGATGGATGGAAGGATGGATGGATGGATAAATGTAAATCCATACAATGTAGACTTCTACTTATCAGTTCTTTATCTGGAGGTCGATGGCAACTTTCTTCATAAGTCTTTTTTAACTGATTTGAATGCTTATAATACTCAGAATTGCTTATTCATTCATAATTGTTCTTTCCCCAATATTGCTGTTGCTGTATACAGTGTTCTCTTGATTCTGCTAACTTCCTTCTTCATAATTTCATGCAAGTCTTTCAATGTTTTTTTCCTAAAATGAACCTGTTCACCATTTCTTATTGCACAGTATTATTCTATCACAATCATTCTACCACAACTTGTTCAGTCATTCCCTAATTGATGGGCATTCTTTCAATTTCTAGTTCTTTGCTACCACAAAGAAAGCTACTATAAATATTTTAGAACATATAGATTCTTTTCTTTTTTGTCATAATCACCTTGGGAAACCTACCTAATAGTGGTTTTGCTGTGTCACCAGGCCCTGTGTATTCTTATAAGAGTTCTTGGATAAACATCTCCTTTTACATAATCATGAAATGTTACCTTTGGAAGGTAGGTAAGAGACTATCTAGTACAATTCACATAAAAACTAGAATTTTCTCTGAAATATACCTAACAATGGTGAATCCATCCTTTGCTTAAAGGCAGAATTTCACTTCACTTTTGTATAGCTCATTCCACTTTGGCTAACTCTAATTGTTAAGAACTACTCTCCCATCCCCTTTACATCAGTCTTTGGTTTGTCTCTTTGCAACATTTTCTAAATCCGAGTTCTTCATTCTGAGGACAAATGGAACAAGCTCTAACTTTCTTCCACATGACAGCCTTTCAATTACTTAGAGATAGATAACATATATTCCTTAAATCTTTTCTGTTTCAGGTAAAAAAAAATCTTGATCTAAGTACACTGCCTCAGACCTTTTTCATGAAGGGCAGTTAATGATGATATGAACAGAAGTGCTCTTGTGGAAAGGAAGAGATTAATATCAATAGTCATAATAGATGATACGAAAATAAGTAGAAAATGATTGCTTTAATTGTGCAACGCAAGTGTGTTCATTCAGTGGCTTAAATGAGGGCCTCTCAATGACTTATTTTTTTACCTGAAAAGTCAAAATTCCTCTTATAAAATTGTCTTTTTGTACATGATGCCTTAATTCCAAAATGCTAGCGCTCTCTCTCTCTCTCTCTCTCTCTCTCTCTCTCTCTCCTCTCTCTCTCTCTCTCTCCTCTCTCTCTCTCTCTCTCTCATTTTATCTTCTATACTCATAAAACAGATTGTGCAAATTTGCTAAAAGTAGCCTTTATGGGTTTCTTGAGAAATTTAGCACAGTGGTCTCTTTGATACCTTTGAAACTGTTTCTTTCTATTCATATTTCTCTGTTTTTTAATAAATGCATGATTTCTCTCTTTTTTTCTAAGATTAACCTGTTACTGCATAAATAAGTCATCATACCACCTTGGTTACAGGTATTCAAGTCCTCACACCTATATTATTGATCTTTTTCTTTTCAAAAATGCCCAAAATTGATTTTAAAGCTAGATTTCTTCATATACACATCAACAATACACATTAGATAAAATCGTTTTTGTACTCATTTTAAACAAGAAAATATTTAAATATTACATTGGGCAATATCCCTCATCATTTGAAAATCAATATAAATCTTATCCAATATACAAAATACTTTCAATCATTAAATAATTTCTTATGAAAAAGGGCATTGATGTCACAATTTACCTTACTTCTACTTAGGGATCCTCAAATGGAATGACTCTGAGATCTTTTCAACATTATTTTCTGTCTTCTACAGATGTTCTCTGACTTATCATTGATTTTTTTTAAAATATGACGCTGAGAAAGGGAAGGAAGGAGACAAGAATTAATTAAGTATTTTTTATAAGCCAGGACTATGTTGAGTATTTTGAATAAAAATACAAGCAAAGGCAGAGTCCTTGTTAATTCAAGTAGCTTTTGGAGTCCAGAGAAAATCAGGAATACATCAGGAAGAAAAATGAAAGGTTCAGCAGCCCAGGGCTTCTTAAAAAATTCCAAGGTTCAGCAGGGACAATTGGGAGAAAGGGGTAGGGTCTCACAGAGGGGACCGCAGGGGTGGTAAGCTTCTCCGTGGTGAATAAACTCCAGACCCCCAAGAAAGTTTCAGGATTAGTCAATAGTAGAGGAAGGTTGTTTTGAATTCCAGACAAAGTCAGAAACAGTACTGAAAGGAGAATGAAATGAAAAGAATGTTCTAGAGGTGGAATAATTAGGATGGCCTAAAGTGAGTCTATGATCTCCAGTATGTGTCTCTCAGCACAATCTAAGGTCAAAATAGCTTTTGTGGCTGCCATGTAACAAGGTTTACTTACATTCAACTTTCACTAACATCTCCAGATCTTTTTTTTTTTTTCAGATGAATTTCTGTCCAGCTAAGTCTCTCTAATCTTCTACTTGTACTTCTGGTTTTATAAAACCAGATTTAGAGCTTCGCATTTATACCTTTTCAATTTCAAATGAGTAAAACTAGACATTTTAGCTGTTCTAAATCTTTCCAATACCTGTCTCCATCATCCAAAAAGCTAGCTATTCCTCTAATGTGTAGTTTCTACAGATTTGACAACTTTACTTTCTATGCTTTTCTTAAAGTGGTTAATTTCAAAAAAAGTTAAACAGTGCAGAACCAAATGCAGATCTCTGTCTGGGAATATCATTAGGAGCCTAATTTCAAGTTGACATTTTTCATCAACAACTATTGAAACAAGAAAATGGACTTAGCCTGGCATGCCTTGTTCTTAATGAAAGCAAGATAGCTATTTCTGATCACTCCTTGTTTCTCTAGGTATTCGCTATGTATCTTTTCATTAATATATTCTAGAATTTTGCCAAGAATCTCAGTCAAGCTTCCTGACCTATAGTTTGACTACTTCATTTTCCTTCTTTTTTTGATAATTGGGTAACAATTGCCTTTATCTAATACTCAGGTACCTCTGCTAGTTTTTATAGATTTTCAACTGAGAATGAATCAGCAATCATACCTGCCATTTCTTTCAATTACTCTATTGAATTTCACCTGGGCCTGTTGATGTGAACATATGAAGAACCACTAAATGTTTTTTCACTGTGTCACTTTTTGTCTTGGATATAATCTATTAACCATTTCTCCCTCTTCTTTCAAATCCAAAGATCACTTTCCTTGACAGAGAACAATTTTCAAGTAATAGTTAAGAGGATTACATACTCTCTGAGACAATTCTCATGTCCCATCCACCCTGTGCAAAATATTTATCCTCCCCCTTGTTCTTTTCAGGATATTATTCTTTCTCCATACAGCTTTCAAAAAACAAAGAACTTTCTATTATCCTATCATTACTGTACAATTTCAGCTCAGTCTAAGCCTTAACACCCAAAACCATTTCTATAGGACCATTTCATGCTTTTGTACTTATCCTCTGCTTCCAGATTCTTTTTAATAAGTTCTTTTCTAATATAGTCTGCATGTGAGGACATAGCCTCAATTATCTATAAACAAATAAATTCTTCAAAATATGGAATGATAAACTCTCCTTTTCTATTGAAGATTTGAAGAAAGAATTATCATTTACTCTCAAGGTTTCCATCATTTACACCCTAGAAAGCACTTTCTCCTTATTTTTGAGAACGAGAGAGAAAATATCAGCTTCCTTTGCTCTTCTATGTTTGGAAGGATGTGCTTGTATATTTAGGACCATAGGTTTTTTCACTGTTATTCTTCTTCCTATATTGTACCTACTTTCTGGAATCTGGACTGGTGGATAATATGACTGTTTTCTTTTCCCTAGCTCCTCTTTTCATTTAAAAGCCACTTTTATTAGTTTTTTAAGTTGAAGGCAAACATATCCTAGGTTGCCTTGTTAAGTGCATTCCATCAATAGCCAGAAACCTATCATTCTGATATTTTTAGCCATCTAGAATTCCAAACCCCATTCTCTGATGCTATCTACTTAATAAACTCTTCATTATTTCATTACTCATTGCTTTATCATTTGAATTCTTTGCCTTTGATCAGTGGTATTCTAACTAGGCCACTAAAAACTAAAATTTATTGCTTAAGCTTTTATAATTTTTAACACTTTTTTCCTTATTCATCTTGGAAGTATCACTTATGTCCAGAAAAATCACCCAAAATGGCCAATAGTCACAAGGTTTGACAATTCTTGCAAATTTCTCTACCATGTCCTGAACACCTCTTTGGGAGACTGGAGACCTCTTTATTATTATTTATTTTTTATATTATTATTATTATTTATTATTACTATTATTATTTGTTTTAAACACTTTATCAGGGAATCACTGACTACCACTACTCATCTCTAATATCTCTGATTCTTAATGGATGATCCCATCATTAAAAAGCACATGGTTATGGTTCATCTCCCCCAGTAATATGGGTACCAGAAAAAGGGACCATATTAAAAATACCAATAATCAAGTTAACATTAATAAGTGGTCCAAAAAATATGTATCAACACCTTGTATCTCCTTTTCTTCCACTCATATACAACTCCCAGAGAAAGAGGAGTTCACACCAGACTGTGAGCAGTTTTTGATTTTTAGCATTTTTGTTGGTTGTCATGGAGAAGGAATTTCATCATTTAATGGTTAACTTTTGGGTCATTAGCCTTATTTTGAAGTCAACAAGTATTTATTAAGAACATAATTATGTCCCAGGCACTGTACTAGGGGGTGAAGTTGTAAATACCAAAAATTATATAATTCCCACTTCCAAGGAATTTACATTGCAGTGGAAGAGACAAATTCAATATATACAACGTAAGTATAAAGTGAAAAATATGAATATATACAAAGTAATTAGATGCAAGGTTATTTGGAATGTAGGTCACTAGTAGTTAAGGTGAGGAAAGGCTTCATAGAGAAGATGGTGTCTGAATTCTTTCTTATAGAGAGAGACTCTGAGGTTTCGGTAAAGAGGGAATACATTTGAGGCATGTGAGATGACCAATGCAAAAGCATGGATGTGGGAGAAAAAGTCTCATACTAAATCTATATATACCTTTGATGGTCACATTCATTTGTGAAAAAAGATGTAAGATGTATGTGTACTCTATCTCACTGCCACCTCTGGTCCCTGCTTTAGCTTAGTATGGAGAAATATAATAAGTATAGGCTGCTGAGTCCCAGGAGACCCACTTCAGTTCAGATGACTTGTTTTAGCCACCCCTGAAATGTTAGTAGGCTGTGAGAATTTACACCAGGCTTAAGTAGACAAAGGGGAGGCGTGAATTCTGCTATGAGGGACATCTAGGTGATGCAGTGGATTAGGCACTGGGCTTGGAATCAGGAAGACTCTCCTACCTGACTTTAAATCTGTCCTCAGATATTTACTGACTGTGTAGCCCTGGACAAGTCACTTAACTCTGCTCAGTTCCCCATCTGTAAAATATGCTAGAGAAGAAAATGGTAAACCACTACAATATCTTTTTTAAGAAAACTCCAAATGGGGTCAGAAAGAGACAGACATAATTGAAATGCCTGAAGAGAGAAAAAGAAGAAGAGGAAGAAGAAGAAGAAGAAGAAGAAGAAGAAGGAAGAAGAAGAATGAAGAAGAAGAAGAAGAAGAAGAAGAAGAAGAAGAAGAAGAAGAAGAAGAAGAAAGAAGAAGAAGAAGGAAGGAAGGAGGAGGAGGAGGAGGAGGAGGAGGAGTGAGGAGGAGGAGGAGGAGGAGGAGGAGGAGGAGGAGGAGGAGGAGGAGGAGGAGGAGTTGGAGGGGGAGGAGGAGGAGAAGAAGAAGAAGGAGAAGGAGAAGGGAGAAGAAGAGAGGAGGAAGGAGGAGGAGGAGAGCAATAACACCAACCACCTCCTATGAATGGACAAATATTAAAGTAATCATATAAGGCTGATCATAGGGGTTGGTTCTGTGGTTAGGAGTTGCATTCATGAAGATGACTTTATCACTCTAGCTATTCCTATTTTCATATTCCCCTCACTTGGGTATAACTTTGTTTCAGTGAGTTGTTACTTGGAGAGTAAACCCATAGTTTTAGTACTAAGCAAATACTCAAGATCTTTTCTGCACTTGGGATGAACCTACTGGTTTGAGCTCTGAGGCACCCATGTGAAATATGACTTATTTGCATTCTCCATTAATAATTAATCAACTAGTTAACTGTCATTGAGTAAGTTCCTGCTGTATGTTAGTCAGTGTACTAAGTGCTATAGATACAAACAGAACCTCTGTTTGCCTGTTTTTTCATTTGTAAAATGGGAATAATAACTTCTACTTCCCAGGGTTGTTGTAAGGATCAACTGAGATAACTGCACAGTGCCTGGGACATGGATTGTGTTATATTAATGTTGTTGTTAGTATTGTTCAATATTTTAAGTAACATCTCACTTAATGGGTTTTAAATTACAAAGTCAAACATACTTTCCACATCACTGCCCCCTTGTATGAGGACATGTAATGAAGAATAAAGAAATGCTTTGTTTGCAAACTTACAACTCTGTAAAATTTTTGACTTGAGCCTTTCTCCCTGAGGCTATATCATTCATATGGCAGAATTCTATATTGAGTCTGGTCATTGTTTTTGAGCAATAAAAAAAATGGTTTTTCAATCATTAGTTCTGAAATATTATTATCAGTTATTATCAGTATAATGTGCTGTTATGAAAATTACTTTGAAAAATTTTATTGTGAAAATGATGAAAGAGATAAAAGGGAGCAATTAAGGTGGATGCATTGATCATTTTGTATCTGTTAGTGACACTGAACAAGCATTCAAAATAGGGCCACTGAGAAGCATGCTACCATGAATCTGGACCTCCTGTCATTGCCCTGTCAAAGTGAGTGACCTCCACAAAACAAGCCATGTGCATTTACAGGCGGGCAGATCCTTAAGGTAGTTTCTAGGGGTGGCAGGCCACTACTGTTTTCCATCATGGAAAAGTGCTCAAGATGCAAGTTGCCTTGTAAAAATCATGAGGAAACCACTTTACTGTCCTTCAGGATGGTCAGATTCAGTGTTTCCTTGTGCCACTGAGAAAAAAAATATATGTCTCTTTGCTAATTAGTCACATAGGCAACCTTGGAGCAAGCATTCTTAAAGTGAGTCCCAAAGACTCTGAGTTCATGAATACATGTCAAAAGTTTTGTGACTTACAATTGTTTCTTTTTTTACTAATCTTAATCTGAAATTTATCATTTCCTTCAACTGTCATTGTGGGCAACAACTACTCTTTTAAGAAGTGGTTCATAGACTTCATGAGACTGCCAAAGGAACCCACAACACAACAAAATTTAAAACCCTTGCCTAATGTTATTAGGGCAATTAAATGACCCATGTGGAAAAGTTACAGCAGCAGGTTAGTGAAAAGAGCCTTAAATTCAATGTTTTCTCCCCCTCTGCCTCATAGGGTCTATTTATCTTTAAGACATAGCTCAAGAATATTTTTTAGCAGAAAGTCTTTCCTGATTGCACCATCTTTCAGTAGTTTAAAAGACCTTTTCAAACATATAAATTCGCATACATATACACATACATATATGTGTACCATATATAATATGTTATATGTATAAATTTTTACACACACACACACACACACACACATATATATTACCATTCCTGTTAGGTTAAAAGCTCTTTATGAGTAGGAATTGTTTCATTCTTTGTACTTATATCCTCAGTGCCTACCACAGAATCCATTGCTTATTTGATACTTGATTGATTGATTAGATTTCAAATAAGATCACCATAGTTCAAATTCTGCTTGTCATTTCCTACGTATATGACTTTGGGCAAGTCACTGAATCTTTCTGGGCCTGATTGGACCTAGAAAACCCATTTAGATGCTTGGATTAGATGACATTTACGGTCTCTTCTAACTCTAAAATTATGATCCCATAAAATTTCTAACTCCTTTTAATTTTTTAAAATTACTTTCATAGTTTTGTGTAAATGGATAAAACCCTTTTCTGTGAGTCACAGAAGATAAGAGGATGAGATCTCATGATGTTTCATCTCTTTTCCACAGTTAATATTCTATGAATCTGCCAATCGATCAGCAAGCATTTATTAAGTGTCAAATATGTGCCTGGTACTATACTAGCAGCTGGAGATGAAATTAAAAAGAATGAAACAATTCCTACTCACAAGGAATTTGCATTCTAATAGGGGACAAAGGTTTCTATATGTACACACACATACATTTATGTATGTGTTTATAAACAAATATGTGTATATGTGTGTGCATATATACACATATGGCATATATACCATGTCCCAAAAAACCTTAGTGCAATTATAAATAATTAAAGCTTATATCTCTCTATATTATACATATCTATCTATATCATAGCTATAGTTCATCTAAAGGGGATATCTATTTCTATATTTGTCTCTGCATTTATATAGATATCTATGTGTATCTAAAGATATTTTTATTTTGCATTTATTCATCTTTATATTAATTCCAAATATACACTCAAGTTTATGTGTGTGTGTATAACTTTAAAAGGAATACTAGAATATTAAACTTCTTGATAATGGTATTTTGAATATATTCAGCCCCAGATAGACAAGTCATTCTATGGTTAAGACAGTTTCCTGTGCAAAGATCTATGTCAATCTCAATATTAATATTGAGATTGATAACTAACTCATCTCTCTAAATAAGTATCAATACTTCTTTAGATGAGATATAGTTATAGATATAATTGATATCTAGACATGGACATGGATAAATCTATTGATAGAGATATGTCCTCACACAGGGAAATTGCTCTAATCATACTATAAACCAAAGAATGACTTTTTTGCCCAGGTTGGAATATATTGAAATAGAAATTGAGAATAGATGGAAATGTAGTATTCTAATATTAATTTTTAAGTATTTCGTATATACATATATATTAGGAATAATATTTATACCGAAATATTTATTTGTATATTTGGAATATAGAGAGAATTAATGCAAAGTAACTGATTACATAGTAGTTTCAGAAAGAGGACACTAGTAATTTACAGGTCATTCTTCTGTTCTATGGAAGGATATGTACTTGTCATTTTTTTTCACTAAAAATCTATTTACAAAAGTAAGCAAAGAAAAATATAAAACATGCACACTGGAATCATAACTTTTTATTAGAAAATCTTCAAAACAACTTCTTAGTATAAACTCTCTGAAATGAAGTCAGGAAACTGGAATTCTGTCAAACTTAACTCTCAGCATGAGATTAATCCTGGGTATTCTATGATGTTTTCTAGAAATCAGCTTACCCCAACCACTTGCTGTATGCCATGTCTTTGAACTAAGTACTTGCAAAGGAAGATTTCACTTTTCCAGTGGTATCAACCAGAGGATGAATTTCCCATTGGGGAATGAAAATGTTAAGATGGCACAGAGCAGAAAATTTAATGATCTATTATTCATTTTAAAATAGTTACTTCCAGCAAAGAAGGGGAGAAAAGAGAATGATTGAAGAAAAACACATGCACAAACACCATCTAAACAGACCTGTCACTAGTAAGAAAGGGATCAGGACTGGAACTGTGATTTTATTGGCATGAAGAGTGAAGAACTTCTACCAAGGTATTGGGCACCTTTTCTGCAAATAATAGAGAGTAGCCAAGAGCATTTTGGTGTTAAGTGACTTGCCAAGGGTCATAAAAACAGTATGTTTAAGAGGCAAGACTTAAACTCAGCTTTTCTCTGGCTCTGAGCCCAGCATTACATACTCTTCCTTAATTTCTGGTGAATGGAAATTATTCTTTGCTGAGACTGGATTGAATTTGGGGGAATGGATGTTCTTGAACATGGAACCTGTTAATAATAGAGAAATGGCAGTAGTGATATCAGAAAAATCTATCTCATTCGTTTTAAACAACATACTTAATTTAGGCATGACATTTTAGTTCATCCAAGTGAGTGGGTACAATGTGAGGTTAATGGGGTTTAGGACAGAAGGTAGAGAGGAACATCAGTAGCCTGAAGCACAGTTTCTAAACTCAGAAAGTAAAGATTTCAGACAATAGAGCTACACGTCCAGGGAATCTCCCAAAGCCAAAGTACAACTTATTTCAAGATGAGCATGAGAAGTTTCATTGGCTTGAGAAGGCATGTGGAACCATATGAGAACATAGATTCAGAAGATCACAGTAGGAACATATGGGCAAAACTGATTAAATCTATTTCATGTAATATATTTGAAATATGATACAAAAAGTGATGCTTGAATTGAGGAACTTCAGTTGAAGTATGGGAAAAAAAAACTAAGGTAAAAATGATCATAGAGTGTTAAGTTCACTAGAAATGGAATAAGGAAAACTCAGTATGAGGCCATTCTTTGACATTTGCTAGCTATATGACCTTGAGAAAACAATTGATCCTGCTTAGGGTACAAGACAAGGCAACATGCATTTTATTAGTCACTTACAATGTTCCAGGTTGACCAGTCTGGGTGACTTTGGCAAATGAAAATCTCAGGAGGAATTAAACAGGAGAAAGGTGAAGGTAGGTGGATGGTTTCTCAGCTTCAGGGAAATAATAATAGCACCTACCACACCACCTCTGATGAGGATCAGAGTTAGCATATACAATGGGACCTTTGGAAAGTGCCCGGTTTGCGTAACATGGAGTCACCCATTAAAGGGCTTGCTTGGGCATGGTCAGATGTGCTAAAGTAGAAGCACTGTTTTTCAGATACCATGTGGGTAGGTGTTGGTGGTATTGTTCAGTTCTTCTGTGGGATTTTCCTGGCAAAGATACTAGAGGGGTTTGTCATTTCCTTCTCCAGCTCATTTTACATATAAGGAAACTAAGGCAAACAAGTTAAGTGACTTGTCCAGGGACACATAGTTATTAAATATCTGAGACCAAACTTGAACTCAGGTCTTCCTGACTACAGACCCGATGCTCTCCATTCACTGTGTCAAATAGCTGCCTGTAGATGAGTTTGGCTATATGAGGAAAACAAAAGGAGACTTTAAAACCAGTGAGACTGAGACAGTTATTTTCTTTTCAGTTCATATTTTCTTTCCTGCTCCATCTAGAAGGTAAAGATCACAGTTCATCCAGTCTGGGTCTGGGGTACTTCTTTCTGTTCTTGTGATATTTTCTCTCTGTTTTAGATGCCAGATGAAATCCCCATAAAACCCAAGAGTTTCTAACTTTAGAACTGTTGACCTGAAAACTTGTTAGAGAAAAGGCAACATTTTATGATTTAATTAATTAAACAATTCCTTATAAAGAAATGGTAACATAATATTATGGAGCCAGGGATCATCTGACTGACTCAGTACAGAACTCAACTGGCTTAAATACATTTTACCATGAGAAAGGAACTCTCTTAGCTTAACAAACTGTAAATTTAGTAAGACAATTAACAAAGTAGTGTCAATTGGGTTTTATAATCCCAAGCTGTGTGAATTTCCTTTCTGTAGCACATGTCTCCAAGCCATCCCATCACTCTGATGGCAGGTATCCTGTCATAAACAGGTCCTTAAAGTTGTGGACACAAGAAAAGGCATCCTAACAGAGTTGACAAAGTTGAAACTACAACCCAGGACATCTGTGTTTTTCCTTATCACTAAGATGCCAGGAGAAGGGTCTGGTAAGGAAGTTACTAAGTTAGGCCCATTTGCTTTGCTGAGGCATTCTCTGACTTTACTTAAGATAACAAAAGAGACTATTAGATTCAGACTCTTCTTAATTCAAGCTTTGGCCCTTATTAAAGTCCAAAAATTGTATTAAATATTATCATAACAAAGACTAATTATCATGAAAGGTCAGGAGCCTGGGAATCAAGACTGAGAGAAATTTTAGATTATGAACTGGGATTGTGCTCTATAAAAGTCATAGAACCAGATCATTGCATCTGATTTTCACTATGTATGATTATGTATGTTGCATTGTATTTTTTACTTATTTTGTTAAATAGTTCCCAATTACATTGTAATTTGTTTCTCTGCACTAGAGAGTTGTCCTATAAGCTATGAGTCTGGTGTGTATATAGGAACTGAACTAAGCTATGAACATCGAATCTGCCTCTCATTTTTGAGGGAGCAAATGTGTGTATTCATGATTAAACCTTTTGAAGTAAATATTCCTTTGTAATAAGAAGTATAACTTGTTAATGTTTATTACACTAAAGAACTAGGGATCAACCCCTACATTTAAGGAAATACCATTGGTACAGGTTGAAGTCATTTCTGAGAGCCTAGGTATCTCTTTTGTCCCTCTCTACATATATTAGAAAGCATCTTTAAATTTTGAAAACTCTTTAAATGCTTCCTCTTCATCATCTTCTCCTTATGCTTCTCCTCTTCCATCTTCTTTTTCTTCTTCTTCTCCCTCTCCTCCTCTTCCTTCTCTTTGTCTTCCTCCTCCTGTTTCCTCTTCTCTTTCTTATACTCCTGCTCCTCTTCCTCATCACCATTACCGTTTGTTCTGCCTCTAAAGTTATGTGTATGTGTTTGTGTTGGTGGATGTGTGTTCAAAATCCGGAGTCCAAAAATTACTTATCCAGTTGGAGGAAAGCAGTTAATAAACTTCTGCATTATGCTTTAATCTAGTTTTTTAATGCTGTGGTTATCTTTGGACTTCAAAAGGGCTAACTCAAGTTGTGTTGGCTAAGCACAGTTCTCTAATATGATTTCAAGTGCAACAAAATTTCCCTGGAGCTTGGAGGAGGAGGGAAGCCCCCTTTTGCTAAGTGTCTCCCATTCTTGCTTCACATGTAGACTTGGTTCAGTCCTGGGGAATCTTGGTCACAAAGCATGGAATTTAGCTTTTTTTTGGTGTCTGAATATTTGTGTTTCACCCTAAAGACCAGCTATGGGTATAGGGAAATAACTTAAATCTTAGTATAGGCTCAAACTAGGATATCTGCAAAAGGCATCAGAAAAATGCTCTTTATATGGTGGATATCAGATATAGGATTGCTATTCATTTCCTGCATACAAAATAAATTCTCAAAATACAGAAGACTCCTAGGTTTACATTGACAAAAACTTGAAACAGTAACCCATAACTTATATTGTACTCTCACAGGAGTTTTATATTTAAAGCCACATGGGAACATGGATTCAGACGACCACAGTAGGGATAAACAGGCAGGGTTGATTAAATCTCTGAAACACTCAAGAGTTCCAACTTAGGAACAAAGATTAACAACACAAAGAAGTCATGAAGTCAGAGATTCAGGTATGAGGGACATTTTATACTTAGAACTGGGACTGTGCTGTATAGCAGTGATAGACATAGGTCATTGCATCAGCGTATTGACTTGGAAAACAACAAATAATATGATTTATGTTGTACTGTATTTTGACTTATTTTGTTCAAGTTTCCAATTGCACTTTCATCTGGTTCTCAGCCCTAAGGAATTATCCTTGGGCTGCATCTGAAAACATCTTTTCTGTTTTAATAATTTTTTCTATAGAGGAATTAAATAGCTGTCCTACATCCAATTTCCATTGTACATTGAATGTCTTTTTATCCCTTTTATACTTATTTCATCTGATATGATTGAAATAGAATGGAAAAGGTGATGCTTGAATTGAACTACTTCAGTTTAAATATGAAAAAACATATGATATAAAATTTTCTATATACCATTAGAATGATAAATCCACTAGAAATGGAATCAAGAAAAGTCAGTTTGATCCTATTAAAACATGAAACACTGGGACTGTTGAAAAGCTATTTATCCCAACCTGCATTGTCTTCAGTCCCTTCATGAGTGTGTCTTCAGCAAGTAGGGAATCACTTGTCCTCATCCTCCTGTTGATGGTCTCTTCTCCTCTGAGAAGTATTGTAGTATCTGCAACAAGCCCCCTGAACACTGCAGGTCATGTCAACTGAATGATCTGGAAGACCCCAAACTCCTAAATTCACCTGCATCAAAATTTTCTATTTAGTCATTTATGTTCATAAAAGGAAACATAAAAGCAGAAAAGAGAAATAGAATCCCAGGGTCCAGTCCCAGGTTCATCTAAGCATCATAAATTGTCACTGACATGAGGAAGTAGCTACTATAATTATCTGCAGTAGAAATAAATCCTCCTTTCTCTGATCTCATCATATGAAGTTCATGAAAGAGACTTATAGATTACTTACATGCTCCCTGGGTAAAGGGACCACTTAAGGACAGTTGCTTATTTTTTTTATAAAGGTCTACTTGAGTAAGCTTCTATTCCTGGTTTAGTGACCAAACTTTTTCCATACTGCCCCATCAGAGTGTACAGAGAAAGATATGAGATTATACAAATCTTTTATCACGGAGTTGAAACTCCTATTCTACCTAATAAAGAAAATCTGAGTGTTTGGCACATACTCCATTGGGATGAATTTAATTATGCTCTATGTTGAGATGTAAGGATGAAAAAGATGTAGTTCCTTTTTTCAAAGAACATACAATCTAATAGAATTAAAACAGTATTTGTAGTTTTCTGATTTATGTTATCCAATTACCTTAGAAATTAATTGCTTCCACATTATTATAACCAGTTCACAATAATTTACTTAAGTTCAGAATACAAAATTTAGTAGAAGCAAAATTTGTGAAGTTGCTCCACATCCTCTCTTTGCTGCTAATGTAAGTTGGCATTAGTTATGAGTAACCACACATATAACATACAGCATGTATAATCAAGTGTAATAGTATAATATAAAATGATGTAATATAGAATAATGGAACCTTCAGAAGTGGTCACATCTTTTTATTTTCAAATTCACCCTATTTGAACTTGTTATTATCGTTCAGTTGTTTCTGTCATGTTTTTGTGAGATTTCCTTGGCAAAGATACTACAGTGATTTGTTGTTTCCTTCTTCAGCTCATTTTACAGATGAGGAAGACTAAGACAAAAAAGTTAAGTGACTTGTCCAGGGACACATAGTTATTAAATGTATGAGACTAAACTTGAACTCAGGTCTTCCTGACTCCAGACCTGACGCTCTCTATTCACTGTGTCAAATAGCTTCCTATGGGAGAGTGTAGCCTCTTTTTGGCTACGTGAGGAGAATAAAAGGAGACGTTAAAACCAACGAGATTGAGACAGTTGTTCTCTTTCTGGCTTGTATTGTCTTTCCAGCTGCATCTAGAAGGTATAAAGATCACAGTTCCTCAAATCTGGGCCTGGGTACTTGTTTCTGTTCTGTGTGATTTTTTTTCCCTCTCAATTTTAGATACCAGATGAGAACCCCATAAAACTCAAGTGTTCCTAACCTTAGAACAAAGATTAATTATCATGAAAAGCAAGAAGCTTGGGAATCAAGACTGAGAGGGGTTTTAGAATTTGAACTGGGACTGTACTTTATAAAAGTGAAGTTGCATTTATATAAAATACGGTAATTGATTCCAGCCAAATAGTAATATGAAATGCTAGGTGTCATAGTGGATAGGGAATCAGAATTGGTCTCAGGAAAATTGAGTTCAAATTGCCATGGACACATACCAGCTGTACGACCCTGAACAAGTTACTTAACTTCTTTCTGCTTCAGGTTCCTCGTATATGGGGAATAATTATAACACCAAATTCCCAGCGTTATCATAAGGATAAAATGGGTAAATATTTGTAAATTATCTTGTAAACCTTAAAGCACAATATAAATGCTATTATTATTGCTATTATCATTATCATCATGATTATCATCATTCCTACAAATTCAAATAATGAGACTAGACTACTTCAGAAGATTCATTATTCATGCAGATCAGGACCTATCTGCATATGCAAATAAAGATTTAGGGATAGCTACTGGAGCTCTGATTTCATTGGTATAGGAAATTATTGGTAAGAATTTCTTTTACCAGCATATAGATTGGCATCTTATCATTCCAGAATTGCCTAAGATGAATGAGAGATTAAATTATTTGCCCAGAATAACACAACCAGTCAAATATGGAACTTGAACCCAGATCTTCTTGCTTCTTATACTGAGTGAAAAAAAGGGAAATGACTTTTCTATAATCTATTTATAGACTGTAAATTAATGCTTGATTCCCATGAATATCACTACAGGATCACTATCACAGAAAAAAATGATAGAAAAGAGTATAAAAGTGTGGAGTTAGTGGGAAAAGTTACTCCATCTGTGTAGCACCCACAGCATTATACTTAAGCTCAAATCATTGGAAAACTTAGTTTACTACAGAAAGAGGTCAGTAGATACTAAATTTGATTTTCTTAATGCCATGTGAAAAGGAACTTTGAAATGCATGTTGCAAATATCCCCAAAGTTTTAACACTTCAGCTTTATAAGAAGGAAAGGGGAGGGCAGTGGCCCAGAATCAAACATCTTCACAAGCAGCTTTTAGCACAAGAAGCTATTCTGGGCTACATGCAGCTTTTAAATACTTATCCTCTATAAGGAGTTTATGGTGTAGCCTTGATTGCCTGAATCTCTACATAAAAAAGAGAATTATCTCCCAAATTTTCAAACTTTACAGAATTGTTTTTCTTTGTTAAACCTGATAAAAGTTGCTGCCTGGCTGCTTCGTCCTCCTTGTTTCCCTTTTAGACAGACAGACAGTCAGATAGACAGACAGACAGACAGACAGACAGACAGACAGACAGACAGATAGATAGATAGATAGATAGATTCATTGATAGATATAAATGTCAACATATATACATATATTAAATGTATACCTACACGTATATGTATGTGTACACATATTTGTGTACAAATCTGTCATTACGTACACAAGCATTTATGTTTCTATACATGTATGTATGTGTGGAGAGAGAATAGAGGAGAGGAAGAAAGAGAGAGAGAGACAGAGAGAGACAGATGGAGAGAGAGAGACAGAGAGATAGAGACAGACAGAATATATATTGATTTTATTTTGATAGAATAGACTCTTCTCATAAAAGACCCAAACAGTCATTCCTAAAAAGTGCATTCCTTAAAAAGCAATGTATTAAAATAACAAAATGATAGAATTGATATTTGTACTATATCAGGTTCCACATCTATAGTTTGCTGATGCTTAACCGAAAATAAGAGGAAGTGTAATTTAACTTTGATGCTACAGACACTGTCCTTTGGATTTAACCTGTAATTTTATTGCCTTCACTTATGTTGTCACAGTCATTGTGTAGAGGGTATTTTAGATTCTGTCTCCTTCACCCTTCTGTGTATTTAAGTTTTTCCATCTCTCTATTGATTTTTTATATTATGGCTTGTCTTTGGGAAATTGTCAAGCTTTAGAACTGTCTCCAATCCTCAACCCAAGAAGAAAGTCCCTATATTTAGTACCAATATTGTTTTATGGCTGAGTAATAGGAAAGTCAAGGGAAAGAAATTTCCTACTGTGTGAAGAAATCTATGTGTAAAAAAAAAAGGTGGGCTTCTCATATGGTGGTTGTTGCTGTTTGTCCTTGATTCTTAAAGAGAACCATGACATCAAGAAGGTAATACCATGACTTGCAATTGAACTGGATTTAAGTGAGGGAGGTCTGTGCAGTTATCAGTCTCACTTTCTTCTCTGTTGTCATCTTAGTCCAGTGAAAAGATATAAATCAAGATGACTGGAGATGACCATAGATGCACTGGGAGACCTTTGCCTTTTTAAGCTAAGGTCTTAATTTGATTGAGGCAATGTCCATTAAGTAATTAAGAATAGGTAGGAAATGAGACAAAGAGTGGTCTCTTTTACTTAGTAAAAAAAAAAAAAATCAGTCTGGGAGGAGGAAACCCTCAGGGTTTCTGGCCAAAACAGAAACAATTGCTATTTGCATTCACTCTGAGACAATCAGGACCCAAACAATGACTACAGTTACTATGGTGACAGGGATGATCAAAACACAAACTCAGAAGACAGCAAAGTCAAAATTATTACATCCAGGGCCTCAAAGGAAAATATGAATTGGTCTCAGGCCCCAAAACAGTTCCTAGAAAAGCTCAAAAAGTATTTTAAAAACAAAATAACAAAAGAGAGTTAGAGGAAAAAATAATTGAACACAATGCAAGAAAATAATAAAAAATAAAATCAACAGCTTGGTAAAGAAAGTACAAATATTACTAAACAAAGAAACCAATGAATAATCAGCAAACACAATCTTACAAAACACAAGAGAACAAAGGGTAGGAGAAGTACAGAAATCCACTGAAGAGAACTCCTTAAAAAGCAAAATTGTCCAAATGAAAAAAAAAAGGTACAAAAATTCATAGAAAAAATTCCTTAAAAATGTAAAAGGAAGTACAAAAGTTCCCTGAAGAAAATAATTTCTTAAAAATAGAGTTGGGCAAGTGTAATCTAATGACCTTATGTGACATCAAGAATCAATCAAACAACATCAAAAGAATAAAAAAAGAGAAGAAAATGTGAAATATTTCATTGAAAAAACAACTCATCTGGAAAATAGAGCCAGGAGAAAGAATTCAAGAATCACTGGACTATCTAGAAGTCATGATAAAAGAAAAGAGCCTAGACATCATCTTTCAAAATAATATATCAAGGAAAGCTGCCTTGATATTATACAACCAGAGAGTTAAATAGAAATTGAAAGAATTCCTCATCACCTCCTGAAAGAGAAGCCAAGTGAAAATTCACAGGAATATTATAGCCAAATTCCAGAGCTCCCAGATCAAGGAGAAAATATTGCAAATTGTCAGAAAGAAAAAATTCAAATGTCATACAGTCATAGTCAGGATAACACAAGATTTAACTGCATCTACATTAAAGGATCAGAGAGCTTAGAATAGGATATTCTGGAAGGCAAAAGAATTAGAATTATAAACGAACAATCTACCCACAAAACTGAGTATAGTCCTTGGAGGGTGGGGGAGCAAGCAAATGAGATCTTTTGCTATTTTTGTTTATACTAGGAAATATAATGCCTCTGAATAATGTGATTAAAGGAGGATCTTACTTACCTGTTGTTGGGCCTGGGATGATTTGTAGAAAGCTGCACACCTTTTTTTAATGAGGCACTGATTCTCAAGAAATGCAATGTCCTCTGGCTCTAAAAAGTGTATAAAGACTGTGAGGTGTGGTTTTACTTTGGTCCTTAGTTTTTGGAAGATGGTTTGGAAGATGAAAGAGATACTGGGAAGCCACTAAGCAGCCCCCAGGCTTTGAAAACCTAGATGCTGGTGCTTCCCTCTCTTATAACTATGGTCAGACAGTTGGAACTGTGTGTTGATTTGGGGCATATGTATTGATTATGTTCAGATACAGGAAGCCATGTATGTTGATCTTTGATTTCTCTGCATTTTCTCTGAAGTTCAGGATGCTAACTTTTCCCCCTGAACTAACTGAATAATACATATGTTTGAAGTGATGGTTAACCCCTCAAAAGTTGCCTTTCCTTTTATAAATGCAGATAAACCTGTGATAGCAGGTCCCCCTGCGAATGTTGGAGTCATTACTATTATAGGGGGATGGGTATTCAATGAAATAAAGGATTTTCAAGCATTCCTGATGAAAATGTCAGAGCAGAATAGAAAATCTGACTTTCAGATACAAGACTTCAGAAGTATAAAAAGGTAAACAGGAAATAGAAATCATAATAGATTAAATAAAGTTAAACTACTTACATTCCTACATGGAAAGATGTTGCTTATAACTCATAAGAACTTTTTCATTATTAGGGCAATTAGGAGTATACGTAGAGAGAGGGCATAGACATGAGTGTAATGTTAATGTGAGTTAAAAGATCTTCCCCACCCATTAGTGGCCCTCAGGTGGAACCCATTAAAGGAAACTTTATTAGGGGAAACTTGTTTTGTGGGAAGATCCACACCTTTTGTTAGTTTCTAATGAGGCCCTGGGTCAGGAGGATCTTACCCTCTAGCTCTGAAAAGTGTATACATACTCTGAGGTGAGGTTTTGCATTGGGGGTTTACTCTTTGGAGGAAGGTTCCTGATGAAACGCTATCCATTAAGGAGACCCCTGGCTTTGAAAACCAAGATGTTGGTTCTTTTCTCTCTGGTAACTATATTTGTATGTAATGGTCAGACAGTTGGATCTGTCTGTTGATCTGTGATGTATGCATTACTTATGGTCAGATAGCTGGAAGTCCTGTCAATCTTTACTTTTTTGCTTATATTTTCTCTGTTGGTATATGAGATTAAAGAAGATTGTTAATCCCTCAAAAGTAGCTTTCCTTTTAGAAAAGCAGATCTAAGAACCTATGCTAGCAGGCCATCTTGGATATGTCAGGGTGATCGCTGCTGCAATGAATTGAATTTGATTGGATATAATCTAAAACAATAGAATTAGAAGGTGAGAAATAAGAATACACTGGTACAATGGAAAAGGAGAAGTAGAATGAGGTAAATTATCTCATATAAAAGAGTTTTGAAAAAACTTTTATAGTGAAGAAGAAGACAGTGGAAGAAGAGGGCAGTACTTGAACCTTACTCTCATCAGAACTAGCTCAAAGAGAGAACATATCCTCATTTGGATATAGAAATCGATTTTATAGTACAGGAAAATAGGAGAGAAAGGAGATGAGAAGGGGGTTGGCTGCTAGAAAGGAGGGAGAATTGGGAGAGGTGGTAGTCAGAAACAAAACACTGTTAAGGATGGATAGGAAGAGAGAGAGTAGGGTAAATTCAGATGGGGGAATAGGATGGAGGGAAATACACAGCAATTATAACTGAAAAAAATTTACAGTCCACTTCTCTGATAGAGGACTCATTTCTCAAATATATGGAGATCTGAGTCAAATATATAAAAATAAGAGACATTCCTCGATTGATAAGTGGTCAAAGAATGTGAATAGGCATTTTTTTTTACACAAAGTATCAAAGCTGTCTTTAATCATAAAAAATTATCTAAATCACTATTTATTAGAGAAATGCTCATTAAAACAACATAGATTGGCTAATATGATGGAAAAGGAAAATGTTGGAGGAGATATGGGAAAATTGAGACAGTAATTCACTGACAGTGTTATTGAATCCAGCTTTAAAGATTCTGGAGATCAATTTAAAACTACTCCTGAAGGGCTATAAAATTGCTCATGCACTTTGATGAAGCAATATCACCACTAGGTCTGTATCCTTAAAATAGTTACAGAAGTTCTTTTTGGATTAGCAAAGATTTAGAGCTAGAGTGGATAACCATCAATTGGGGAATGGCTGAACAATTATGTGGTTGTGATGCAATACTATTGTGCTGTCAGAAATGATGATTAGGCTGCAGTGAAAGAGGGTCTGAGTGTAAACTGTAGTATGACAATCTTATGACTTAATGCAATGTGTAGTAAGATAGCTCATGGTTATACTGATCTTTGGACAAAGTACCTTGGGAAAGACAAGAGGAAGATTATACTCACATTCAACTAACATTCATCCATTCATTCAACTAACATTTGTTAAAAGCCTACCACATAACAAGCTCTATGCCAGAAAATGAGTATAAAAAGACAAAAATGAGACTGCCTGACCTCAAGGATCTTACATTTCCTATTCATCTATAGAAACTTTGTGGAAATTTGGTGTTATTTAAAGTAAATGCGATGACTTCTTGGAGTTCTAATCTGGGAGCCTAGTTAGGGAAGGATTATGTTGATAAAAAAATATGATGCATTAAAAAGTAAATGAACCAAGAAATAAATCTGAATAATTCAATGTACTTTGCATCATAGTGATTAGGAAAACCACAAGTTCTATATAGTTTGAAGAACACTCCCATAAAAGAAAAGAATTCAACTTCTAATTTTGTGATAGAAACTTGATGTTGACAGATGATTGTTCAGATATAAATACCATTGAATATTCACCTATTTTTTTATCCACTAAAATGAAGGTTTCCCCCCTGTAAAGAACCTATTTAAGGTAAATAATTATAAGATCTCTCCAGTTTCCTTAATCATCTATTAAGTTAGTAGAAGTATCTACTGCATGCTAGGAACTATGCTAGAGGCTCGGGAAAAAAAAAATCAAAATTTAAGACTGTCTCTCCCTGAAAGCGGCTTGCATTGTACCAGAGGCAGACAATATGTTCACATACAACTAAATACAGATTATAGGAAAATAAATTAAAAAATTATTTGGGGGAGGTACTAACTAATGGGAAAATCAGGGCCATCCTTTTTAAAGAGGTAACCGTCTAAGTGAGAAATTATAAGGGGTTGATAAGTGCCAAGAGGCAGAGATAAGTAAAATGAGTTCTGAAAACAAGGGAGAGTCTATGAAAAGTCACAAAAACTGGAAGAGGATTTTTTAAACCAAGAATAACAAGTAGCCCACTGGTTCCTCAGCGCACCCTGCTGAAACTGCACATAACCCATTTTCAATCAGTACTGACTCAAGTAACTAATCATGGTCTCCATAACCAGCATTTCTTTTCTATGACTCCTTTATTTTCCGTGTGCCTGAATTTTTATTGCCTTCAGGAATAAACTCCAGAAAACTATGGGATATTCAAAACAGAACTGTTCCTTTTAAGGAAAATCATTAGGAACTCATATCCTTGAGTACTGACACATTTTATTTTTTTTAAATTTTAAAAAATTTAGTTTTTAATTTATTTTCAGTCTTCCGCAATCACTACCATACAACCTAGATATTTTCTTTCCCTCTCTCCCCTTCTCTTTCCCTCTCCCCACTCCCTCCCCAAGATGGCATGCAATTTTATATAGGTTCTACACATATATTCCTATTAAATACATTTTCACCATAGTCATGTTGTATAGAAGAATTAAAATGAGAGAAATCATATAAAAAACCAAAATGTAATACAAAAGCAAATGATCTGCTACAATCTTCAATTGAATTCCATAGTTATTTCTCTGGATGTGGAAGGTATTTTGCCTTTAAAGACCATTGGGAATGTTTTAAGTCCTTGCATTGCAATGAAGTTCTAAGTCTACCAAAAAAAATTCCTCGCACACTGTGGTGGTTGCTGTGTACAAAGTTCTCCTGGTTCTGCTCCTTTCACTCAGCATCAGTTCATGTAAGTCTTTTCAAGCCTCTGAAGTCTTCTTGTTCATCATTTCTTACAGCACAATAGTATGGCATTACATTCATATACCATAATATATTCAGTCATTGCCTAACTGATGGACATCCCCTTGATTTTCAGCTTTTGGCCACCACAAGGGTGCTGCTATAAATATTCTTGTACATGTGGAACCCTTTCCCATTTTTATGGTCTTTGGGGGATATAGTCCTAGAAACAGTATTTCTGGGTCAAAAGATATGCACATTTTTGTAACCCTTTGGGCATAGTTCCAAATTGCTCTCCAGAATGGTTGGATCAGCTCACAACTCCACCCACAATAAATTAGTGTTCCAACTCTCCGGTATCTTCTCCAGTATTTATTATCTTCTTGTTCTGTCATGTTAGCCAATCTGATAGACGTGATGTGGTATCTAGAGTCGTTTTGATTTGCATCTCTCTAATCAATAGTGATTTAGAGCATTTTTTCATACGACTATAGATATCTTAAATTTCTTCCTCTGAAAAATGCCTGTTCATATCCTTTGACTATTTATCAATTAGGGAATGACTTGTATTCTTGTATATTTAACTCAGTTCTCTATATATTTTAAAAGTGATCTCTTTATCACTGACACTAATTGCAAAAATTCTTTCCCAGTTTTCTGCTTCCTTCCTAATCTTGGTTGCATTGGATTTGGTTGTGCAAAAGCTTTTCAGTTTAATGTAGTTAAAATTATTTATTTTGTACTTCTTAATGCTTTCTATCTCTTCTTTAGTCAAAAATTCTTTTCTTCAGCTCAGATTCATCCAGCTCAGACTCTGTGTAATAGCTGAGATCCTATCTGCCCTGCTTGCAAATACAGTGTTACAAGTGGTGAGGCCTCTTAAGAGTCAAGTCAATATGGCAAATCTTTAAAAAACTTTGTTTTTCTTTGGCTTTAAGAAGTCTTAGTTGAATTCATTTGAGCAGGACATGGCAGGTCGGTATTTTGGGGTCTCCAACAAACCCTGAACTTCAAAATTTACAATTCCCTGACAGGGAATAACTGCTAATCTCAAGTTCTTCTGCCACACTGGAAGCTGAAAGAAAGCTCAGCTCCAATTGATTTGGACAGGACTCTTTTTTCCCTGTTTTGGTGTCCCAACACCTCTAAATCTCAACAGACTCACTGAAGAACTAAAAGGCAAATAATTCTTTTGGCTCTGTCTCAGGACTTGTGCTAACTTAATGCACCTGCTGTTTTCTTTCTTTTTTAAAAAAATTTTTTTTAGGCTATTTTAAATTTATTTAACTTTTTACATTGATTTTCACAAAATTTTGGGTTCCAAATTTTCTCCTCTTTTATCACCTCTCCCACCCCGATACACCGAGCATTCTAATTTTCCCTATCACCAATCTGCCCTCTCTTCTATCATCCCTCACTTCTCTTGTCCCCATCTTCTCTTTTGTCCTGTAGGGCCAGATGACTTTCTATTCCCCATTAACTGTATGTCTTCTTTCCTAGTTGCAACAACAATACTAAACAGTTGTTCCTAAAACTTTGAGTTCCAACTTCTCCCCATCCCTCCCTCCCCACCCATTCCCTTTGGGAAGGCAGGCAATTCAATATGGGCCATATCTGTGTAGTTTTGCAAATGACTTTGATAACAGTGGTGTTGTGTAAAACTAACTGTATTTCCCTCCATCCTATCCTGCCCCCCATTGTTTCTATTCTGTCTTTTGATCCTGTCCTTCCCTGAGTGTTGACTTCAAATTGCTCCCTCCTCCCATTGCCCTCCCTTCCATCATCCCCCCCCACCATGCTTATCTCCTTCTTCCCCACTTTCCTGTATTGTAAGATAGGTTTTCATACGAAAATGAGTGTGCATTTTACTCCTTCCTTTAGTCGAATGTGATGAGGGTAAACTTCATGTTTTTTTCTCAGCTCTCCTCTTTTTTCCTCCACTAGAAAGTCTCCTGCTTGCCTCTTGAATGAGACATAATTTACCCCATTCCATTTCAACCTCTCTCCTCCCACTACATTTCTCTCTCACCATTTACCTTAATTTCTTTTAAGATATGGTCCCATCCTATTCAATTCACTCTGTGCTCTCTGTCTCTATGTGTGCATGCATGTGTGTGTGTGCATGCATGTACATGTGTGTGTGTATGTGTGTGTGTGGTTCCACCAACTACAAAGATACTGAAAAGTTTTGAGAGTTAGAAATATTGTCTTTCCATGTAGGAATGTAAACAGTTCACCTTTGGCAAGTCCCTTACGACTTCTCTTTGCTGTTTACTTTTTCATGCTTCTTCTCATTCCTGTGTTTGTAAGTCACATTTTCTTTTCAGCTCTGGTCTTTTCATCAAGAATGCTGGAAAGTCCTCTATTTCATTGAAAGACCATATTTTCCCCTGGAGTATTATACTCAGTTTTGCTGGGTAGGTGATTCTTGGTTTGAGTCCTAGTTCCTTTGACTTCTGGAATATCCTATTCCACGCCCTTCGATCCCTTAATGTAGAAGTTGCTAGATCTTGTGTTATCCTGATTGTATTTCCACAATACTGGAATTAATTCTTTCTAGCTGCTTGCAATATTTTCTCCTTGACCTGGGAACTCTGGCATTTGGCCACAATGCTCCTAGGAGTTTCTCTTTTTGGATCTCTTTCAGGTGGTGTTTGATGGATTCCTTCAATACTTATTTTGCCCTCTGGTTCTAGAATCTCAGGGCAGTTTACCTTGATAATTTCATGAAAGATAATGTCTAGGCTCTTCTTTTGATCATGGCTTTCAGGTAGTCCCATAATTTTTAAATTGTCTCTCCTGGACCTATTTTCCAGGTCAGTTGTTTTTCCAATGAGATATTTCACATTCTCTTCCATTTTTTCATGCTTTTGGTTTTGTTTTATGATTTCTTGGTTTCTCAGAAAGTCATTAGCCTCCATCTGTTGCATTCTAATTTTGAGAGAACTATTTTCTTCAGTGAGCTTTTGAACCTCTTTTTCCATTTGGCTAATTCTGCTTTTGAAAGCATTCTTCTCCTCATTGGCTTTTTGACCCTCTTTTGTCAATTGAGTGAGCCTATTTTTCATGGTGTTATTTTCTTCAGCATTATTTTGGGTCTCCTTTACCAAGGTATTGACCCCTTTTTCATAATTTTCTTGCATCTCTCTCATTTCTCTTTCCAGTTTTTCCTCCACTTGTCTAACTTGCTTTTCAAAATCCTTTCTGAGCTCTTCTATGGTCTGAGCCCATTGGATATCTATTGCAGATGTTGGGATACAGAGGCCTTTACTTCTATGTCTTTCCCTGATGGTAAGCATTGTTCCTTGTCATCAGAAAGGAGAGGAAACATCTGTTTCCCAAGAAAGTACCCTTCTATGGTCTTATTTTTTTTCCCTTTTCTGGGCATTTTCCCAGCCAGTTACTTGACTTCTGAGATTCCTCTCCACCCCCACCTAGATCTGCTCAGTTAGTGCTTGGTGTCTGAGACACGAATGCTGCTCCCCAGCCTCAGGGCTTTCAATGGCGGGTGGGGCGGCTATTCAGTGTGAGCTTTTGTTCTGGTGCTGAGGTGGGGGTAGGGCCCCCTCCCAGGCTCAGTTCCTTCAGGAGGTTTATGCAGAGACTGTCAGTAGTGGAGCGGAGCTCCTGCCTGCTCTGGGAGCCCCTGTCTGCTGCTGCCTCTGCGGCTGCCTCTGCTGCTGCCTCCCAAGGAGGCCTGAGTTTTGGAGACACCCCACTCCCATCTTGGCCGGCCCAGAAGTCTCTCTCACTGACCTGTAGCACCTGTGGGCAGACGGACCTTCCCAGCTGCCGGAGGTTCTGTCCCTGAAGCCTGCTCGGATCTGCTCCTCTCAGGGCTGCACATCCAGGGCAGGGGCTCTGCTCTGCGTCTGGTGTGTGGCGGACCTTTGGGGTTGGTTTTTCAAGGCTCTCTAGAACGGAAATCTCCTCCACTGGATTGCTGCACAGCTTTCACTGCTCCAGAATTTGTGGGGAGTTCTTTTTACAGGAAATTTATGGGCTGTGGGTTGGGAGCTAGCATACATGAGTCTTTCTACTACACCGTCTTGGCTCCTCCCCCAATAGTTTTCTTAATTTCAATTTTATTCATCTCTCCTTTGCTTTTCAGTATTTCTGATTTGGAATTTACTTGGGGATTTTCAATTTTTCTTTTTAGAAATTTTTCAGATGCATCCCCAATTTATTGATCTCCTCTTTCTCTATTTTATTCATGTAGGCATTCAAAGATATCAAGCTTCCCCTAAGAACAGCTTTTACACTATCCCATAAGATTTGGTTTGTCTCATTATTGTCATTCTCTTGAATGAGTTTTTTGATTGTTTCTCTGATTTGTTAACCCACTCCTTTTTTATGATTAGATCATTAAGTTTCCAATTAATTTTTGGTCTATCTTTCCATGGCCTCTTATTACATATGATTTTTATTGCATTATGATCTGAGAGGGATGCATTGATTATCTCTGCCTTTCTGCACTGAATTGTGAGATTGTTATGCCCTAGTACATGGTCAATTTTTGTATATGTGCCATATGTTGCTGAGAAAAAGGTATATTCCTTTCTATCCCCATTCAATTTTCTCCAGAGATCTATCACATCTATTTTATCCAGAGTTTATTCACCTTCTTGACTTCTTCCTTATTTATTTTAAGGTTGAATTTATCAAGTTCAGAGAGGGAAAGGTTAAGGTCCCCCACTAGTATAATTTTGCTATCTATTTCTTCTTGTTACTCTCTTAACTTTTCCTCTAAGAATTTGGATGCTATATCACTTGGACCATATATGTTGAGTAATGATATTGCTTCATTTTCTATGATGTCTTTTAGCAGGATATGGTTTCCTTCCTTATCCCTTTTGATTAGATCTGTTTCTGCTTTTCCTTTATCTGAGATTTGCTTTGCTGAAGCACAATATATTCTGCTCCAATCTTTAACGTTTACCCTGTGTGAATCACCCCATTTCAAATGTGTTTCTTGTAAACAACATGTTTTTGGATTATGGCTTTTAATCCATTCTGCTATCTGTCTCTGTTTTATGGGAGAATTCATCCCATTCACATTAACAGTTATGATTATTGTCTATGCCTTTCCCTCCATCCTCTTTCCCATTGTTTGTGCTTTTAGTTCTTCCTTCTCACTTCCCTTCCACAATAGTGTTTTAATTTTTTTACCACCCTCTCCTGCAGTCTTCCCTTCCTTCTTTCAGCTTCCTTCCCTTTTACTTCCCCAACCCTTACTATTTTTTCCCTCCTGTTTGACTTCACTTTCCCTTTCTTCCCCCTTCTGATCCTACTGCCTATAGAGCTAGTTAGATTTATGTACTTAATTAAGTTTGTTGTTCCCTCCTTGAACCAAATCATATGAGAGTACCTCTCAAACAATTATGATCTCCCTCCCCTCTTTCCCTCTACTGTGCTATAACTTTGGACCTCTTCCTGTGATGTAATTTACCCTTTTCTGCTTCTTCCTTTTTACATGTCCTGTTACAATCCTTTCACATGCTTGAGTCTCATTTTTATCATCACATAGTTTACTTTATACCTGTTTCCTCTGTCTCTGCATATACCATTTATATTTCCTAATAGATACACAACTCTTAAGACTAACAAGTATCATCTTCCCTTATAGGGAGGTAAATATTTTGCCGAAATTGAGTAATGTATTTTCTTTTCCCTTGTTTACCTTTTTATGCCTCTCTTGAGACCTTCATTTGAAGTTTGAATTTTCTATTGGGTTCTAACTTTTTTATCAGGAAGGTCTGGAAATCCCTTATTTCATTGAATGTTCATCTCCTTGCCTGAAATGTTATGCTGAAGTTTGCTGGGTAATTGATCCTTGGTTGTTTTCCCAGTTCCTTTGCCTTGCGGGATATCATATTCCAATTCCTTTGATCTTTTAAAGTAGAAGCTGCAAGGTCCTGCGTGATCCTGACCATAGCTCCTTGATATTTGAAAGGTTTCTTTCTAGCTGCCTGTAATATCTTCTCTTTCATTTGATAGTTTAGGAATTTTGAAACAATATTTGTAGGTGTTTTTAGTTTGTGATCACTTTGGGGAGGTGAACAGTGGATTTTTTCAATGACTATTTCCCCCTCTGGATCTTGTACTTCTACGTACTTTTCCTTGATGGTTTCTTGGAAGATATTGTCCAAGCTCTTGTATTCATCATGGCTTTCTGGTAGGCCAATAATTCTTAAATTTTCTCTCCTGTATCTATTTTCCAAGTCAGTTGTTTTTCCAATTAGATATTTTACATTTTCTTCTATCTTTTTATTCTTTAGATTTTATTTGCCTGATTATTGGTGTCTCATAGAGTCATTAGTTTCTACTTGTCCAATTCTAATTTTTATAAAATTATTTTCTTCAGTTAACATTTTAATCTCCTTTTCCATCTGTCCAATTATTTCTCTTAAGGAATTATTTTCTCTGGTTATTTTTTGTATTTCCTTTTCCATTTGTCCAGTTTTCCCAGTTAGATTTTGTGCTTCCTTTTCCATTTGTTCAATTTTCCTTTTTACACAACTATTCTCTTCAGTGAATTCTTATTTCATACTTTTAAAATCATTGGCCACTTTTTCTTCTATTTCCTTCATCAGCTCTTCCCAGGGTGTTCTTTGTGCATGCAAGCAGTTCATAGTGCCTTCTGAAGTTTCAGATGGAAATACAATCTCAATAATGACCTCTTTTGTATTTGTGTTTTGGTCCTTGTCTCCATAAAAGATTCTATGGTCTTTTCCTTCCTCCTTTGCTTCTTACTCATGATGGTGAGGCTTTGTGTGTTGTGACCTCTCGTTCTTCCAGCTGGAGGCTAAAGAACCTGGTGCTGAGCTGACTGGTGTGAGAAAGCAGAGGCAGGCTGGGTTATGTTTTTGTCTTTCCCCGGGTTAGCCCTGAAGCTAGCTTGTTAAGTGTGGGGGAGTTGTTGTCAGATCATGGCAGATCTCTTTAGCTGAGCTATAGCCAAGGCCAGCTCAGTGATGATGATTCTGGCTGCTCTATTTTATTCCCTTTTCCCCTAGAACACTGAGATAGGCCCCTGGGGCTCCTCTCCTCCCGGTTCACTGAGGTGGGCCTGTCTGGGACAACTCTGGTCCTTTGCCACAGAAGAGGAATTTTCCTTGGTGATTTTCTTAGCTGTAGGTGCTACAAGACTGTTTGTCCATTCTGCTGATCCCATTGATCCAGGATTTTTCTGGGGAAATATTTTATGGTTTTTTTCAAAGTCCACAAGAGGACATGGAGAGAGCATTTACTGATCAGTCCACCATTTTGCTTCCCAGAAATTCAAGTAGATGACTTACAGACATTTAATCTACAGGCTGAAAGCCTCAGGTGCAGCTGCTGCAGAGATTCCTGGGGCTCAGTGTAAAGCTCTCACTCACTTGGTTCCACTGCACTCCCATCCTGGGCTGCCACTCTACCCTGCTGCCACTTCCTCACTCTTCCCTGAGGCTTTCCTGCTCAGCCCTGATCAGAACAGGCTGCGCTGTGTACTGTGAGCTCCTCCACCCCTGTGGAACATATTCTTCCTGTAGATCTTCCAGTCTGTCCTGGGCTGTGAAACTGCCACAGTCTGCTTCGTATTGGATTCTGCACCTCCAAAATTTGGTTAGATTATCTTTTAGAGGTATCTGAAGAAGTTTGTCTAAAGCTTAGGTGAGTAGTTGCTCTCACTCCACCACCTTGGCTCCCTATCATGCCCTTTCATGGGGTACTGTCTGGTGGTTTCCTCTCTCCTCTACTGCCACATTTTAAATATGATGATTTTATGGTCCACAGTTCCTATTATTTGTAATGCCCAATACACATCAGAAGACAACAGGGACTATTCTTCAAATAAAACAAATGTAACAAAGATCAGAAGGAAAGCATAAAAGAGAGAGACAATCTCACAGATGGAGGTTTCATCTCAAATACATAAAGAACTTGTCAAATCTATAAGAAAATGAGTTATTACCTAATTGGTATGAACAGGCAGGTGGTGGAGGAATAATTTGTAGTCATATAAAATATTCTAAATCATTATTGATTAGAGAAATGTAAATGAAAACTTCCTTAAGATAACATTCTGTATCCATCAGACTGGCTAAAATGATTGAAGGAAAAAGCAACAAATGTTGGAGAGGATTTGAAAAAATTTGTGACACTAATTCTTTTTGTTGGTGGAATTGTGAACTGATCCAATCATTTCCAAGAACAATCTAGAATTATGTTCAAAGAATTATTGAACCTCCTGTACCCTTTAACCCAACAAATCCACTACCAGATCTATTTCCAAAGATGATTAGTTGAAAAGTTAAAACAACCTACATATTCTAAAATATTTATAACAACTCTCTTTTTGGTGGCAAAGAACTGGAAATTATGGGGATGGCTGTCAATTTGGAAACAAGATTTGGTATATGATTATAATAGAATACTATTGTGTTATGAGAAATGATAAACTCAATGATCTCAGAAACCATAGAGAGACTTGCATGAAATAATGAAAAGTGAAATGAGCAGAAACAAGAGAATTTTGGCATACAGCTGTAGCAATATTATTTTAAGAAAGATTTTGAGTGACTAAGTAATTTTGACTATTATAAATACCAAAATTAAGTGCAAAGGACATAAGAAGGAAGTCATTATCTGCATCCAAAGAAAGAACTGATAAATAAGAGTATATATGGAATGATTTTACATATATATGTATTTCTATCTGATGCTAGCCATCTCAAAGGCGAGGAGGGAGGGAAAAAACAACTTACATGATAATTTTATTATATATTTGAAAGGAGCAGCAAATTTTACATAATAGATTTGTAGTTTCATGCGCAATCATCTTTTCTACTATGATACATTATGCAAATTTTTATTTTATTCGATAAATTAAAAATAAAACATATAAAAAGGAGACAACAGGGACCAGAGACAGCTCTATATCGATCAAAAACCAAAAATAAAACCAAAATCACATACAATTAAACTTGCATATATTAATTAAGTAAAATTCTAGGGGACAATCCCAAAGTATCATTTTCTCTCTGACTCATTGTCCTGGAGCTTCTCTGGGCAATTTTTTTTATTATATTTAAGATAAGTTTGAATTGGACATCCTTTATTTTACTAGATAGAAAATATATGTGCCACAAAAAAAACTCACAAGAGCGCATAAACAGATATAGAAAATGCTTAAACATTCAAGTATTTTATCATCATCTCCCAGATGGGAACTCAACCTAGAACTGCTATTGGGGCAACCTTTTGATATGTTTAATTTGTCCTTTTTTCCTACAGAGCCCAAAGCCATACTTCAAAGATTGTGGTTTAGATCAGCACTTCTTAAACTTTTTGTGGGTTGCTAGTGGAAAAAGTTTAAGAATTCATTGTTTAGATAACCCAGAGTACAAACATTCATTGGGGAACACTGAAAAAGCAATCCCTTTCCTATCAGACTCACACTGTCCAACTAACTTACAGAAAAAGAGTGGGATTTATGAACATTTGACCGTGAACTACCCTCCTGGCCCAAGTTCCATATATTTCTGCCTCTGCCATGGGTATCTACAGAAAATCTAGTCTTTGTTGATAGCATCTGTTAAACTGGGAAAGCACATTTTCAGGATCTCTTGCCTTGGGTCATGTATAATAAGCACACATCAATCTCTGTCTTGTGTTTTTGAAGCAAGTCTCCAGCAGTTACTCTTGGGGAGAGCAAGGGATTGGGGAAGGAAAACCTACATAGGCATAAGGAAGTATATGTCCAGCAGAGAGATCAGAATCATCATGAAAGATAAGTTAGAAAGGAATTATCATCTTAACTTCAACTTTCTCAGAGGTTTCCATGCTGACTACTATTTCTTCTATGAAACAGTTAATGAAATAGAGTCTATTGGTTTTGGCAATAGGCAATATGGATGTCATCAACAAAGTCACAAATTCACTGCTGAAGTTCCACAGGTTATTTACATATGCTTCAATGACTGCAATGTTCTCAACTATAGTTTTGGTTACTACTTAGTTGCCCTACACCATTCTGCTGCTTTTGTTTCTGTTTTTCATCTGTTTCAGTCATGTTCAACTCTCTGTGAGCCCATCTGGGTTTTTCTTGGCCAAGATACTGGATTGGTTTGCCATTTGCTTATACAGGATTAAGCAACTTGCCCAGATCACACAGCTAGTCCCTGTTTGAGGCCAGATTTGAACCCAGAAAGATGAGTCTTACTGTCTCCAGGCCTGGCACACTATCTACTACACCACCCAGTTACCCATAATTGCTACTTACTTTGACCATTTTTCCCCCTCAAATGTATCCTGACTCTAGATTGCCTCGCTAGTTCTGATACATATCTTTGACTCATAGTGCTGAGATGAACAAAAGGCCAAGAAATATAGTTTCTAGGTGATTAATAATTAGTTTATTTATTATGGTTAGCAAATAATTTCTAAATCAAGGTCAGTGACTTTTCTCATGACCAAAGATGCTGTCTAATCTGGTAACAATAAAGATGATGAAAACAGACTTGTCTTATCCTCCCAAAGTTAAATTTCTAAATAATTATTCAGTTTTCGGTAATCAAAAAGTATGCTTATGTGAGGATACAATTTTATAGCTCTGAAAATATTTTTAAATACACTTAAAAATATTCTGCATAAAAGCTATGGCCACTAAAAAGAAGAATAAGGTTTGAAAGATGTGTGCTACTGTTAAACTATGTTAAGGAGAGGAGTTCAAACAGATAAAATATGATGCTAAGAAAGAAAAAATATCACTAACTAGAATAAAGTCACAAAATGCTTGCTGAGCCCATGAAAATTTGGGGTTTCCACAAAAAAGAGTTTTTCACATCATAATGACCCAAAGGCCAAAGTACTAGAGCAACGAGCACAACACATTACCATATTATGATTCTAAGAGTCTAAAGCAAGTTTCGAGGTGGTTTTCTACTTGGACTTGAGTCAGTGAATCAATAGCTGATAAAAATTAGTGAGGCATTTCATTGTATTATAGTGATGTGCTTGCTTCTGTTAACCAATTCAACCATATTACATTTATATAAATCTTGCTCAAATTGCCTATTTTTTTTTTTGTATTTAAATGTAGCCCATTATTTTAATAGTTTTATCATTACTTTTCTCTTACCTGTATCAGAAGCCTTTGTGGTCAAATAATATGGTCATTGTACATATGTTTCTGTGTATCTTATGACAATTACCCAAATTGCATCTAAAGTACCTAGAAGGAAAATAAATAGTGTCAATCATGCCAGTCCTGCAAATTCAATCATAAAGTGGTGGGAAATATGCCCCTCTAATGAAATAGTCTAAGTTGCTGATACGTATTTCCATAGTAGCTTCCCTCAACACTGGGTTAAACAATTCAAATCCCTCCAAACAAACAAGGTTCACCTTCTCTCAGGAATTTTCCTTGGCTCAGGAAAGATATGCTTATTTTCAGCATTTTGTATATACAGCATTTCCTTGTATAGTTATTTTCATCCACATTTCTTTCTGAGAGGTATAAAAATGCTTGATACTAAAGTATAGCCCCTACTATTATTTTCTCTGCCTGGTTGATCTTAATATAGTCATAGCAAACTTGTCTTACATTTGATATTTAAGTACTATTATTTTCACAATAAATGATAATACTCATTAATATATTTTATTTGCATAACACATTATGAAATTGGATCTTTTAAAACATTCTTTCATTTGTTCCTCCCCACATTCTGCTTGGTAGGTAAAGGAAGGATTAATATATTCTTTTGTGGATGAAAATATTAAAACATCTAATGACTTTCTCAGAGTTATAAAACGAATCAGTGAAAATGTTGTGAGCACAACATAGTTGGTTTCCTATGAAGGGTACACAGACAGTGTGAGACTGCTTTAGCGGGGGACTATAGTGATCCCATGGTCCCTTCTAACAAAGGCTAGTGTTGTTTAGGAATATGACATAATGTTTCTGACTGGTAGCCAGCCATTTTCGAGATAAGATAAGAAATGTTTCTTCTGTTCTCTTTTCTTTTGTCTGCAATGGGAAGATTCTTATTCTTGAATGTATTATTTAATATGGTGAAAAATATGCATTATTCATTCAGGTGAGAGTTCTGCCCATCCATCTATGTCACTCCTTTCTCTCCATAGCTTAGAATCTCCACAACCGTAAAGTAGTCTTCAGAATCTAGCTTTCAAAATTAGACCGTTTTCTCAAAGGCTCATATTTGATGTTCTCTTATAAAATTGTGTATCCATGAATATTGTGTATTTCCTTTCAGGAAAGATTTCTAAAAACCCAAGATTTTTTGCATATTTGAAAATTCCACTTTACAAAACTTCTGTACTTGGCTGACATTTAGGAAAATAAATACCAGCAATTTATAATTTGGAAAGTTTTTACTCAAAACAACTAGACTGGAAGGCAGGGTTTTATTATTATGTGTATTCTATGGATGACAAAATGGAATTTCAGAAAGAAAGATAGGACTATATTGTTATCTACATTTTACAAATAAAGAAACAGTTTCAAAGAGATTGTTACTGACATTCTCTTAAGCCCTTTCTTACTTCCTTTACTTCCTTTAGCATATAAAAATAATTCTGCCTCAATGTTCCCAGAATCGTTGAATCATAACATCACAGAGTTAGAAGTGGTCTAAGACATCATCCAATTAAACCTGTGACCAAAAAGAAATTGCATTCACAAGACATCTGACAAGTACTTGTACAGCTTCCATTTTGAGAATTGGATAATGGGTTCTGAGAAAGTCCATTGTACTTCTGTATAGCTCTATTTATTAGAAAATGTTTTTGTTATTGTTAAATAAATATTTGACTCTACAACTTTGTTCTGAGTTTGACACCCAGCTGAGCAAGTCATATCCCTCATTCATGACAGCCTTTCACGTCTTTGACAAAATCTATCATGTCTCTCCTCAGTCTCCTCCAAAGATACATCTCCATACCAAAATTGATCAGAATAACTTGTGAAGATAGGGGAAATAATTTAGGGCTGTCTGCACTATCACTGGTACCAGAGACTAGCTGCCAAATCACTAAAGGCATGTGGGTAATTTCTTAGTAGATTTCAGGAGAGTTCATCCTGTTTAAGTGCCCTTAGATGCAACCACCAAATATTACCATCTGCATGTTAGCATGAAAATGCCAGCTGCTTTCCAGTCCACACATTTGAGAAGTCATGTGATATTGTCACTGTTTCTAAATAGTTGGAACATATTTGGTTGTGGGTTGTTTTCATTGTTGATAATAATAGTGGTTTGGACATGTCTTTTCAAGGCTGATGGCTTTTCTGCTGCTTGGCACACAAATTAAAATTGCTAAAATTGGGGCACCTGGGGATGTTTTAAATCTGCCCATTTAAAAATGCTAACTAACAAACTCATTTGCTACTGTAGCAGAATTCAGTGGTATTATGAGTAATAAATTTGAAAGTTCAAGACATTGAAAAAAATTGCTATTTGTGCACTTTTAGAAATTGCATAAATATTCCAGATCAGGTGGCCCAGAAAGTGTCATGCTGTGTTGGCATCTTGTCAGTCTGGTATTTTATTCTTTCTGTGTATGTATGTGTTTGTTCAGATTCTGAAATGCATTAAACTTCTAAGTTTGAGAATAAAATATGCTTGGCTCTATAAATACTCAACAAAATTCACTTGGTTATTTTCTGTTCTTGTTAGTTTTCAGTCCGGTCTCTTGCATTTCTAACCCAGTCTTATATATACTGTGGCATCATACCATAATGGGAGAATTAAAGTGTGTTTATGCTCCCATGCACTTAGGATAAAACACTACTTTATTGAATATTGGATTTACTGTGGTGCAGCACATAATGGTGTTTTCCATTTTCCAATCTATGCAGCCAAACTTTAAATGCAATGAACCTTCCCCTGGAGCAGCTCCTAGCAATTTGTGCCCAGGATAGTTGTATCCATTCTAATCCAAGTAATAATAAAGAAAGTGTGACAACACTGATTTATCTAACACTGTTGAAAATACTGGGGTGATTTAACATTGCTTTAAAAAATCTGAGTTACTTGAAAATTTGATTTTTTTTTACCTTCTTCTTTGGACAGGGAGAATAGCATTGTAGATAATCATGGGGCTATAGAGTTATTTAGGAAAACTGAAGGTCAGAGAGTCAAAATAGGTGACCTAATGTCACACAGGTAGAACCTTTTGGAAATTCTCTGACTCCAAACCCAGTCCACTTTCCACTGCTGTCCTTGGAGTTGGGAAGACTATAGTTCAAGTCCTGCTTCTATTGTATACTTCCTGAGTAAGATTTAGTAAGTCATTCACTCCCTCACTGACCCAGGCCGCTCTCCAGGACTATAGGTTAGAGATGAACTGCAGATCTGAATTAGTGAAGGAAATTTCCTATACCGGTGAAATAGTAGGCTTATCTGTTATTGGGAAAAATTTTTTTCCACTCTCTGGGCCTCCAAATTTGCCAAACTACTTATTAGCACTTTACAGTTTTCAAAACTAAGTAGAGCTATATTAATTCTCCATATCCTACAAACAAAAAAAGAGGTATAGAAATAGAAAATATAACATATATGATGATACACATCTACAGAGACTGAATTCAGATATTCTGGTTCAAAATCTTGTGTTCTTTGAATACCCATTCAACAAACTAAGTCTTATGCTAGAAAGACTGGGTAAACAAGAGGGAATTTAGGGTCACAAAGGGTAGGATGTTGGATTAGGTTTGGGAACACAGAACTGGGAAAGTCCTCCTGCAGAAGGTAGAATTTGAGCTACATTTTGAAAGAAGTTGCAAGAAAAGGAAGAGAGGTAAAGGGAGAATATTCCAGGCATTACCCATAAAAACTCAAAGGACCTTTATTCCAACTCTCTTTGTCCCAAGTGAATCAACTGGTCTGGAGCAAAGCTCAATCTTTCCCTTAGGATTCTAGGATTACCCATAAGGAGCCAGGGACTTTTATGATTCAAGCTACCACCACCATGCTTTCTGCCTTATGATTATCAACTGAGAAACAGTCAGCCAGACTTAAGTAATTTTTAAAAGGGATATTATTAAGGTGGCACTATAAGAATTGTTGGTAGAAAAACTACTCCAAAAGTCTCTCACACTCTCCCTCAATATGTACAGCATCCAAGGGAATACAAAGAGTCCAAAAGTAAGTTGATTCTCAACTTTTTAAGAGCAAATGTGTCAAAGAGGTAAATTCCTCATTCCCAGAGTATTTAAGAAGTTCCTCTTAAGTATGACAGATCTGTATCTAGTTCATCCCTAGCTACCAATGAAAACATAGCTGTCAACTGATCTGAGGATCCTAGGATATTCATAGAATGATAGGATTCCTAACCTCCTGACTTACAGGAGCTTACAAAGACTTCCTTTGGTCTCTCTTGCTAAAAATTTATAAAATGATTCTGATTCCAAGAATGATAACTTGCATATGATCTATGTGATGCGACCAAGTTTCCCTGACCTAACTAAAAATATCATTTGACAATGTCACTCCAGTTTGAAGGATTTTTCACATGTAAAATCTATCATTGATTGAGATCTCAGTTAAGTATCAAGACTAAATAAGTTGGGGGTGGTTTTGACTGCATCCTTACACAGAAGAAATTTAAAAGTCAAATAAAAGAATTTATATTTGACTTTGCAGAGTCACTGGATTTTATGGATTAGAGGGGTAATATGATCAGATGTGATTTAAGAAAATCATTTGACAATTGAGTGGAGATTGGGTTGTAGTGAGGAGATTTGAAGTCAGGTGACTAATTAGAAAACTGTTGTAATAATCCAGAAAAAAAATAATAAGAATATAAACAATGGTGTTGATTATGTGAATAGAAAGAAGTGGACATTTTGAAGACATTTTAAAGGTAATAACAATAAAATTTGACAATGGATTGGAGTTGAGCAGAAGCATATAGTCATTGAGGTTGACATCTTGAATAAGAATACAAGTCATTCATTCTCCAATTGATAAATGGTCACAGGATATAAACAGGCAGTTTTCAGATGAATATATCAAAACTATCTATAGTCATATAAAAATGTTCTAAATCACTGTTGATTAGAGAAATAAAAATTAAAACAACTGAGATACCACTTCATATAAAACACATTGGTTAACATGACAGAAAAGGAAAATGATCATGTGTTAGAGGGTTTGGGGGAAAATTAGAACAGTAATGTACTATTGGTGGAATTCTGAACTGATTCAACCATTCTTGAAAACAATTTGAAACTATGCACAAAGCACTATCAAACTTTGCACACCTTTAGATTCAGCAATCCCACTACTCAGTCTAAATCCCAAAGAGATTAAAAAAAACTGGAAAAGGCTTTTTGTGTGCAAATTTATTTATGCTAGTTCTTTGTGTGGTGGCAAAGAATTGGAAATTGAAGGGTTGTTTCACTGGGAAATGGGTGAAAAGGTTGTAATATATGATTGTAATGAAATGCACTGTGATATAAGAAATGATGAGCAGGCTGATTTCAGAAAAGCCTGGAAACGTTGATGTGAAGTGATGAAAACAGAAGTGAACAGGACAAAGAAAACATTGAACACAATAACAGAAATATTTTATAAAGGTCAGCTACATATGACTTAGGTATTCTCAGCAATACAATGATCCAAGACTATTTCAAAGGATTCATGATGAAAATTACTATCTACATTAGAAGAAAGAACTGATAAGAGTTTGAATGTTGATCAAAATATGCCATTTTTCACTTTATTTTTGTGTTTTTTTTCCTTCTTTGGGTCTGTGTCTTCTTTCATGACATGATTAATATAGAAACATTTTGCATGATTGTACATATATAACCCATATCAAATTGGTTACCACTCAGGGAGGGGAGAGATGCTAGAGGGAGGGAGAAAATTTGTAAATCAAAATTAAAAAAAAAGAATATTAAAAACTGTCTTTATATATAGTTGAGAAAAATAAAATGCTATTTTTTTAAAAAAGAATAAGATTCAAGAAAAGATTATTAGTTTCTTTTAGGGATAGCAGAATAAGGGGTCTCACCTCTGACATATGCTAATTATATGACCCTGGACAAGTTGCTTGACATTGATCTAGGTCCCTCTCTGAGAATATAAGTAACAAAGTATATTCCAGCACACATTGGTAAAGGGAGTTTTCTTATCTAGGGGTTCCCCATATCAATAAAATCACAAGTCCAGTTCCTATTCTGATCCTGCTATAGGAGAGAAGATGTGCTCTCAGCTTCAGAAGCCCCCAAGGATTTTAGAATCAAAGTGTGAACTACAAATATGGAATGGTTTGGGAGAAATGAGTTCATGAGAAAGTTGGAGACCTTGAAATTTCTTCATACTCAGCAGTTTCACCAAGTTTCATAGCACGTTGTTTCATACCCAGTAGAGAAAACTTAAAACTTATGGAAGCAAACATTGACAACTAAAAACAAATAAATTTTAAAAAAATTTTAAAAAGTTTTCAAATAAGAAGATGCCTGTGTTGTGGTTGAATTTTACAAAATGAGTTAACTTAATTCACCAAATATCGAGAGACATGACTATCTCGAGTAATAAATAGTAGAACAGTGTATGTTCCCTCCGACTTCACAAGGGAGTAGACTGTGGCTAAATGATATAAGTAATTTATTGCCAATAACCATAGCTTTGCCTGCAGATATTTTCTTATCTTTTTTGCCTGCCATTCCCCAGGTGCATTGTGAACAGAGTAGTAGGCGGCTAATGAAGGTACTCTCAGTGGTGGTGGAAGCAGCCTTGGGAATAAGGAATAGAGAAATTGCCTGTAATCATACCCAGATGGTACAAAGCTGTGAAGGCCTTAAAGGCTGTTGTTTCAATATTGCTTTTTAGGAGGAAAAAGGAATCAATAGGACTAAAACAAATTAGCCATGCATGACACGAACATGACCATTTTTCACTGGAAAATTACTGGGCAGTTTTAATTGTCTTCTTTGAATAAAGTTAGAAAGTTGAAAAATTAAACAATTGGTTTGTTTAGTATAGCTTTGGCGTATGGGACTTTTATGATTTATTATTAGAGCATCTATAAAGCCTTTCCTTTAAGAAACTAAGTGTTGCTGATGTACAAAAATATTAACTAGCTGAAAGTTTCTTTGTTATTGATAAACCTGCTTAGATACAAAAGACTGTGTCAAACAGGACTGAAAAAATTCAGAACTAAGTGAAATCAATATAGGATTACAGTGTGTTAGAAGACTACAGATCCTTTCAGTCTTCCTTTAAATAGGTCTGTGGTAGGATATTTGTTCAGCTGACAAATACTCCAAATCATATAATCAGAGAAATGGAGATCATTTAGTCCAACCCTGCAACAATTCCTTCTACAAATATCCCTTACAAGTCCATTATCTACTCAAATACCTCCAGCAATGAAGACTTATCTACATCTACATCACAAACCATTTACATTTGGCTGTAATTGTTAGGAAATTCTTCCTTAGAAATAGTCAAAATCTTCCTCTAGCTAACATGTGTGCTACAGTACTCCTTTTACCCCATGGAACTAAGAAGAAGGCTTAATATTTTTCTATTATGAACCTATACAACGACTGAGATAAAAAATAATTGAAGGCTCTTCAGGTTATATAAACTGAGTCATAAAGTCACATCTGAATCAAGCAAACACTCTATCTTCCAAAAAAGAAAGGACTATGTTTTATCTAAATGTCTGATCTCCTTCAGAAAATTTTCTTCATACAATAGGCATTCACTAAATATATACTGAATTAAATTGAATTTTTCATAAGATACCTAAGCTGGCTTTTCCATTCTTTTCAAACAGTATTACCAAGATCAAACTTTCTGTAGTGAAAAAAATGTTTGTTATATCTGTTCCTCACAGAACCACAGAACAAAAATTTAGAGGGAAGTGAAAGAGAAGAAAACAAATGTGAGTGTATAAATTGTTTAGAATGATATATTATCTTGTCATATTGAGTTGCAATTCACTAAAACTCTCAAATCATTTTTGGGGAAACTGATACCAACCATACTTTCTCCACCTTGTATTATATATGTATATGTATGTATATACATATACATGTATATATAAATATATGTGTGTGCACATATATGCACATACACATATGTATATATGTAAACATGTGTGTATTTATATATACATGCATATATGTGTGCATGTATGTGTGTGTAAATATAATATATTTATATATATGAAATTGATTTTTGAATCCAATATAAATATTTTATTTATCTTTAGGAAAGTCACATTCTTATATTTAGCCAAATGTTCCAGTATATCAAATTTTTTTGAATTCTGACTGCCATGCAGTATGTTATTTTATCTATATCTCCCAGCTCTGTATCATTTGCAAATGTGAAACACATCCTCTTGTATTGGTAAAGATTTTAAAATGTGTAAAATCAAACAGAAAAAAAATGAAACCCTCCAATGGAGCCATTGTGGTAAGTTTACATGGAAAAATTAATTTCAGCTCTGAATCCCTCAATCTTTAATACTTGCCTGTTTTCTTTTCTCCATGTTTTCCACATGAGTAGAAGGATATCAACGATCCTGTTTCCCAAATCTAGGTAAACAGTATCCACAGCATTCACCTGATCAACACAGTTCTCAAATATTGTCAAAAAAAGAGAAGGTATTCTGGGGTTACCTGTTTCCATTTTTTTCTTAAATAATGTTTCCATTGATATCTTTTGTTCGTATTTTACTTTAGTAAGGCAGCATAGCATAATTGGTATAAAGCTGGCCTTAAAAGCAGGAGTACATTGGTGAAAGTCAATCTTCTGATACTACTCACTGTATGATGCTGAAGTCCCTCAGTGCCTTGGGTAATGCTATAAGAATATCTGTTTCTCTCCCTCCCCTTTCATCTTAAAATTGACATTAATTTATTTTAACATTATTTTAAAAGATTTTAAATTCCAGATTTTCTCCCTCCCCTGAATGCTTTCACCATCCATCGAGGAACCAAGTAATATTACATTAGCTATACATTTAAAGTCATGTAAAATATTTCCATATTAACTATCTTGCAATAAGAAAAAAATAAAGTGAAATAAGTATGGTTCAGTGTGTACTCAATTCATCTTCCCTCTGGAAGTAGACAGCATTTTGTACCATTGGTAGTTTGGAACAGTTTTGGATCATTGCCATGAACAAAGTACTTAAGACTTTCCTAGCTGATCATTGATACAATATTGCTGTTACTGTGTCCAATGGTTTCCTGGTTCTGTTTCATTTTGTAAAAATCTTCCCAGGTTTTTCTGAAACCAACTTGCCTGTCATTTCTTACAGCACAATAGTATTCCATTACAATCATATACTATGACTTATTCAGTCATTCCTCTATTAATGGCATCACCTGAATATCTAATTTCTTTTCACTAGAAAAAGAGATGCTATAGATAGTTTGTACATATAGGTCTTTCCTCCTTTTCTTTGCAGTACAAATCTAGTAATAGTATATTTGGGTTAAAGTGTGTGCACAATTTTATATTCCTTTGGGCATAGTTCATAATTATAAGAGAAGTTTATAACTCCACCGAGAGTGCGTTAGTGTTCTAATTTTTCCACATCCCTTTGATCATTTATCATTTTCTTTTTCTTACATGTTATTCAATTCAATAGGTGGTAGATGGTATTTCAGAGTTGTATTAATTTCCATTTCTTCAATCAATAGTGTTTTGGGGAATTTTTCATATGATTACTAATAGCTTTGATTTCTTTTTTTAAAAATTACATGTTCATATCCTTTGAGGAGTAGCTCTTCTTTTTATAAATTTATTTGGATCCCTGTATATTTGAGAAATAAAGCCTTTATCCCAGAAACTTGGTATATCTCTCCCCCCAGTTTCCTGCTTACTTTTTCATGTTAACTCCATAGTCTTGCTTGTAGAAAAAATTAAATCCATGTAATCAAAATTTTCTGTTTCACATTTTATGACCCTCTCTATCTTGTGTTTGATCATAAACTCTTATCCATAGACCCGACAGGTAAATTTTTCCATGCTCCCTTAATTTACTAATAACACAACACTTTATGTCTAAATCATTCATCCATTTTTATTTCATTTTTGTATATGTTGTGAGATGTCAGTCTATACCTACTTTCTGCCAAACTGATTTCCAGTTTTCACAGCATTTTTGTAGCACTTTTTTACTTTGCTGTTTATCTTTTTATTCTTCTCTTGAGTCATATTTGAAGATGAAATTTTCTGTTTAGTTATGGTTTTCTCATCAGGAAAATTTGAAAGTCCCCTATTACATTGATTTCTATTTCTCCCCTTAATGATTATGCTCAGTTTTGTTCTAGAAAGTTGATTTTTGGTTGTAATCCAAGCTTCTTTGCCTCATGGAATATCATATTTCAAACTCTCTGATCTTTTAATGTAGAAGCTACTATGCCCTGTATAATTCTAACTGTGGTTCCATTATATTTAATTTTTTTTTCTTTTTGGTTGTTTGTGGTATTTTCTCTTGAAATAATTATTCTGAATTTTGGCTACAATACACATTGGCATTTTCAATTTGGGATCTCTTTCAGGCAGTGATCAGTGGATTCTTTCGATGACTATTTTGTCACCTGACTCTAAAATATCAGGTCAGTTTTCTTTGATAATTTCTTGAAAGATGCTTCGCAGGTTCTGTTTTCCTTCCTTCCTTCTTTCCTTCCTTCCTTCCTTCCTTCCTTCCTTCCTTCCTTCCTTCCTTCCTTCCTTCCTTCCTTCCTTCCTTCCTTTGCTTCCTTCCTTCCTTTTCTCTCTCTCTCTCTCTCTCTCTCTCTCTCTCTCTTTCTTTCTTATCACAATTTTTGGGAAGTCTAATAATTCTTAAATTTGATCTCCTAGGTGCATTTTCCAGGTTTGTTATTTTCTAATGAGGTATTTCATATTTTCTTTTATTTTTTTTATTCTTTAATTTTATTTGAGTGATTCATGATGTCTCATAGAATTATTAGCTTCCACTTGCCCAATTCAAATTTTTATCTAATTGTTTTCTTCAGATAGCTTTTGTATCTCCTTTTCCACTTGGCTTTTTTTTCCCCCATTCTACTTTTTAACCACTTTTTTCAGTGGATTTTTTTTTCCATTTGGACAATTGGATTTTTTCATGAATTCTTTTCTTTAGTCAATTTGTATTCTTCCTTTTCCAATGTGTTGAGTCTCTCTTGAATACATTTCGTTTCGTTTCTCAATTTTTATTCTACCTCTCTTGTTTGACTTTTAATATTTTTCTTGATCTCTTCCAAAAAGATTTTTTGAAGTTGAAACCAATTAATATTCCTTCTTGAGGTTTGGATGTAGGAATATTCACAGTGTTGCCCTCTTCTGAGTTGTGTTTTTGATCTTTCTTGTCATCATAGTAACTCTCTGTAGCCAATGTTCATTTTTGCTTTTTGCTCATGTTGTTTGACTATTTTCTGGCTTTTAAACTTGACCTTTCTTATGTCCAAATAAGAAATAGCATTTTGAAATTCAAAATGGAGAATTTCTAATACAGTATATTGAAAAGTTTTTTTTTTTTTTTTCACAAAGTCAGTGCAACCAAGATTAGAAGAGAAGCAGAAAGCAGGGAAACAATTTTTATAACTAGCATCTCTGATAAAAGTCTCATTTCTAAAATATATTGAGAACTCATTCAAATCTATAAGAATACAAATCATTCCTTCAGAGGAAAAAATTAAAGCTATCTGTAGCCATATAAAAAATGATCTAAGTCATTATTGATAAGGGAGGTGCAAATCAAAACAACTCTGAGGTACCATATCACTTGACAAACATGATAAAACAGGAAAATGATAAATGTTGAATGTATGGGAAAATTGGAACAATAATGCATTGTTGGTGGAGTTGTGAACTGATTCAACCATTGTGTAGAACTGCTGCAGCCACCACAGTCCAGCAGGTCTGGGGCAGTTACTGGGCTCACAGAGTGAGGATGAAAAGACAAGCGGGACACAGTAGTCTGAATAAGCTGAGTTTATTCCGGACATACTGAGCCGATAATTCAGGGAATTATAAAAATCATAAAGATAGTGATTGAAGCAGTGCATGAAACAGAGCAGATGGTGATAAGTAGAAAGGGAGGCTTCAAGGCCTCTTTATTGGAATGTTATCCTGTATAGTAGGAGGCCTGATTCTTGGAACTTCAACAACCAAATTCAAGGATGTTCACCTGAAAACAATATATCACTTAACTTCTCAAGCCAGCTACTCTTCTCCCTTGGAGGAGGGGAACTCTTGATAAGGGGCTATTTCAAATCCCTCAAGGTTCTCCACACCATGTCACTTGACAAACATGACAAAACGGGAAAATGATAAATGTTGAATATATGGGAAAATTGGAACAATAATGCATTGTTGGTGGAGTTGTGAACTGATTCAACCATTCTGTAGAACTATTTGGAACTATGTCAAAAAGGCTGTAAAACTGTGTATGCCCTTTGACCCAGCAATACCATTTCTAGGACTTTATCCCAAAGAGATCATAAAATGGGACAAGTACCCACATGTACAAAACTATTTACAGCAGTTCTTCTTGTTGTGGTCAAGAATTGGAAATTGAGGGAATGTCTATCAGTTGAGGAATGACTAAACAAGTGGAGATATATGAATGTAATGGAATACTATTGTGGTATAAGAAATTATGAACAGGTAGACTTCAGAAAAATCTGAAAAGACATATATGAACTGATTCTGAATGAAGTGAGCAGAATCAGGAGAACATTGTGCACAGTAACCACAACAATACGCAATGATTAACCTTTATAGACTTAGTTCTTCTCAATAATGCAAGTATCCAAGAAAACTCCAAAATACTCATGGAAAATGCTGTTCTCATCCAGAAAAGGAACTGTGGAGTCTGAATGCAGATGGAAGCAGATTATTTGCTCTGAAAAGAACCTTTTCTTTTGTTGTTTTGTTTTGTTTCTTCTTTCTTGTGGTTTCTTTCACTGATTCTAATCCTTGTTTACAACATATCTAATATGAAAATATGTTTAATATGAATGTGTACATAGAGTCTATATAAGGTTGCTTGCTGTCTTTAGGAGAGGGGAGGAGAAAATTTAGAACTCAAAATCTTATGAAAGTGAATGTTGAACACTAAAAATAAATTAATTATTTAATTAAAAAATCTCTCCTTAAAAGATCTCTCCTTTTGGAACACAGGCACACTGTCCCAAGCTTCTTGTGCTGAGGGTTGGAGGCCAGGGGCCTTTTCATTGGCTTTGTGTGCTGTGGTCTTAAGTGCTGCCTATGGGGATCTGGCCACTTACCTGGTCTTGGGTTGGGGTTCTGGTGGTGGTGTCTGGTACATGCTGAGGCCAGGTTGGTTTTGTTTTTGTTTTTTCATTTTCCCAGGGCTACACTGAAGTAAATGGAGGTCTGATCCCTGGGGGACATTTATTTATCCTGGACTGTGCTGACTCCCTTGGAAGTCTGGGAGTGCTAGATGCCCTAGGTTGCATAGAAGCAAGTGGATGTCTGGCTGCTGACATGGGCTATACTAAAGCACAAGAAGGTGTGGCTGCTGAGGGATGCCTGCCTTCCCAGGACTGTACTGAAACACATGGTGATTCTCTGAGATGAGTCTGCTGGTTCCCACATGTTATAAGGCATGTGGATCATAGTGATGTTGGAGTTTCCCTGCTCCACCACTCTGGGGCTTAGAATATTCTGCTGGATTGCTAAAATGGGGCTTGCTTCCAGCTTGCTGGGATATTTATGTCCTGGAATGTGCTCCCATTTTACCCAAGTCAGTTCAACTTTCTTTTTACCACTCCTTCAAGTTTCTTGAGCTAAAGACTGCTCCACCCCATCATTCCGTTGGCTCCACTGTTCCAGGAGAAATGAAAGATGAACACAACGCTGTGAGTGGACTCAGCTCCTCCTCTCCCATCTGTCTTCCCTCCCCTTCCTTCTCTCCAAATGAAGGTAAATTTGGATGACCAAAAGATGCCCAGTTGACTTGAGTTTTTCTGGCTTGTCCTGTTTCCCTTCCCTTCCTTTTCCTTCCCTTACCTGAACCTTGAGCCTACTGCACTCTGTAGCATAGACACCATGGGTCCCCTGCTCCCTGTCTAAAAGCTCCCTTCTGGACCCTCCTGGTTGTAGTGTTGCTGTTTTCCTCCCAGCTTTATGTCTTTCTCTTCTTTGCTCCATTAAATGGGGCATGCTCTGACTATTTCTTTTAAACATCACCCTAAGTGAGTAGCTGCAGAGACCTTGGCCTAAAGGGGCCAAGGTATCCCATTGCTTCCTGGGTCATCTCCAGTCATCCTGAGGAATATCAGGTCACAGAATTCAGATGGCTCTGGAGGAGAAGTGAGGCTGGTAACCTTGCTTATCCCTCCCTCAGTCAAAACAAAGTCAAATGCAAGTAATGTCATCATTTCTCTGATGGCATGGTCTTCTTTGGCAACTAAGAATGAACACAACTGTTCCAGAATTTGTTTTGGAAGGCCATTTCATGGTTGTTCCTGTGGTGAGTATAGGACAGCAACATCAATTTACTGCTCTCTGCCATCCTTGTTCCCAGAAGTCCGGAATTATTTTCCTTAATGGTTTTTTTTATCCATTTCCACATTTTTGCAGTTCTGTATTTTAAAGAGTTATTTTCATCAAAGAAGTTTTGTACTTCTCTTACTATTTGGTCAATTCTGCTATTTAAGACATTATTTTCTTTTGTATTTTTGTGTCTCTTTTTACCAAGCTCTTGTCTTTTCATAATTTATTACATTGTTCTCATTTCCTTTCCCAATTTTTCTGTTGCCTTTCTTATTTGATTTTGAAAATAACTTTTAGCTCTTGTAAGAATTCTTGTTTGGCTTCCAGTTCATATTTTCTTTTTAAGAAAGCTTAGAACTGTTTTGACATCTTTGTATTCTATTGAGTTTGAGTCTTAATCTTCTCTGTGACCACAGCAGTTTTTACGGCCAAGGTTTTGCTGTTATTTTACTACTGCTTTTTTGTCCAGACTACATCTTGACTTTCAACTTTATTTTACAGTTGGTTTTTCTTCACAGACCCAGGGATGGGGGAAGAGAAGTACGGGGCGCAAAAGGGTGCACATCGTTGAAGTTTTAGACAGTTTCACTCTATTGTTTTTGTAGCTTTTTCTTGGTTCTCAGAAGTCTTTGGTGCTTCCAAGATGGTTTAATCTGGTGGGGAGCTATGGTCACTGCTCTCTTCATCTGTGTTCTGGTCCGTACCTTAGAAAGCACCCCTGATCACTTGTACCCATAAGCAATACAGCTCCTTAGAGGTCCTGAATCTCACAGTAGCAATTGATACTGCTCCTTAGGGCCCCTGCTCCTTTTTGTTCTAATGCAACACTGCCCATCAGGGACCTTTATCCCTTGGGATGCAAATGTTCCTTGCTCTGCAACTGTGATCTGGCAGTGGGTATGGGCAATGTTGCCACACACGGACCTTTCATGAGCCCAGTGCTAGCAGAGGGGTATCTTGTAATCTCTTTCTGAGTAGTTGCCTGATCCTCTATCATTTTTGACTTTAGAACTCCTCAAGCTACCACTGCCATTGCTGATACCACCTCCAATGCCCACAGCCCTAAATACTTATCTTCCTATGATATACAATTATAACCCCTGAACCCCTACCACTGTAGTACCAATTTACACAAAATCACTCACTATTGTACTATTAAATCTTTAGTTTGTTAGGTTTTTTCTTTTTCTGTCTTCTTATTTAAAACATTTCTTTCCCTTGTTCCTTTCTTTCTCTATTATGGATTTATGTTCTTTGATTCATAGTGCTTGTACCTACTTATTCCTTCCTTATTCTGTTTATTCCTTATGGAACTAAAGTTTCTATGATATGTATTTTTAGTTCCCTTTTCTAAACAGAGTTTATTGTGTTGTCTTGGTTCTTTCTTCCTTGTTTTCTATTGAGTCTCATTTTAAATTTATCAATTCCTATAGGAGACATAGAAGGGCATATTTTAACTCCTTTATGTAAGTTTTCCTATGTCTCTAACTATGTGGCTTATTGCTACTCCCTTATCTCTCTATGTTTTTCCCTCCTAATTTTCAAATTATAAACTTTTAATCACATTTTGAAAGTTGAGTACAATATATGGGACTCTTTTATGTCACACAACATAAAGGAATGAGTATGATAATATCATAATAAAAATATGAGGAAGGAAAATATGTAAATATTCCTATAAGCTTTTAAACTAAGACTCTGGAACTTGAGGACTAATCAATAGAAAATCATATAAATGAAACCCACATATAAATGAAAAGCCTCATTCTCATTTTCATTATAATGTAAAAAAAGAAGTAAAATATTTCCACAAATTGTGTTTTGATTATAAAATCATGCATTGAAATTCTGTGATAGACAATTTTAGTCATGCACTTTTTAATATGTTATGAAATTGATTTTATAGCCAGATAGCAAAAACTAGTATGAGTTCTGAATTGACCAAAAATTGGGTGGCAAAGGCATTCTAGTGTAAGTAGATTAAAGCATTTAGTCATAAGACTGATAAAATGTGAAAGAAATTAAAGGAAGGAAGATATATTTTATTACAGTATTTCCCAGTAGCAAACATAGTTAAAGTTGCAAAATGGCTTTCATTATAACTTCCGAATTTTTTTCTGAACTACTTGAGAAATTCACCTGAAACCTTGTATGCTTAAACTCAGTTCAAAATTAGGATTTTGTGGAAAAATTGACTTCATTTCTTCACCTGTAAATTCGTGTGCATGTTTGTCCTTCGTTGCTGAAGAAGACCTTGCCATCAGAGAATGATGACATGATTTGCACTTAACTTTGTTTTGAGTGAGGGTGAGGTGTGCAGGTCACCTGCCTCACTTCTCCTCCAGAAACATCTGAATCCAGTGACTGGAGATGACCCAGGATGAGGCAATTGGGATTAAGTGACTTGCCCAAGGTCACACAGTTAGTGATTGTCAAGTGTCTGAGGTGAGATTTGAACTCAGGTGCCTCCTGCTTCCTGCACTGGTGCTCTATCCAGTGCACCACTCTAGCTGCCCCCACCTGTAAATTCAATAAAGGGTAGGAGAAAGAGGAGTTCAATTTGATTATCTCTGAAGTTCTCTCTAATTCTATTCATCTATGATTCTTACTTGTCACATTTTTAAATTATGAAAACTTTTAAAGTAAAATGATGTCCTTTATTTTATACCATGGTCAGAAAATTCATGAATAATTTTCATTTATCTAGAATTCAAGTAAAATTTTCAAACACCTCCCCTGACCATCCACCCCATTTTTGCACATTTGCTTTTTGTATGAGATAACAAGTAAAGAAGCCAATATTAACTATTTGTTGAAAAGAATTCCATTCATAATATCATAAAACCATTTACAAATTCAGAACAATCTACAATTTTTCATGTAATAGCTTATATTTATATGGTTCTTTTCATTTTCAAAGTACTTTACTTGCATTATATTATTTAAATCTATATAAAATCATAGAGTACTACAGCTAGAAATTATTTCTTAGATTAATTAGGCCAATCTCATCATTTCACAAATGAGAAAAGTGAAAGAACAGAGAATTGAACAGATGTATTCAATGCTATATAAGAAATTTCCGAAAGAATTAGGAATCATACCAAGGTCTCATGACTTCTAAACCAGTGCCTTTTTCATACTTAAATTGTAAGAGATATAAATAATCTTGTACGTTAAGCAGCCACTAAAGATCCTGAAGTTTTATAAATTGTGTAAGACACAGTATTATTCTAATAATTTGGTGTTTGAAACAGTTTTGGGCTTGAATACTCATTCTAATTCTTTGAAAATCTTAACAGAATGCATGCCATACATGGAAGCTCCTAATCTGTGGGCCATGGAATTATTACAAGGTTTGATATGTACCAAATGATCTTTCTATTAATAAATAATAATACTACAATTGCTATTACATGTAAGTATGTAAAAGTTTTGTTGTTAAAATTGATACTCATACTAAAAAAGGTTAGGAAGTACTGATGTCCAGGGTTAGGAGTTTAGAAGAATGGATATGGATAAAGAGTTGCTGTTGTTTTAGGGGAAAACTGTTATTTCACTTTTACTTTTCCATTGTTGTACAGTAGTTGAGGAAGAGAGTTATAATGTGTTGGGTAATAAATAAAATCTGGGTATAGGTGATAAATGTTTAATAAAATAGTGAGCATTTATATAGTGCTTTAAGGTTTGTAAAGTGCTTTATGAATATTATCTCATTTTTTCTTTTTTGTATTCACCAAAACCCTAGGAAGACAGTGAGGAAACTGAGACAGGGTTTAAGGAACTTGTCAGTATCATATAGCTACTAAATGCCTAAAGCTTGATTGGCACTCATGTTTTCCTCATTCTAGAGTCAAGGCTTAATCCATTGTGCCCCCATGTACCAAAAACGTGGCTACATAGAGATTTTCAGAGCATCAAAGTAGAGTAATGGGATATGATGGTTTGTCCTTTCTTTGAAATAAATACTTTGCCAGAACAATGTTTCCTCTCTGGAGAGGCATTCCTGCTCTGGAATAAAGTGGGCTGGGTTAAGGGTTCCCATGGAAAATAACATTACAAATTCTATTCAATTAACCAGCAGTCCTGGATCAATGGTAGCTTCCTACAAACCACTATGCCTTACATACTTAAAGAGATGGAAAGTTAGTTGCCAGAGTCCAAATATCTACAAAATCACATGTTTTTCATACCTGTGGCATTGGTACAAATTATACTGAAATACCATGGAGGAGAATCAAGAATTTAGGGACCGCAAGGAAATGGTGATAATGGGGAAAAACAACAGTGTCAGGAACAAAATCTCACAGACATTTGAAAGGATCTGGAATTTGGTTGGTGAGATGTAGGGGAGGAAATTTGAGTTTCTTAGCAAGATAAACACATTTCCATGTGTGATTTCTCCCAAGAAGGGATAGAATTATTCTTAGCTTTGTGTCATTTGAAAATTTAATAAGTATAGTCTGAAGATCTTAATCTGTTTCACTGACCAAAAAAAAAAAAGTGGACAAGGACAGATTCCTCAGGCACCCTGCTAGAGAATTCCCTCCAAATCAACATCAAACCAGTCATTAATATATCGTGGATCCAGGCATTCAAAAAGGTCCAAAATTAGCCAGGTATATGAATATTTAGCAAATAGCTCACTCAGAACTGGACTGTTACTATGGAGAAAATGAAGAAATGTAGGTTATAGAAAAATACAAGATTGATTCACAGTTAGTTGGTCCAGTGGAGTACAATGTAAACATCCAATTTCAATTCAAATAATGAGATTATTTCAGAGAATTCATTATTGACACTTACTGAGACCTAACTCTAATTGTTGATGCTTTAATGTTGGTCTGAGAGGAGGTCTCCAATGAAGTACCACAGTTTCTGTGCTTGGTTTAACATTGTTGTACTCTGACTTGTAAGCTCATCAAATCTATACATGAGCTGTCAGGGATAGCTAACCCAGTGGATGACTGAATCAGGACCAGAAGGATTTTGACAGTTAAGAGCATTGGGCTGAACCTAAAAAAATGAAATTTGATAGAGAAAACTGCAAATTCTTGAACTTGACTATAAAAAAATAACTTCATGAGCATAAGATTCCTGTTGTGTGTTCATGAAGTTGATGAAAATTTGAAGCATAAATAGAAAGCAATTGTTCTGAAAATTATCTGTAGATCTCAATGGAGTATAATTTCTATATCTCAGCCATATGAGGCCATGTCAAAAAATAATTATTGTGCTCTTGGTCTGTATTAAGAGGGGTTTCATGGTGATAATCCCATTGTACTCAATCTTTGCAAGGCTGCATCTATGGTTTCCTGTTCAATTCTTGGTAGGACAATTTAAGAAATGAACAAACTGGAGTGTCTAGAGGAAGATAATCAAGATGGTGAAGGGATGTGAATACCTATTAAATGAGGATAGGTTGAATTAACTCCATATTTTCTTAGAGAAGATTTGGTGTGTGAGAAGGGCAATGTAGAAAATGGACCTACTAACTATCTTCAAGTATTTGAAAAATTCTCAGGTGGAAGAGGGGTTAGATTTTTTCTGACCCCAGAAAGAAGATCCAGGAGCAACAGATGGAAATTACAAAGAGAGAAATTAAATGCTTGATGTAAGAAAAAAACTCCTTAATAATTAGATCTATCCAAAAGTAGATTGGCCTGCCTTAAAGGAAGTTCTGATCTACCAGTGGTATGCTACCTTCAGGCCGTAGTACTTCTCTTGCTACTCATACCACTTCTCACATACATTATCCCATCTCCATGTCTTTGAACTCACTGTTATCATACCTAGAATGCTCCCTTTTTTCATCTACCCCTCTTGGAAGACATGGCTTCTTTCAAGACTCAGATCTAATGCCACCTTCTATAAGAAACCTTTCCTGGTTTCCCTACCAATGCCCTCCCTTGAATGGTTACTTCATATTTACTTCTTGTGTATTTTATATCCTTCTTTTTGTACATTTTCTACCAATAAAATGGAAATGCCTTGAGTTCAGGGATTCCTTTTTATTTCTTTGTATCCTCCATGTTTATCAGAGAGCCAGACACATAATAATCTTAAGATAAATACTTGCTTTTTAGTAGATGGATTTTCACAGTAACACAGCTAATAAATAAGTAAAAGAATGAGAATTTGAAAGCACATCATCTGTTACCAAACAAGAAGTATGCTTGCATTCAATAATTCAGTACAATAATACTTACTCTTTGCTGTAAAGATAACTTGAGATATATGGAGGCAAAGATGAAAAATATCCCCTGAAAAATCTTTTTTTCCCTAAGAATTTCATTGGCATTTCTTTCTTTTCATTCCCTAGATTTAATTTCTTTTTTCACAGTAAAACTCCATCCTTCTGCTCTATTAGCTCTTAATGGAGGCATGTAACAGGTGTTAGGTTTAGGAAATGTTAGGCAACAAAGAGTCAGTTAAGGGATCTAAAAACATTGACTAGTCATCCAGGAATTAAATTTAAAAGCTTCATTAACAATTGGTGATTTAGATTTAAGTTTAGAAGAAAATGCATATTGCAACTTTTATAGTCACTTCTTAAAAACGTATTGATTTGTTGATCACTACACCACAAGCTTTCAAAGCCAATTACAATAATTACGTGCACTCAATTCACAAAATGTTCACTACAAGATATGTTCCATGTGACTGGAAGCATCTCTTCCTCTTCTCTTTTTGCAACTACTCTACAAAGTCCAGGAATTAGCCCTTGACAAATGTTTCTTCCTAAAACAATATTTCCTCTTAATCAATGAAAAGAGTTTCTTTTTCCTTACAGTATGTCTCACATAATCCAAAGTGGAACTACGAAGTGACTTAGCTCAGCAAAATATTCTACCAATCAACAAGCAGATGAGTTTTCCTCCAAAGTTTTTTTTGTCCTGCTATACTATATTCCAATTGCATCAAAGACCACATCTTCTAGATATTTTATAGACTATAGGTCTCAGACACTGATATGCAGAGGTAGTAGTGTAGGGGGCAGATCTAGTGAAAGATTAAAAGCTTAGGCTTCAGCCTGTCAGGCTTAACACATGACTCTTTGAGCTTCAGTAAGAAATGAAAGAATGTGCATAATGAGGTGATGCAGGAATCTGAATAGATTTGGCTTCTTTATATCAAATTATTTTTAGACATTCTAAAGTAAAAATATTTATCAATACAAGCTCAAGAATTGGTGGGGAGAAACTTGAAATGGAAAATTCCTAAGATAAGAGTTGAAAAGAGAATTTGAAATTTTTCATATATTTAGAGGTGGAGAGGCAGGGAAAGAATATAGCCTTAGATCTCTGTTTCCATCTATCTTTGTAAATCACCCTCTATCTCTGGGTATCTATCTTTGAGTCTTTCTTTCTATCTCTCTCCAACTTCTTTGCTCTTCCATCCCCTCTCTCCTTCTTTCCCCACCACTCATACTGAGACATAATAGGTCTCCAGTAAATAGATGAATCATTATTACTTATCAAAAATAATCATAAAATTCCCAATTGAGTTATATCTATATCTAAATAGCTTTTTATATACATATATGCCTATGTGCATGTGTGAATCCATCACACAAAAACACACACACAATATAGTGTGATAGGACAGATTCACAATATTATTTTCCCCCTGTAAAGTTTTTATTTTAAAGCATTTTTTGCTTTGACAAGCCCAGGATATTTTGCTCTAAATTTCCACAGGACTGCTTCCCCAGAAATAATTTGTACTTCTTTCATCTTTCAGTGATTTTTATTTTGCTTAGTGGTTCATCCCAGTTTTTCTTTGCCTCCATTTCTACAGAGAGAAAATTTTGGAGTTTACCCAATTGGACATATCAAAGGCCTCAAATGGGTGTGCTCTACATGCAAACCTCTTATTACATTTGTTTGAAAGACTCTGCTGTTGGTTCATCTCAGTATGTGTTCAAGAGGCTGTTTTGCTTGTCAGTGGTGAAATCTTCCTTGCTTTGAGTGGGAAAAAGAGTCTATTGTTGGGTCAAAAGAAACTGTAACAATTGAAAAAAGGAGATTAGATGAGTCTATCACTGAAAATATAAAAGAAAATTAGTAGGATATGTAATTAAAAGTAGGCTGAAAAGTGGAACTGTTTGTGCTATAAAGGATGAAATTATACCAGATAGCTTAAGTCCAAGTCTTCTCATTACTGATCATTTCAGAGGTTGTACTTGTTAGTTCACTGATAGAAAATTTTTTTAATGTTTTATATTATTTGTAAGCTTCAGTGATCCTTGCTTTTCTCAAAAAATTTATTTTAATGTATTCACATATCAATAATGGAAATATATTTTAAACAGTGAAATGTGAAAGAATAAGATGATATGTTAATTGATGGGTAAAGTTGATGATTTATTCATTATAAGCTTGGAATGAGAAATTTGTGACTGAATCTCTCAAACACTGGCTGCTTGACTCTTTGACAATTACTTTCCCACTCTGAGACTCTGAATTTCCAATATTCGAATATTAATGCATTGCTGTGGGGTTGTGAAATAACTATCCCCCCATATTGTGGAGAACAATTTGGAACTATGTCCAAAGTACTATAAAACTGTGCACACCACTTGAAATCATAAGGGACTTAACTAAAGTTGAACTGTTTACATTTCTACATGGAAAGATAATATTTGTAACTCTTGAAACTTTTCTCAGTAGTTGGTGGGATTATACACATACACACACACAGACACATATATCTGAGTAGTTGTTGGGATTATACACATACACACACACAGACACAGACACACAGACACACACAGACACAGACACAGACACACACACACACACACACACACACACACACATATATATATATATATATATATATATATATATATATATATATATATATATATATATGGAGAGAGAGAGAGAGAGAGAGAGAGAGAGAGAGAGAGAGAGAGAGAGAGAGAGCACAGGGTGAGTTGAACAGCAAGGGATCATACGTAAAAAAATAAAATTAAAGGGTGAGAGAGGAATATATTGGGAGAAGAAAGGGAGAAATGGAATGGGGCAAATTATGTCTCATAAAAGAGGCAAGAAAAAGTCTTTTCAATGGAGGGTAAAAGGGGAGGTGAGAGGGAAAAAGTGAAGCTTGCTCTCATCACATTTGGCTCAAGGAAGGATTAACATGCAAACTCAATTTGGTATGAAAACCTATCTTAGAATACAGGAAAGTAGGGGAGAAGGGGATAAGTAAGGTGGGGGGATGATGGAAGGGAGGGCAAATTGGAGGAGAGAACAATTAGAAGTAAACACTCTTGGGGAGGGACAAGGTCAAAAGACAGAATTGAAGAAATGGGGTGCAGCATAGGATGGAGGGAAATATAGTTAGTCTTACACAACATGACTATTATGGAAGTCATTGGCAAAATTACACATATATAACCTATATTGAATTGCTTGCCTTCTCAATGGGGATGAGTGGGGAGGGAGGAAGGAAAAGAAGTTGGACCTCAAAGTTTTAGGGACAAATGTTGAGTATTGTTCCTGCTTACTACTGAGAAATAAGAAATACATGTAATGGGGTATAGAAATTTATCTTGCCCTCCGGGACAAAGGAGAAGATGGAGGTAAGGGAATTGAGGGATGTTAGAAGGGAGGGCATATTGGTGGAAGGGGAAATCAGAATGCTTGGCTTTTGGGGGGTGGGGGGAGGGCAGAGATGGGGAGAAAATTTGAAACTCCAAATTTTGTGGAAATGAATGTTGAAAACTTAAAATAAATTAATAATGTCAAAATAATTAGGGGAACCATAATTTGCTCTCAAACTGTCAGGCTATGTAGCCCCACAGCAATTCTATGTCTATGTCCATGTTTTTATGGAAGTTTTCTTTATAGTAACATTGAATCATTAAAACCAAATTGCATCACTGTCTTAAAATAATTTTGGCTCAGTTCCCTCTATATTTGAGAAATGAGGACTTTATCAGAGTAACTTGTGCAAATCCCCCTCCCCCACATACACACACCAGTTTACTTGCTTTCCCTTTTTAATATTGACTAAATTTTTCCTTGTTTGGGTAAAACTTTTTTAATTTCACGTAATCAAAATAATCCATTTTTATTCTCATGGTCTTCTCTATCTCCGAAATTCTTGCCTTATCCATTGATCTGAGAGGTAGGCTAGTCCATGCTCTCCTATATATCACTCCTATCATTTATCCGTTTTCACCTTATCTTATTATATGATGGGAGATGTTGATCTACACCTAGTTTCTGCAAAACTTCTTTCTAGTCATTACAAAAAATTTTTAGCAAATAATTAATTATTTTCCCCAAAGTTTAGATCTTTGGGGCAATCACGCACTAGATTACAATAGTAATTTAGCACTCTGTATTGTGAACCTAATCTATTCCACTGAGGTAATACTCTACTTCTTAGCCAGAAACAGATTGTTTTGTTGATTACCACTTTGTGATAGAAATCTGGAATGTAAATGAAATCTGGAATGGCTAGGCTACCTTCCTTCACATTAAAAAGAAAAAATCAATTCCCTTGATATTCTTGAACTTTTGTTGTTTGAGATGAATTTTCCTATTACTTTTTCTAGTTCTATAAAATAATTCTTTGATAGTTTCATTGGTATGAAATGAAATAGGTAAATTAACTTGGATAGAATTGTCATTTTTTATTATACTGGCTTGGACTCAATAATATTTCGCTACTTCTTTTTCCCCCACTTAAAATATTTATTTACTTGTTTATTTTTTGTTTTCAACATTCATTTTCACAAGATTTTAAGTTCCATGTTTTCTCCCCATCTCTCCCCTCTTCCCACCCCAAGACAATGCGCATTCTGATTACCCCTTCCCCCAATCTGCCCTCCTTTCTATCACACCCCTCCCTTTGCCCTCATCACCTCTATTTTCTTGTTGGGCAAGATAGATTTCTCTATCCCATTACCTGTGTTTCTTATACCCCAGCTGCATGTAAAAACATTTTTTAACATTTGTTTTTAAAACTTTGAGTTCCAGTTTTCTCCCTTTCTCCCGCCCCACCCATCCCCACTGAGAAGGCAAGAATTCAATATAAGTTATACTTGTGCAGTTATGCAAAAGATTCCCATGAAAGTCATGTTGTGAAATACTAATTATATTTCCCTCCATCCTATCCTGCCCCTCATTTATTCTATTCTTTCTTTTGACATTGTCCCTCCTCAAAAATGTTTACTTCTAACTACCCTCTCCTTCCATTTGCCTTCTCTATCATCCCACCACATCACTTCTCCCCTAATTTCTTGTGGTGTAAGATAGATTTTCATTCCAAATTGATTGTGCATGTTATTCCCTCCTTAAGCCAAATGGGATGAGAATAAGCTTCACTTTTTCACTCTCACCTACCCCCATTTTCCCTCCATTGAAATAACTTTTTCTTGCCTCTTTTGTGAGAGATAATTTGCCCCATTCCATTTCTCCCTTTTCTCCTTCCAATATATTCCTCTCTCACTCCTTAATTTTATTTTTTAGAAATCATCCCTTCCTATTAAACTCAGCCTATGCCCCTCCATGTATATATATATGCGTGTATATATATATACACAAACATACATATATATATATTCATGTGCATGTGTGTATGTGTGTGTTTGTGTGTGTTTGTGTGTGTGTGTGTGTGTGTGTGTGTGTAATCCCTCCAACTACCCAAATATTGAGAAAACTTTCAAGAGTTACAAATATTATCTTTCCAAGTAGGGATGTAAACAGCTCAGTTCTAGTAAGCCCCTTATGATTTCTCTTTTCTGTTTACCTTTTCATACTTCTCTTGATTCTTGTTTTACAAAGTCAAACTCTCTATTCAACTCTGTTCTCATCATCAAGAATGCTTGAAAGTCCTCTATTTCATTGATTGATCATTTTTTCCCTGAAGTATTATATGTAATTTTGCTGGGTAGGTAATTCTTGATTTTAATTCTAGCTCCTTTGGCTTCTGGAATATCATATTCCAAACCCTTTGATCCTTTATTGTAGAAACTGCTAGACCTTGTGTTATCTTGATTGCATTTTCACAGTACTCAAATTTTTTCTTTCTGGTTGTTTGGAATATTTTCTCCTTGACCTGGGAACTCTGGAATTTGGCTACAATATTCCTAGGAGTTTTTCTTTTTGGATCTCTTTCAGGAGGTGATCAGTGGATTCTTTCAATATTTATTTTGCCCTCTGGTTCTAGAATATCAAGGCAATTTTCCTTGATAATTTCATGAAAGATTATGTCTAGGCTCTTTTGTTGATTATGGCTTTCAGGTTGTCCCATAATTATTAAATTATATCTTCTGGATCTATTTTCTGTCAGTTGTTTTTCCAATGACATATTTCACATCATCTATTTGTTTTCATTTCTTTGGTTTTGGTTTATAATTTCTTGACTTTTCATAAAGTCATTAACTTCTACTTGCTCCATTCTAATCTTTAAAGAATTAGTTTCTTCAGTGAGCTTTTGGACCTCCTTTTCTATTTGGCTAATTCTGCTTTTAAAGGAATTCTTCTCCTCATTGGCTTTTTGGATCACTTTTGTCATTTGGGTTAGTCTATTTTTTAAAGTATTATTTTCTTTAGCATTTTGGGGGTCTACTTTAGCTACAGTTGACTCATTTTTCATGATTTTCCTGCATCACTCTCATTTCTCTTCCCAATTTTTGCTCTACTTCTCTTACTTGATTTTCAACATCCTGTTTGTTCTCTTCCATGGCCTGAGACCAATTCATATATTTCCTGGAGGCTTTGGATGGAGGAACTTTTATTTTGTTTTCTGTTTGCATGATTTAATCTTTCTTGTCCCCAAAGTAAGACTCTATAGTCTGATCCTTTTTTCAGTTTTTTTTCCTCCTTTCCCCAGCCATTTACTTAATTTGTGAGCCCTTTGTCAAGGTAGTTCTCTACTTCCATTGGGAAAAGAGGGTGTACTCTCAGCAGATGGATTCCCCCTCAATCTGTGGGCCTGAAATTCCAGACACAGTCCCTTTCTCTGCCTCTGCTGCTGCTGTGGCTGCTGTGGTTTCCTGTACTCCCTCCCTCCTCAGTCACTCTGTGGCTGGGGTCAGACCACTCCACTCTCCTGCACTGATTCCACAGGCTTTTCCCACTGACTTTCCAATTTATCCTCATAGTTTTATGGTCATGAAGTCTGGAAACCACCACAGATGTGAGGGATTCAGTCCCCTCAATGTCTGCTCATGTCCCTTCTGTGCCTTTGTGGCCCATGATGGACTGCTCCCTGCCTCCTGCATAGAACAATAGACACTTCCTTAATACCTTCCAGTCTGTCTTGGGCTGGAAATTTGCTTCACTTAGTCATTACATGGGATTTGCAGCTCCAGAATTTGTTTAGAGTCATTTTTCCAGGTATGTGGTTGGACTTGGAGGGAGCATTCTAAAAAGTCTGTGCTGTTACTCTGTCATCTTGTCTCCACCCCTCATTTCTCCACTTCTTTAGAGCTATCTTTATTTGTTTGAAAAAATGTTTTGTACCTGTGTTCATATAATCCATGGGTTTGCCCTGACAGGTAACTTCCCAAGTAATTGATATTGTCTGGAATGAATTTAAATGAAATTTCTCTTTCTACCTTTTCCTACTGGTTTTTCTTAATTGTGTGTAGAAATGCTGATGATTTGTATATTCTATAATTTTGTTGAAGTTTTTGTTTCAACTGGATCTTTAGCTTATCCTCTAGCATTTTCTAAATATAACATCATATCACCCCTGAAGTGCAACAGTTTTGTTTCCTTGTTGCATATGCTTTTTTCCTCAATTTCATTTTCTTGTCTTATAGCTATAGTTTATTGCTATAAATGGCATTTCTAGGACAGTATTGAATAATAGTAGTGATAAGAGCATAATTATTTCCATCATGAGTTTAGTAGCAAGACTTCATGTGTATTTTCATTATAGATAATGATTGCTCTTGGTTTTAGATAAATACTACTTACCATTTTACAAAACGTTCCATTGATTCCTCAAATTTTGCAATATTGTCTCATTGTTATCATTTTTAATGAAATATTGTAGAAGGTCAGTACTGATGGAGTCTAGAATGTGATGTATTGTCCAGGTTTTACTTGAGAGAATTTGAGGGACTCTGACACTGGAGCAGACAAGTCAGTCATTGCATGGAAGTACAGACAGATATTCAAGGTGTAGGAGCAGTAACAATGCCTAAACAAAGCACAAAATGGTTAAAATGGGAGTCAGAGGGCCAAGAAGGAAAGGTCAGACCCTATTTATTAGACCAGTGACCTATAAATTTATGGGGAAGGAATATACTTAAACATATGAATGTCACTGCACAATCTCAAGTTGACCAGGATTTTTATTAAGGGTTGCTATTGAGAAGAAGTAAGAAATGCCTAAAATAGAATGGAAACTGGAACCCCCAGATAGAACAGTGGCCCTTGACAAAAGAAAAATAGAAGCTCTTACAGAAATTATCAAGGAACAGTTAAAGACAGGACACATAGAATCATCCATAGGCCATGGAGCTCACCTGTTTTTGCTATCAAAAAGAAATCAGGAAAATTGAGAATGCTCACAGATCTTAGGGCAATTAATTCAAGAATGGAAACAATGGGGAGTTTGCAACCAGGCCTACCATCACCCAGTATGATACCTAAAGATTGGCCATTATGGATAATAGATTTAAAAGATTGCTTATACACAATACCTTTAAAACAGGAAGATTGCAAATATTTTGCCTTTTCACTACCTTCTGGAAACCTAAAGGAGCCTCATGCCAGATATCAATGGAAGGTTTTTCCTCAGGGAATGAAAGATAGTCCTACAATGTGTCAAAAAATGTGTAGCTCAAGCATTAGAGTCTATAAGATCAAAATATAAGGAAGTGTACCTTATACATTACATAAATGATATCCTTTGTACACATCTAAAGGCTGAGGTACTCACAAATATTCTAATAGACACTACAAAATATTTGCATCTTCAAAGGCTGGTGATCACTCCAAACAAGGTTTTGTTGTTTCTGCCATATTCATATGTAGGCCAAATAGTGGGAACTAAAAAAATCAGACCTCAAAAGGTACAGATCCACAGAGATAATTTAAAAACTCTCAATGATTTTCAAAAATTATTGGGAGATATCAATTGGATCAGGCCTCAGTTAAAATTAAGCACCCATGAATTAGGAGAGCTTTTTCAAATTTTTAGGAGGGATCCCTCTCTGAACTTCCCCAGATATTGGACTTCAGAAGCAGAAAGACAACACAGTAAAGTGGAGCAAGCTATAGAAAGGTGTCAGACAGATAGAGTAAATACAGGTAAAGGCACTGAAATCACTATTTTGCCTGCACCAACCATTCCTTTTAGAGCTATTTACCAGAATGGTAATGTTAGAATGGATATAATGTTTAGAATGGATATGCTTACCTTTTCAAGCTCATATGTCTATTGCAACTTATCCCCAATTTGTTGCTCAACTAATGCTAAAAGCCATGAAAAGAACATTATCTATATCAGGATCCTCTCCATCCATAATACATCAGTCATATAAAAATGGACAATTACAAGTCCTTTTTTCTACAAGTGAAGATTGGCAAATCATATTAACCTCTTACCAAGAAAAAACAGATAATACACAAAAACATTCCATATTTCAATTTATGGCAAACAATAATTGGATTTTTCCAAAGTTGACAAAAAATACCCCCTAGCTCAAGCTATTGTAGCATTTACCAATGCAACACAAAATCAGAGAGCTACATATTTTATCAATCCTAGCAAAAAACGAATCATACCCACACCACTTACATCCACACAACCAAATGAACTTTATGATATTGCCACACTCCAAGAAACTTTTGAGCCTGTTAATATCATATCAGATAGTAAATATGCAGTATATGTAGTCCAACATATAGAGAGCACACAAATCAAGCATTTCAATAATGTATGTGTTCTTCAGCTTTTTCAGGAATTACAGAAAATTATATGTAACAGAGTCCATCCATTCTTCTGTATGCATATTTATTCACACACTAACCTGTAACTACTGTAAGTGCTATGGCAGATAGTCTCACTGTTTATACACTGTCCCTTCAAGAGGCACAGTTGTCACATTCAAAATTTCATCAGTCAGTTCAGATGCTAAAAAACCAAATTCATATTGCAAGAGAGCAGGCAAGACAAATTGCAAAATCATGTAAAAACTGCATCCCCTTTCTCCAGGCACCCCCCTCTTTCATCAGTAAATCCCCGTTGTCTAAAACCTCTAGAACTATCACAAATGGATGTCACTCATTACAATGCCTTTGGTCACTTACAACATATCCATGTTAGATATCTTTTCTTCCTATACGTTAGCCACTTTTCAAACAGGAGAAGCCACTAATCACATAATAGATCATCTTCTTCACTGTTTTTCTGAAACTGGAATTCCAAAAGTCATAAAAACAGATAATGGCCCACCATGTATTAGCCAACTCTTCCAACAATTTTGCCTCTCTTTTCATATTAATCATATTACAAGGATTCCTTACAATCCAACCATAGTGAAAAGAAAAAAATAGAAACGTTAAAACACTCCTCCAAAATCAAAAAGAAGGGGGAGAAGAAAGTAAGAATAATAGAGTCAGAAGGAGATTGGATCAAGTATTATATACAATAAATTTTCTAACTTCAGATAAAAATGGAGAAACACCAACACAAAAACATTTTCAAGACCACAAAAAAGGCCTAAAAGAAAATATACCCAAAAATATAGAAGTTTTGTGGAAGGACCCTAAACAGGTATATAGATGGAACCAGCAAAACTACTAACCTGGAAGAGAGGATATGCTTGTATTTTTCCCGATGGAGCTGACAAACCGATATGGATCCCAGAACAAAACATCAGACCATGTGAGTATTAGGACACCCAAGCCAGAGAAAAGCAGGAGGCTGGAAAAGAGACCATGGAGGAAGAGATCACAGAGAAGGAGATCAACTGATAAAAAGACTTTGCTTTAGCTGTTCACAATCCAGAATGCACAGGCCATACAAGTGAGACTTTATTGGGCATATTTTCCTAATCCCCCATGGGTGAGAATATTAACTTGGGAGGATACTTACTAACTGGGGATACTTACTAACAATGCTACAGTTATAATAGAGGGAAAAACATCATGGGGTGGTGAAGAATGTGAATGAACACATTTACATCAGTGAGGCCACAACCATTAGGATTCCTATTTGCTTCTATCATAAAAAGTTAGCAGCTGATGTCAATAAAACATGAAGCTAGACATGAGAAAACATTATAGAACAGATCCCGAGCTGTAGAGCACTAACAAGGCACACAAAATGGGTACTAAATAAGAACAGAGAAATAGGATTACACTGGGAAGTTAACAAGTTATTTATAGAAACTGTAGAGGATAAATACAACAGGAGTGGAGGTAACTGCACTTATCTATCAGAATCTCAACTCATTAGGCCACCACTCCCTCCTTGCAAAAACCAAATGATACATTGGGTAGACATGCTGCCATGGGATAAATGCATCACCACACACAGAAATTCCAAACAAACAGAAGAAACAATGTTATACATTTGGTTAGGAGGAGGTTTTGAGCCTTGGAACACATCTATTGGAAGCCTTATAGAAGATGTAATCACAACAGATAAAAGGGCTATGTTCACAGAACGATGGAGAGCAATGGCTGCCCTGAAAAGAGTTAATCATAGTGTATATGTAGGGAATTATGAAGGAGGAATTTTGGAAGAAGCAAACCACACCTATGTACAAGTATGCTTATAGTATCCACAAATGTTCCTTACAACAGACAACACAAAACAGGCAAATGAGAATTAGAAAGAGGGAATACACCTTCATAATGAAGGAGGGATATACTACAAATTGAATAAATTGTACTTTATCTTGATGTATCAGTGCTCAATCAGACCCAGTTGCAATGATTATCCAACAACCCACACATGCTACGTTTCCTATTAAAGTAAACCATACTTGGTATCAAACTCAAAGGGAGTGGACATTGGATCTGCTCCAAACTGAAATCAAAAAACAACAAGGAGGGGAGATGATAAAAGAGATTTGTGGCAATGATGATTCTTGGCCTAATGACTGCTGTTACCCTTATTGCTTCTTTTGCTGCATCTGTTGCAGCATTAAAACACTCGACACATATTGCATCCTATGTAAATCAGCTTGCTCAAAATGTATCTAAAGCTCTAAAAGAACAAATAGAGTTAGACAAAGAAATCCAGTTAGAAATAGATGTTAGAACAGTCTTTGCTATTTGTAGTGGATCATTTGATAAGTTTGGAAAAAAGGATAGCTATGAAGTGTGATTATAGATATGAGAAAATATGTGTACCTCCATACTTGTATGATAATCAGACCACTAAGGTAACATGGGATCAGATTAAAGCAAAACTTACAGGGGCTTGGCATAGTCATAATATGACATGGCAAATTGAAGAACTGGAGTTTATTACATATGATATTGCTAGGTCATATTCAGGAAATTGAGCTTCAAAAAACTATTGATTAAATAGTGATTATTTTAAAGAGGCTTAATCCCATGCAGAGCATTAAATCTCATATATTCCACTTTGTTCCTGTGGCAGTTACCATATGCCTCCTGGTTATAACCATCCCCAGCCTTGCATATTTGGGGATATGAAATCTTGCTAAGACGTACATGTACCAAAATTATTTGCAAGAAAAAGTGGGGAGATGTAGAGGGCCAGTACTGACAGAATCCAGAATGTGATGTATGCTACAGGTTTTACTTGAGACTTGTACTGACTCGTGTTTTTATTCCACACTTACCTGGGTTTGCAACTTCCCACCTTAGCGCTCATCACAAAATATCAAATGTTTCTGTGTTTGTTCCTTGATCCATTCATTATTTAAAATTACATTATTTAGTCTCCAGCTACTTTTTGGTCTATGCTTCCATAGCAATATATTAAATGCAATCTTATTGCTTTATAGTCTGAAAAAGGTGCACTTAATATTTTTTTTTTTGGTTATGAGATTTTTATGCCCTAGCACATGGCTGATTTTTTTTTTAATGTGACATATACTGCTAGGAAAAATGTATGCTCCTTTCTATGCCCATTTGGTTTTCTCCAGAGTTCAATCATATCCACCTTTCCTAAGATTCTATTCATTTCCTTTACTTCTTTATTTTGTATTTTGTAGTTATATCTATCTACCTCTGAGAGGGGACAGTTAAGGTCCCCTACTAGTGTAGTTTTACTGTCTCTTTACTCCTGTAACTCATTTAACTATTTCTTTAAGAATATTTATACAGGTTGGGGTGGGGAAGAGGAAAGATGGCAGAGAAAAGGCAGGGAATCATTTGAGTTTTCCCAAATTGCCATTGAAAAATCTTTAAATGATGTCTCCAAACAAATTCTGGAGTGGCAGTAGCCACAAAACGATGAGAAGGAAATAATTTTCCAGTCCAGGAAAATGGAAAGCTTGGGACAGAGGACCCTCCAGTTTGGAAGCAGATTCCAAATTTAATATAAAGTTAAAACTCAAGAAATAAACTGGAAAAATCAGCAAACAATGATAACAAAGATCCTGACTATAGAAACTCCTATGGTGAAAAAGAATATGAAAATACAAACTCAGAAAAAGATGACAATGTCAATACTGCTACACTGAAAGCATGAAGTAAAAATGTGCATTGATCACAGGGCATGAAAAAGCTTGAAAGGAATTTTAAAGCTCAAATACACAAAGTAGGGGAAAAATTGGGAAAAGAAATGAGTGATGAAAGAAAATCAAGGGGGGAGGATGGTGGAGTCAATATGGCAGAGTAAAAACAGGGATTTCCTTGAGGTCTCCCACAAATCCCTCCAAATTTCTGTAGAAATAACTCTAAATAAATTCTAAAGCAGGAGAACTCGCAAAATGACAGAATAAAACAAATTGCTATCCTAAGACAACCTGGAAGGTTTTCAGGAAAGGTCGGATACATGGTCTAGGAGGGGAGCGTGTTTCATCATGGGCTGCCCCAGCAGAGGCAGGGACTGATAAGGCCTTAGGGCACTGAATCACTAACAATTTTGACTTATTTTCCGGCTTCTCACCCCCAAAACGCCAAAGACAACTTGAGAGGTCAGTAGGAAAAGCCTGTCTGAATTGTGTGAGAAAGGACCATGGTCTGACATCAACTCTGGAAGAGCAGAGGTGGTGATGGAAACAGTAGCAGCGGCTATTTCTGGAGTTCTCAGACCACAGATGGTGTGGGGATCAAGTGACTGATCATAAGGGAATTTCAGGGATGTGTTTGACAGTGATGAGGCAGGATTCTTTTGCTTTGCTCTGCTTGGATCTGGGTCACAGTCCTGGGTGGTAGTACTTGGATGATGATGGGTGCTGACTTGGTTGGGCTTTGTAGCAGCAGTGGAGAGGGAATCCTCACAGTTCCAAGGCAGAAAAGAGTGCTTGAGGTCACTCACAGACCAGAGCACAAATCAGGAGAGAAGTAGATATCTCACCTTTGATCACACAACCTTAGAAGAGCTAAAACTTTGCAGATCCCTAGAAGGATCTCTGAAAACAGTTTCACAAAAACCCTGAAACTTGGGACAGGACACCATCCCCACTCCCAGCCCCCTAATGGAAACAGAGACTTGCCTTGAGAACAAACTCAAAAGTCAACAATTGGCTAGGAAAATGAGGAAACAGCAGAAATAAATCAGACTATAGAATCTTACTTTGGTAACAATGACGATCAAAACAAATAACCAGAAGAAGACATCAAAGTCAAAGTTCTATATCCAAAGATCCCAATAAGAATATGAATTGGTTGCAGGCCATGGAAGAGCTCCAAAAGTAATTTGAAAATGAAGTAAGAAAAGTAGAGGAAAAATTGGGAAGAGAAATGAGAGTGATGCAACAAAACTTGACAAAAAAGTCATCAACTTGGTAAAAGGGACCCATAAAATGCTGAAGAATGTAGCAGCTTAAAAAATAGGCCAATCCAAATGGTAAAAGAGGTCCAAAAAGCAAATGAGGAAAAGAATGCCTTAAAAAGCAGAATTGGTCAAATGGAAACAGAGGTCCAAAAGCTCACTGAATAAAATAATTTCTTAAAAATTAGAATGGAGCAAATGGAAGCTAATGAATTTATGAAAACTCAAAAAATTACAAAATAAAATAAAAAGAATGAAATAAATAGAAGACAATGTGAAATATCTCATTGGAAAACAACTGACCTGAAAAATAGATTCAGAAGAGAGAATGTAAAAATTATTGGACTACTTGACAGCCACGATTTTAAAAAGAGCCTAGGGGGGCAGAGACAAGATGGTGGAGTAGAAAGATGCATGTACTCTAGTGCTTCCCCCACAGCCTACAAAATCAGTGCAAAAAATGACTCTCAACAAATTCTAGAGCAGCAAAAGCCACAGAACAACAGAGTGAAAGGTTTCCAGCCAAAGGTAGCCTGGAAGGCAGACAGGAAAGGTCTATCTCACAGGAAACTGAGAGGAGCAGAACCCAGTCCTGGCCACACAGCGTTGGGAGTAACAGGACCTGAACAGACTTCCAGGGCAGAATTCCCAGCAGGGAGGGCCCTCAAAACACAAGCAACAAAGAAATCTCCAAAGGTCAGTGTGGGAGGGCTTTCTCAGCTAGGTGAAAGGAGAGCGGGGTCCCCCTACCACTGGCTCCAGGTAGCAGCAGCAGCAGATGGCAGATACCTACAGTGGCTGAGGAAGCATCCTGGATCCATTGTCCAGGCAGCTCAGTGTAAAGTCTCTGGAGGAACTGGGCAGTTGACCTGAATCTCAGCCTTGAGCATGATACTGGGAAGAGGAGGAGCACTAGGATCTTCTACTTGACAAAGAATTCAGAAGTCAAGTAATTGACTGGGAAAATGCCAAAAGAAGGGGAAAAAAAATAAAACCATAGAGGGTTACTTTCTTGGTGAACAGGTATCTCCTTCCATCCTTTCAGATGAGGAAGAACAAGGCATACTTTCAGAAGAAGTCAAGGCCTCTGCCTCCAGTACTTCCAAAATGAATATGAAATGGGCTCAGGTCATAGAAGAGGTTGAAAAGCATGTCAGTAGCCTGTTAAAGGAGAACCAAAAAATGCTGAGGAAAATAACACCTTTAAAAAGAGACTAACTCAATTGGAGAGGTCCAAAAAGTCAATGAGGAGATAAAGACTTTAAAAAGCTGAACTAGCCAAATGGAAAAAAAAAGGTTCAAAAGTTCATTGAACAAAATAGTTCCTTAAAAGAGAGAATTGACTTCAAGGAAGCTAATGACTATGAGATAAACCAAGAAGTTAGAATACAAAACCAAAAGTTTGAAAAAATAGAAATTAATGAGAAACAACATCTCATTGGAAAAACAACTTACATGGAAAATAGCTCCAGGAGAGAAAATTTAAAAATAATGGGACTATCTGAAAGCCATGATCAAAAAAGATCCTAGATATTATCTTCCATGAAATTATCAAGGAAAATCGCCCTGATATTCTGGAACCAGAGGGCAAAATAAATATTGAAAGAATCCACCAATAACCTCCTGAAAGAGACCCAAAAAGAGAAACTCCTAGGAATATTGTGGCTAAGTTTCAGAGTTCCCAGGTCAAGGAGAAAATATTGCAAGCAGCTAGAAAGAAATAATTAGAGCATTGTGGAATTAAAGTCAGGATAACACAGAATTTGGTAACTTCTACATTAAGGGATCAAAGGGCTTGGAATAGGATATTCCAGAAGAGAAAGGAACAGGGATTAAAACCAAGAGTCACCTACCCATCAAAATGGAGTATAATACTTCAAGGGCATAAATGGTCATTAAATGATACAGAGGACTTTCTAGCATTCATGATGAAAAGACCAGAACAGAAGATAAATTTGACTTTCAAGCATAAGAATCAAGAGAAGTTTGAAAAGGTAAACAGGAAAGAGAAATCATAAAAGACTTTCTGAAGCTGAACTGTTTACAATCCTACATGGAAAGATAATATTTGTAGCTCTTGAGACTTTTCTCAGTATTTGAGTAGGTGGAGAGATTACACACACACACACATACACACACACACACACACAAACATATAGAAAGAGAGTGCAGGTTGATTTGAATCAGAAGAGATGATATCTGTAAAAAGTTAACATAAAAATTAAGGGGTGAGGAAGGAAAATACTGAGAGGAGAAAGGGAGAAATGAAATGGGACTGGTTATGACTTATAAAAGAGGTAAGACAAATCTTGTTCAATGGATGACAAAAGGGAGAAGATGAGAGGGGAAAAGTTAAGCTTAACCCCTTTGTATATGCCTTAAGGAAGGAATAACATGCTCACTAAATTTGGTATAAAAATCTATCTTACATTACAGGAAAGTAGGGGAGGAGGGAACAAGTGGGGTAAGGGGGATGATAGAAGGAAGGGCAAATGGGAGAAGGGAGTAACTAGAAGTAAACACTGTTGGGAAGGGACAAGGTCAAATGAGAAAATAAAAAAGGTGGATCAGGGTAGGATAGAGAACTATATAGTTAGTATTACACAGCATGATTTTTATGGAAGGCTTTTGCAAAACAAGACATATATAGCTTGTATTGAATGGATAGGGAGGAAGGGCAAGAAGTTAGAATTCAAAGTATCAGAAGAGAACGTTGAGAATTATTATTGGATATAACGGGGAAATAAGAAACACAGGTAATGGGGTATAGAAATTTATCTTGCCCTACAAGGAAAGAGAGAAGACAAGGATAAGGGAAGGGTGGGGTGTGATAGAAGGGAGTGTACAATGAAGGAAGGGGTAAACAGAATGCAAGGTATTGTGGGATGGGAGAGGGGAGAGATGGGGAGAAAATTGGAACTCAAAACTTTGTGGAAATGAACATAGAAATCTAAAAATAAATAAATAAATACAATAAAACAAAATGAAATTTTAAAAAGGGCCTAGACATCATCTTTCATGAAATTATCAAGGAAAACTACTCTGATATTCTAGAGCCAGAGGGTCATATAGAAATTGATAAAGTCCACTGATCATTTCCTGAAAGAGAAAACAAAAAGAAAACTCCTAAGAATACTGTTGTCAAATTCCAGAGTTCCCAGGGCAAGGAGAAAATATTGCAAGCAGTTAGAATGAAGCAATTCTGGTATTGCAGAAGTACAATCAGGATTTAGCAGCTTCTACCTAAGAGACCAGATCTAGCTGCCCTAATAATGAAAAAATTCATAAGAGTTAGAAGTATCATCTTTTCATTCAGGAATGCAAACAATTTAGACTTATTTAATCTCTTATTCCCTCCAACTGCCCTAATACTGAGAAAAGTCTTAAGAGTTACAAATATCATCTTTCCATGTAGGAATATAAACAGTTCTGCTTTAGTAAGTATCTTATGACTTCTCTTTCCTGTTCACCTTTTCATGCTTCTCTTGATTCTTGCATCTGAAAATCATTTATTATATTCAGTTCTGGTCTTTCCATCAAGAATGCTTGAAAGTCCTCTATTTAATTGAATGACCATTTTTCCCCTGAAGTATTATACTCCATTTTTATTGGTAGGTGATTTGGTTTTATTCCTAGCTCCTTTGATCTCCAGTATAAAATATTCCAAGCCATCTGATCCCTTATGTAGAAGTTGCTAGATCTTATGTTATTCTGATTGTGTTTCCAGAATACTCAAATTGTTTCTTTCTGGCAGCTTTAGAGAAAATGAAAATAGAAAAGATAAAAGATTGTAGAGGAAAAATGTAAAAGGTAAATTAATAGATTTGCAGAACAGTTATCTCAGTCCTTAACTCCCATGTATTTTTACATTTTGTTGGGTGTTTGAATACATCAGTTCTACATCTTTTTGATGAATTCTGTTGGTAGCATGTAGAAGTGGTAATGATTTATATGTATTTCTTTTGTATCCCAAAATTTTGCTTGATTTACTAATGGCTTCAGTTCACCTTGGATTTATTGTCTAGTGCATTGTAGGTTAACTATCATATGACTGCAGAATAGAATTTTACATACTCTTTGCATATATTTTGATTTTTTCTTTTATTTCTATAACTATCATTTACAGAACAAATTAGATAATGGTGATGAAAATAAGCATTCTGATTTCACCCATGATGTAATTTAAAAGCTTTCTGGTCAAAGGATATGAACAGGCAATTTTCAGAGGAAGAAATTAAAGATAACTATAATCATATGAAAAAGTGCTCTAAATCACTACTGATTAGAGAGATGCAAATCAAAACAACTCTGAGGTACCACATCACACCTATAAGATTGGCAAAAGTGACAGAACAAGAAAATGATAAATGCTGGATAGGATGTGGGAGAGTTGGAGCACTAATTCATTGTTGGTGGAGCTGTGAGCTCATCCAACCATTTTGGAGAGCAATTTGGAACTAAGACCAAAGGGCTACAAAAATGTGCATACCCTTTGACCCAGCAATATCGCTACTAGGACTGTATCCCCAAGAGATTATAAAAATGTACAAAAATATTTATAGCAGCACTCTTTGTGGTAGCCAAGAACTGTAAATCAAGGGTATGCCCATCAATTGGGGAATGTCTGAATAAATTATGGTATATGAAGTATATGAATGTAATGGAGTACTATTGTACTATAAGAAATGATGAACAAGAAGACTTCCGGGAGGCCTTTAAGGACTTATATGATCTGATGCTGAGCAAAAGGAGCAGAACCAGGAGAACTTTGTGCACAGCAACGACTACAGTGTGTGAGAGTTTTTTCTGGTAGACTTGGAACTTTGTAATAACACAAGAACTTACTGAAAAAAAAACAACAACCCAATGATGGTTTTCTAAGGCAAAATGCCTTCCACACTCAGATAAAGAAAGATGGAAGTCATTCGCAGAATGTAGCAGATCATGTTTGTATGTCTGTGGGTTTTAGTGTATTTTGTTTTGATTTGCTATATGATTTCTTCCATTTATTTTAGTGAGACTACATAGCATGACTATAGTGAAAATGTGCTCTATAGGAAAGTATATGTAGAACCTATACAGAATTGTATGCTGTCGTGGGGAGGGAGGGGGTAATGAGGGGAAGGTGTGTGGGGAGGTAAAAATCTTCATTTTAAGGAAATGATTGTAGAACATTAAAAAAAATAATAATAAAACAAAAAAATTAAAAAAAGCTTTCTAGTATTTTTCTGGATTGAACAAACCTTAATATAATAACAATGATCTTAATTTAAAAATGAAAGAATTGGGGGTCTAGCAAAGATGGCAGAGTGAGGGTACCTGCTCACCTAAACTCTTAGAAAAACTCCTTCAGATACCTCTAAAAATCTGACCAGATTTTGGAGGGGTAGAATCCAATAGAAGATAGACTGTGACTGATTCACAGCCCAGGACAGATTGGAAGGTCAATGGGAAGGACCTGTTCCATGGGGCTGGAGGAGCACATAGCATAGGAGGCTGTACCAGCATATCCCTGCTGTGGCAGGACCAAACAGGAAGTCCTGGGAGGTCCAAGGCAGTGGTTGCACTGTGGAATCTCAGGCAAATCAGCGCAGAACAGGAGTCCAGCAGAACTGAGCAACTGAGAGCCTCAGGGTCCCAGGTACCTGCAGAGGGTGCCCCTGAGTCTATCCACTTACAGATTAAATGTCTGTAAGTCACCTACTTGAACTTCCAGGAGCCAAAAGGGTGGAGTGATTGATAAATGCTCTCTCCCTCTCCTCTTGTTGACCTTGAAAGAACCATAAAATATTTCCCCAGAAAAATCCTGGAACAGTGGAATCAACAGAAGGAACATTGCTAAGGAGAGTCCCTCTAGTTGTGGTGGAATGGAATTAGTGCAAGACTTGAGCTGTGCCACACAGGCCCACCTCAGCAAAGCGGGAGGAGATCCAGAGCTCCAGGGGTTTGAAGCCAGCAACTGCCTACACCAGGACCCCAGGCATGCCTCAGCACCCCAGAGGAGTTGGGAAGACATTAAGGAAGCCAGGATAGTCAACTGCTGAGCTTGTACATGCTCTAGGTCAGCAGAGGAGACCTCCAGTGGCCAGACCAACCCTCCTCCACACTTAACAAGTTAGCTCCAGGGTAAAACCAGGGAAACACATGAAGCCTCCTCCTGACCTCAGCTTTCTCACATCAGCCAGCTCAGCGCCAGGTAAACTGCAGCACTTTAGCTTCTAACTGAAAGAACCAGAGGCCCACAAAACCTCAAGTTCTAGGTACAAGAACTATGGGACAGAGGCTTTCCTGTCCTAGAAGAAGAGATCTACATTAAAATCCGGCAAAAGAGTGGTTATTATCATTATGAGTAAAAACAAAGCAGGAAAGGAAAGACCACAGAATCTTTCTTTGGGGATAAAGACCAAAACACGAATATGAAAGAGGTCAGCATTGAGACTCTACTCCCATCTCAAACTTCAGAAGTGATTATAAATTGATAACAAGCACAAAGAGCACTCTTGGAAGAGTTGAAGAAGGATTTTTAAAGGCCAAATTAGAGAAATAGCAGAAAAACTAGCCAATGATTTTAAAAGTATGAAAAAAGAATCCACTGAAGAGAACAGCTCCTTAAAAAGGAAAATTGGACAAATGGAATAGGAAGCGCAAAACCTCACTGGGAAAACTGGACTAATGGAAAAGGCAGTACAAAAACAAACTGGAAAAAAATAACTCCTTAAAAGGAATAATTGGATGGATGGAAAAGGAGATTCAAAAGTTAACTGAAGAAAGCAATTTGACAAAAATTAGAATTGGGCAAGAAGAAGCTAATGACTATGAGACATTAAAAATCACTCAAACAAAATCTAAAGTAAGAAAGGTTAGAAGAAAATGAAAAAAATTCTAATTGTAAAAACAACTGACTGGGAAAATAAATATAGGAGAGAAAATCTAAGAATTATTGGCCTACCAGAAAGCCCTGATGAAATAAAAGAACCTGGAAAATAAATTCCAAGAAATCATCAAGGAAAACTATCCAGAAATTCTAGATCAAGAGGGAGAAATAGTCATCAAAAGAATCCACCATTCACCTCCTGAAAGGGATCTCAAACTAAAAGCACTAAGAAATATCGTTGCCAAATTCCAGAACTATCAAATGAAGGAGAAAATACTGCAGACAGTCAGAAAGAAATCATTTAAATATTAAGGAGCTACAGGAAGGATCGCACAGGACCTTGCAGCTTCTACATTAAAAGATCAAAAGAATTGGAATGTGATATTCGGTAAGGCAAAGGAGCTGGGGGTTACCCAGCAAAGTTGAGCATAATATTTCAGGCAGGGAGATGGCCATTCAGTGAAATAAGGGATATCCAGATCTTTCTGAAGAAAAAATTCAGAACTCAATAGAAAACTTGGTCTTCAAACACAGGTCTCAAGAGAGGCATAAAAATGTAAACAAGGGAAAAAATCTTGTTACTAAATATGGGCAAACTGTTTACATCCCTATATGTGAAGATGATGCTTGTTAACCTTGAGTATTGTATATCTATTATGAAATATAAAAGGGATATACATAGATCCAGGGAATGAGTATAATGTAAGGAATGTGATGATAACAAAGTGATTTAAGCGTATGAAGGGATTGTAACAGGAGATGTGAAAAAAATGGCAAATTGCATCACAGGAAGAGGCACAAAATTATATTACAGTAGAAGGGAAAAGGGGAGGGAAATGAGAATTATTTGATATTTACTCTCATCCTATTTGTTTCAAGGAGGGAACAACAAACATAATTAAGTATATAAATGTAATGAACTCTTCAGGCAGTAGAAGGGGAAAGGGGAAAGAAAGGGGAAGGGAGGTTAAAAGGGAGGGAATATGTAGTAAGGGTAAAGAGGAGCAAAAGTGAAGGGGCTAAAAGAAAGGAGGAAAGAATATGGGAAGTGGTCAAAAATTAAAACTCTTGTGGAGGGGAAAGGAGAAGAGAGAACTAAAAGCACAAGCAGAGGAAACTGGATAGAGGGAAAGACACAGATAATAATCATAATTGTGAATGTTAATGGGATGAACTTTCCAATAAAATGGATAAGGATAGCAGAATGGATTAAAAACCATAATCCAACAATATGTTGTTTACCAGAAACACATTTGAAACAGGGGCATACACATAGGGTAAAGGTAAAAGGTTGGAGCAGAATATTTCATGCTTCAGCTGATGTAAAAAAAGCAGGGATATTAATCCTAATCTCAGGCAAAGCAAAAGCAGAAATAGATCTGATGAAAAGAAATAAAGAAGGAAACTGTATCTTGCTAAAAGGCACAATAGACAATGAAACAATATGACTCCTAAACATATATGCTACAAATGGTATAGCATCCCAGTTCTTAGAAGAGAAGTTAAGGGAGTTACAGAAAGAAATAGACAACAAATCCATACTAGTGGGAGATCTCAACCTGTCCCTCTCTGAACTTGACAAATCTAACCTCAGAATAAACAAGAAAGAAGTTAAGAAGGTGAATAAAACTCTGGATAAGATAGATATGATAGATCTCTGGAGAAAATTGAGTTTCTCAGTGGTACCTGGCACATATACAAAAATTGACCATGTTCTCGGCAATAATCCTCATAATCCTCCTCATAATCCAGTGCAGAAAGAGATAGTCCATGCATCCTTCTCAGCTCAAAATGCAATAAAAATTATATGAAATAAGAGGCCATGGAAAGATAGATTAAAATTTAATTGAAAACTAAATAATCTTATCATAAAGAATGAGTGGGTTAAACAACAAATCATAGAAACACTCAACAACTTCTTTCAAGAGAATGACAATAATGAGACAACATATGAAATCTTATGAGATATGAGATACTGCAAAAGCAGTTTTTAGGGGAATTTTTATATCTTTGAATGCCTATATGAATAAAATAGATAAAGAGGAGATCAATGACTTGGGCATGCACCTGAAAAAACTAGGAAAAGAAGAAATTGAAAATCCCCAAGTAAATACTAAATTAGAAATACTGAAAACCAAGGAAGATATAATAAAATTGAAATTAAGAAAACTATTAAACTATTAAATAAAACTAGGAGTTGGTTTTATGAAAAAAAAACAATAAAATTGATAAGCGTCTGGTCAAATTGATTTTAAACAAAGAGAGAAGAAAACCAAATTACCAATATCAAAAGTGAGAAGGGTGAATGGACCTCTAATGAGGAGGAAATTAAAGCAGTAATTAGAAATTAATTTGCCCAACTGTGTGTCCATAAATTTGACAATCTAAATGAAATGGATGATTATTTTAAAAAATATATAAATTTCCCAGATTAACAGAAGAGGTAGTTGAATACTTAAATAACCTCATCACAGAAATAGAAATTGAACAAGTCATCAATGAACTCCCTAGGAAAATATCTTCAGGGCCAGATGAATTCAAAACTGAATTCTATTTAACATTTAAAGAACAGTTAATTCCAATATTATATAGACTATTTGGGAAAATTAGTTAAGAAGGAGTTCTCCCAAAATTTTTTTATGATACAAATATGGTTTTGATACCTAAACCAGGAAGAGCTATAACAGAGAAAAGAAATTATAGACCAATTTCTCTAATGAATATGGATGCAAAAAATTTATATAAAATGTTAGCAAAAAGAATAAAGCAAGTTAGCATGAGAATAATACATTATGATCAGGTAGGACTTATGTCAGAAATGCAGGGCTGTTTCAATATTAGGAAAACTGTTAGCATTATTGATCATATCAACAACAAAACTAACAGAAATAACATGACTATCTCAATAGATGCAGAAAAAGCTTTTGACAAAATACAACACCCATTCTTATTTTAAACACTGGAGAGTATAAGAATAAATGGAACTTTCCATAAAGTAATAAGCAGTATCTACCTAAAAACTTCAGGAAGCATTATCTGCAGTGGGGATAATCTAGGACTGTATCCCCAAGAGATCATAAAAATGGGAAATGGTCCCACATGTACAAAAATATTTATAGCAGCTCTATTTGTGGTGTTCAAAAAGTGGAAATCAAGGGGATGTCCATCAATTGAGGAATGGCTGAATGAATTGTGGTATATGAATGTAATGGAATGCTATTGTGCTATAAGAAATGATGAACAGGAAGACTTCAGAGAGGTCTGGAAAGATTTATATGAACTGATGCTGAGTGAAAGGAGCAGAACAAGGAGTACTTTGTACACAACAACAATAACAGTGTGAGAGGAATTTTTCTGGTAGACTTAGTAATTCATTGCAATACAAGGACTTAATAAATTCCCAAAGGTATCTTAAGGCAAAATATCTTTCACAACCAGAGAAAGAGCTGTGAAAATCGATCATGGAATGAAGTGGATCATTTTCTTTTGTACTATGTTTTGGTTTGTTTTATGATTTCTTCCCTTCATTTCAGTTCTTCTGTGTAATGTGACTAAGATGAAAACGCATTTAATAGGAATGCCTGTGCAGAAACTATGTAAAATTGTATGCTGTCTCAGGAATGAAGAGGTAGGAGAAGGAAGGGAACATAGGGGAACAATCTAAGATATATGGAAGTGACTGCAAGACACTGAAAATCAATAAAAATAAATAAAATTAAAACTTAAAATAAAAAAATGAAAATTAAAATGGAAAGAATTCCTAGCTAAGTTACTATATGTAAAGAACTGAAAGTACTATAGCACATTCCTAACTACTTTGTCAAAGTGTCCTAAGAGTTCTTTAACCACCAGAAAGTTCCTTAAGAGCAAATTTTCTAAAACAATAAAAGTAGAGAAACTTTTTTGGCTAAACTCTCCCTGAGGAAAGTCAGCACTATTTCTAATATGAACTTTAGCTAAAAGAAAACCATGAAATCTGTTGTTCATTGATTTATGTTTTGCTCCCTCTTCCCTTTAATATCTTTCTTCTGGAAGTTTATGAACTTAACATTAAACTTCCAGCTGGATAGACAGATAAGCAGTCTCTACAGTAGTTAATAACCTTCTCCTGAACTAATAAATATCATTCATTTCTAGCATCACTGATTTTGATTTGCTGAACTATGGGTTATCTACTGTGTTTAGAATTAGATGGACCTTCAATAAATGGTGGGAAAATAATGAACTCAATGAACAGACACCCAACCCCAACTCTGTACACTTGAATTGAAAATTTATAAACTTTCATGATAATTATATTTTTATTAATGAAAGGGATTTTTTATTGCAAATAAGGGTTTAAATCATAATGATCAAGGAACTCAAACTATGAAAGCCCATTGAAAATAAATGTATCTTTATGAACTATTATTATTGGTTAAGCCATTGTTATATAGCTTACAATAATTATATGCTGGTTGACTGGTTGCCAAAACCTCTTTTAAAGTAAGTCAGTTTACACAAGCATGTTCATCAAAATGCAGTCTGGTTTTCACTATGGCTTTCTATCATTTGATCTCCTTAGGTGTTATAATTAAAAGCCTAGGTAAATATACTAATACGCAAGAGAACTTTGTTAAAATCATGGTTTGGAAGAGTCAGTTCCCTTGTATCAAGAATGTTTTTTTTTTTCTGAGCTTTCTTTCAGTTCTGAAATTTTGTGAACTTCTGTAAAGCTTCTGAAAAGCTTTTATAAACCATGTGAAAATAACTGACCATAGATTCACAATATGAGGCTCTTCCTTATATATATGTACAAGCAGAGACAGTTTATACATTATATACATACATACATACATATATACATATACATATACATATACATACATACATACATACATACATATATATATATATATATATATATATATATATATATATATATATGTGCCTTTCGGATGATGTGAATTCAGCTCTTACTTCTATTACTTACTATCTCCATGACCTTAGGTAACTTCACCTCTCTCTGATTCAAGATTTTTATCTGCAAAATGATTTAATGCTATGATCCTTTGATATTCTGTCCAAGAAGTATGATTTCCTATATAACAAAACGCCTTCCTTTAGAAGACCATTCCACCACATGGAATCCTGAGAATATAGAATACAGGAATGCTCCATTACATTTATAGTATATATATTCCTTAATATTGTAAGCTATTACATACTTTGCCTTGGTTTGTCTCTGAATTTTCCACCAGATAGTAAATAAAAAGTATTTCATCTCAAAAAAGAAATGGCAAGTTTGGATAGTCTTCAAGTACCCTTCAGGAGCTAGCATATCCATAATTCTAGCCTATTTTACAAACAAATGCTGTTTCTTATCATAACTTATACAAAACTTTATATGACAAACCATTCTGGATATGGCTAGGCAACAGAGATTTTTTGGAGACTGGATCTCCCATCTTGCCAAGGATGCAAGAAAAGCAACTATTTACAAGTCTCAACCTAATAGTGATCAACACCGAAAAATTTTGGCTTGTTCTGTCTCTGATATAAATCAATTCATTCTTTCTTAGCCAGCTTGGTGACCTTCTTTTTCTAGGGTCTATCATACTGGTACCAGATTTAGTGGGGACACCATATTTCCTTTAGGCTTCTTCTTCTTCTTCTTCTTCTTCTTCTTCTTCTTCTTCTGCTTCTTCTTCTGCTTCTTCTTTTTCTTCAACACAATTTATAACAGAAAAAGCAATTCAAACTTTTGGTCAGGTGATACATCTTTTTAAAGCATTTACAATATGGACCACAAAAGATTTTTTTTTAAACATAAGCCACATTAGACACAGATAATATTTATGTTGCTAACTTCACAAGCTCTTGACCTAATTGTCTCCACAGTATTACTAAGAATAAAAGGACCCTCCCTAACTTAATGTTGTTTGTCTAAAGTCCTATGCCTAATAGCTTAATTTTAGACAGCCTCGGATGTTCCTCTACCCCTAACCTATAATTGAATAGATCTGGTATTAAGCTTACAAACCTTTTGACTATAGGGAATTGCCACTTAGAGTAGGGGCATTGCAGGGAAACAATATCTCCCCAACTTCATGTCTATTCCAGGCAGATGTAGATTGTCCACTGTATTCAGTCAGATTTAAAGTCTGCTAGGTGTCATTGGGGAAATTGAATCCAGAGAATCCCGCCTCAGCCCATGCTGAGCAGCTGCTTTCTCCCTCCTCCCTTGAGATCAGCTATGCAGTTCATACCAGCATCTCATGAGCTTACTGGCATCATGTAATGGAGGCTTGGATCACCTTTCTTGCTTCCCATACCTGGAGTTAGACTCAGAGGAACAGTCACTTAGTAGTCCCACATCATCTAAAAGTGGAAAGTTCCTATAACCAGGTTTAAAACATGATTATAGTTTCACTTTGACTAAGGAACATCTTTTAGGCAAGTCTTAAGCAGCTTACATGTCTTTCTATACATGTTCTAGTTCCTGGTTAAACGGAAATCATAAAATCAAATTTACCATTAAAACCTTGACTTTTCCATCAATGCCAAATTTTATCAGAGATTACCTTCCTCTTGGAAAGTTAGACTGAAATTCTTTGCTCCAAACTAAAGATGGCATTGATTTATTCTCAGTAATTAATTCAGTCTATTGTTTTAATAGTAATTGCTTTTACCTCATTTTGTAACATGACCAATTTTTCTCCCCATCACCCTCCTCCCCCCGCTTCCTAATACCTTGCATTCTGGTTGCTCCTTCCCTCAATGTACCCTCCCCTCCATTACACCCCACCCCTATCTTATCCCCATCTTCCTTCTTTTCTTGCAGGGCAAGATGAATTTCCATACCCCCCACCCTATAACTCTTATTTCCCGATTATATGCAGTGAAAATTCTCAACATTCGTTTCTACTACTTTGAATTCCAACTTCTCTCTCTCCCCACCTCCCTCCCCAGCCCCACTAAGAAGGGAAACAATTCAATACAGACTAAATATGTGTTGTTTTGCAAAAGACTTCCATAGTAATCATGTTGTGTAATACTAATTATGTTGCTCTCTGATCTACCCTATCCCCCTTATTTCCCCCCCTACAATTGACCTTGTTACTTCTCGGAAGTGTTTATTTCTAGTGACTCCCTTCTCCTATTTGCCCTCCCTTATAACATTCTTTTCACTCCACCTGTTGCCTCCTCTCCTACTTTCCTGTGGTGTGTTATAAATTTTCATATCAAATTTAGTGAGCATGTTATTCCTTCCTTCAGCCACATGTGGGGAGAGTAGCTTTATTCCCCACCCCTCCCCTTATGCCTTATCTCCTCTATTGAATAAGATTTTTCTTATCTCTTTTATGAGTTATCGCCTGCCTTGTTTCCTTACTCCCTTTCTCACCCCTTAATTTTTATTTTATTTTTCTCTGTGTATGTATGTGGATATTATTTCTTCTGATATAACACACCCTGTAATCTCTATCTATGTGTATGTGTGTGGGTGTGTGTGTACAATCTCTCCAACTACCCAAATACTGAGAAAAGATTCAAGAGTTAAAAATATTTTCTTTCTATGTAGTAATGTAAACATTTTAGCTTTAGAGAGTCTTTTATGATTTTTCTTTTTTTTCCCCCTTGTTTACCTTTCCATGCTTCTCTTGATTCTTGTCTTGGGAAGTCAAAATTCTAAATATAGATCTGGTCTTTTCCTCAACATGAAACCTTCAAATTTGTTTCTATTTTTGTCCAATTTTTCCCTTGAAGTATTATACTCAGATATGCTGGCTAGGTGATTCTTGGCTTTACTCCCAGTTCCTTTGACTTCTGAAATATCCTACTCCAAGCCCTTCGTTCATTTAATGTTGAAGCTTCCAGATCCTGTGTTATCCTGATTGTATTTCTACAGTACTCAAATTGTTTCTTTGTAGCTGCTTGCAGTATTTTCTCCTTGATCTGCAAACTCTGAAATTTGACCACAATATTCCTAGGAGTTTCTCTGTTTGGGTTTCTTTCAGGGGGTGAGTCATGAGTTTTTTCAATGTCTGTTTTGCCCTCTGATTCTATAACATCAGGGCAATTTTCCTTGATAATTTCATGGAAGATAGTGTCTAGGCTCTCCTTTTTGATCATGGCTTTCAGGTAGCCCAATAATTTTTAAATTATTTCTCCTGGATCTATTTTCCAGGTCAGCTGTTTTTCGAATGAGTTATTTAACATTATCTTTTATTTTTTTAATTTTTTGGTTTTGTTTACTAACTTCTTGGTTTAACTCATAGTCATTCTTTGCCCTGGACTCAGTTCTCTCTTTCAATAAATTATTTTGTTCAGTGAGCTTTTGAAACTTCTCCTCCATTTGGCTAATACTGGTTTTTAAAGCCTCCTTCTCCTCGTTGACTTTTTGGACCTCTTTTTCCAATTGACTTAGTCTCTTTTTATAGGTGCTATTTTCCTCAGCGTTTTTTTGGTTCTCCTTTAGTAAGCTGCTAACTTGATTTTTAAGGTCTTCTATTGCCTGAGCCAGGTTTGACTCCCCTTTGGAGGGAGGTCCCTTGACTTCCTCTGTCATTATGCCTTGTTCTTCCTCATCTGAAGGGATGGGGGGAGACCCCTGTTCCCCAAGAAAGTAACCTTCTATGGTCTTATTTTTTTTTTCCCCCTTTTCTGGGCATTTTCCCAGTTACTTGACTTCTGAGTCAAGTCAAGTCTCCACACCCACCTCACCTCTAGATCTGCCCAGCTAGCTCTTGGGGGCTGAGACTCAAATGCTGCTTCCCAGCCTCAGGGCTTTTGGTGGAGGTGGGGCTGCTATTCAGTGTGAGACTAAGTTCTGGTTCTCAGGTGGGGGCAGGGCCACCCCACGGGCCTTAGTTCCCTCAGGGGGGAGACCTTCGACAATGGATCTGGCCTATTGCCTGCTTTGGAAACCCCTGTCTGCTGCCACCTCCACTGCTGCCTCCCGAGGGGACCTGAGTTATGGGGACACCCCGCTCACCTCTTGGCCAGCCAAAAAGACTCTCTCACTGACCTTTGGTGCCTGTGGGTGAAGGGACCTGAGGTGCTGCTGGAGATTCTGTCCCTGAATCTTGCTTGGATCTGCTGCCCTTGGTGCCGTGGCCAAGGCAGGGCTGGGCTCTGCTCTAGGTCCAGGGCACAACAGACCTTTGGTGTTGGTTTTTCACATTTCTCTGGAATAGAAATCTCCTCCACTCTGTTGTTCTGTGGCTTCTGCTGCTCCAGAATTTGTTGGGAGTTCTTCTTTACAGTTATTTTATGGGCTGTGGGCTAGGAGCTAGCATATGTGTGTTTTTCTACTCCGCCATCTTGGCTTCTCCCCCTTACTTTAGGCTTAAGTAAGCTTAGAATCCCAAACTAAAGCAATCCATTATTCTTTGCCTCTCCAGATGTCAAACATAGGGTTAAACTTGTATAAAAGTCTTTGGCAACTGTGTAGTAAGAACTTTTGATTTTGTTTCTTTGGTTATTAACTAGTCCTTTAAAATTAGTTCATAAAAAGTGTCTCATAGTCTGGGTTAATATTACAGGAAATTTTTGTTGTTTCTCATGAAGGATCAGTATCTAGTGATGCAATAGAACTGGTAATTCCAAAAATCATTAAAAATCTATCCTGAACTGACAACTGGAAGCTGAAAATGATCAGCTCTTTAAAAGGTTAATAAATGAATAAACAAATAAAGGGATAAGTACAATAGAATTCACATGTCTTTTTGACTCCCCAAATACTGTTAAGATTGCCTCATCTTTCTGTGAATCTAAATGCACATCAGAAAGAAGGATGAACTAGGGAAGTATACCAATGTGGGGCCAAGGATGGGGCTGGAGGAGAAGTAGGGATTGAAAAGGAATAATCCATTTGGTGATGCTAGTCTGACTAAAGTACACAATTTGTTCAACATAAGAAATGACACAGAAAAATTTAACTCAATGTCATTATTCCTAATGCTTTGGCTGCTTTCTGGACAGGCAGAACAGCAATGTTGCACTTTACTGGTAGTCTTTAAAATGACAAAATCTTTTGGGGAAAATGAGACTTATTCTGTGGAAAATTTAAATTAGAACACGTTTCTGTTCAGGGAGATGAGTTTAGACTGTCATCTAATCTTGCCTTGCAGAGAAGTGCAAAAATATTGTCAAAATGTAACAATGATTTCTTGGCTCTTGCCATGCTTCTTTCTTCCCTCCACACTCTTACTACAGATTTTGCCTAGTCTATAATATTGAATGATCAATATCTTTATTACATTCTAGAAGCACCAAAAAATTTTACCTATTCTGTGCATGTGAATGTCTCTACAAGGCTAAGATACTTAAGTACAGCAGTATCTCTAGTAATAAAAAGTATGTGTTTCAATATGACATTGTGTTAGAAACTTCATTATCAAGTGTATAAATAAGATAGGAACCATGAAGATTACTCTAGGCATAAATATGTATCAAGAACTTAGAATAAATTGAATACTAACTAAAATAGTGTTCAATATGATGGAAAGTACAAACTGTGCAAGCAAAGTTTCTCCTTGAAGGCACCTTGTAGCCCCAATGCCTTGTGCATTTAAGTCATAAATAAATGATTTGGGATTGAACTTAGAGTTTGTAGACAGAAGGGAGGGAAGTTGGAATTAAGAAAATAGGGAAAGGGTTCAAACTATGGTCAGGTTGTGGAAGAAGTGTGGTGTAGTGAATGTTGGATATGGAGCCATAGCACAGATTAAAAACCCAGCTCTGATACTTCTTACTCTTAATTCACTTAACTTCCCTTGGCCCCAGTTTCTTTATCTGTAATAGGGGCAACTTGTATTTGATAATCACTAAGATCCATTTCAAATCTAAAAATGTGATCCTCAGGAAGGTGAAAGGTAGAACCAGAATTATGGAAAGAAGAGGACTTGTTTTGGAAATCCATCTCTACCTGTTAATAAGTTCCAATATAAATGCTACATCTTTCAAAGTGACTTCTTCTTATATGATCTCAGAAGACTTTTTTCTTTCTTTACTATTGTTTTGATGTATCCATGATTTCATTGTTGTGGACAATTTCTCCAAACCTTTTTGGCCCATGTAGTTCTTCCCCATATTATACAATGAATCTTTCATAAACATTCCACACAACATGCCAAGTAGATCCTTCTTTTTGCAGTAGCAGTTGACTACTTAGGTTATATTTCAGTTATCTTTCATTCTCATTCCATAAGCAGCCCAATTTCTTTTCTGTTTCTTTTCTTTTCTATTCTCACAACTATTAGTAATATATTTCATGCTAGTATTGGTACACTCCGCACCTTACTTTCACTGATCTATATAAATTTCCACTATTCTTTAGGTTTTCACTCACCAAATTGTGTTATGCTGTAATTCAAAACTGTACAAAACTAGGAACATATCAATTTAGGAGAAAAATATTTTATAGTAGTAAGGAGTTTGAGGTCATTGAAAGCATTGTGTAATTTTGGAAGGGAATCTCCCATTCCACTCAGGACTCAAATATTGTGTTCATTTGTAACCCATATGCAAAATAAAAACATAAAAATTAAAACTACACTAAGGCTTTTAATATTTATGTGTGTAAGCGTGTATATGTATATATGTATGTGCAAAGATATGAATAGATATGACTATATGAATATATGTATATATGAATATATTCTATATAGTATACAATAATGTATGCACATATATTATAATATGAATATATGCATTGTAAAGATATGTATGCACATCCACATGAATAAACATATGCATATATTATGTATATATTCTAAATGCACATGTTGTGATATATGCATGTGTGTGTAATATGTATGTATATATTATAAATATGTGTGTATATACATGTATGTAAATAATTTTAAAACTTGAAATGCAGGTTCAAGCTAAAAGTGACCATATTTCTTTAAAGGCACAAGGACCATGGCTGTAACCATTAAATTGTATTTTAGTAACTGTTGGTGTTCTTTCTTCTAAGCTGTTATTCTGCTTTCTTCCTTTGCATGCCAAGGGGTTTGCTTGGATCTTTCAAACAAGCAATTGGGTCTGATTATAAGCAATGGCTGCAAAATGGTCGGTCTTTGTTTTGTACTCTTCATTCATAATTGGAACATTAAAGATCAATTATTTAGCAAAAACAATACACACAGAAAGAGAAAAACTTAATAATATGATTTTCCTATTACATTTAGACTTCTGGTTAAGATAGAGATGTAAAACATCACACAGAAACATCTGCAACGAAAACCTAAATAGGGCAACAGATTGAATAATGATGAAGAAATATGATGAGAAAACACAGTAAGCTTCTTTCATCCATCTAGCTCACGACTGCACAAAAAGATAGAAGAGTATGGGCATGATACAAGGATCCTCTCCGGGGATGCGAGTGTGAGTTGAGATAAGTCAGCCTGAAGTCTGCCAACAGGAAACCAGAGACATTCCAGGGGTGTAGGATGGGTAGCACTCTGACAGTGAAAGGACAGAGGTCCACAATGCCCTAGATGGAGAAATTTGCTAGGGGCTGTAGGTGCTAACAGCAAGACTCGTAGAAGTCAGAGATATGACCAAGCAGGGTCAAACCATGGCACAGAACTGATATTGGACTCACAGAAGAAAACACAAAATACAATGATGAAATGCTATGGGTTATGGTCAGGGGTCTGCTGGAAGTCATCCTAAACTGCTTCAGGAGAATCAGTTAAATTTTCAGTATAAGTATTATGCAACAGAAATAAGCAAATTCTACAAATCAGGGTTTGATTAACTGCTTCATTGATTTCTGTATGTAAGAACTATTAATTATTTATATACGTACTGTGTTTTCTTTTTCTTTTTTTAATTTTTATTTTTTAAAAATTTATTTATTTTTAGTTTTCAACTAGTTTCCAAATCATTTTGAGTTTCAAATTTTCTTTTCACCTCTCCCCTCTCTGCACCCCAAAACACCATGCATTCTGATTATCCCTTCCCTTAATTTTTCTTCCTTTGTATCAACCCCCTCGCTTCCCTTGTCCCCATCTTCTCTCTTTTCTTATAGGGCTAGATAGATTTCTATACCCCATTACCTGGACTTCTTCCTTCCCAGTGGCATGCAGAAACAATTCTTTTTATTTTTATTCTTATTTTTACTCTTCTTTTCTTTTTTCTTTTTATTTTTTTAATAAAAATTTATTTATTTAACTTTTTATATTCATTTTCACAAAATATTTGGTTCCAAATTTTCTCCCCATTTGTCCCCTCCTCCCACTCGAATACACCAAGCATTCTAATTTCCCCTATCACCAATCTGCCCTCTCTTCAATCATCCCTCCCTTCTCTTGTCCCCATCTTCTCTTTTGTCCTGTAGGGCCAGATGACTTTCTATTCCCCATTACCTCTATTTCTTATTTCCTAGTAGCAAGAACAATACTAAACAGTTGTTCCTAAAACTTTGAGTTCCAACCTCCCCCCATCCCTCCCTCCCCACACATTCCCTTCGGGAAGGCAGGCAATTCACTATAGACCATATCTGTGTAGTTTTGCAAATGACTTCGATAATAGTCGTGTTGTGTAAGACTGTGTTTCTCTCCATCCTATCCTGCCCCCCATTGATTCTATTCTGTCTTTTGATTCTGTCCCTCCTCGAGTGTTGACTTCAAATTGCTCCCTCCTCCCATTGCCCTGCCTTCCATCATCCCCCCCATACTGCTTATCTCCTCCTCCCCCACTTTCCTGTATTGTAAGATAGGTTTTCATACCAAAATGAGTGTGCATTTTATTCCTTCCTTTAGTCGAAAGTGATGAGGGTAAACTTCATGCTTTTTCTCAGCTCTCCTCTTTTTCCCTCCACTAAAAAGTCTCCTGCTTTGGATCTTGAATGAGAGATAATTTACCCCATTCCATTTCACCCTCTCTCCTCCCACTACATTTCTCTCTCACTGTTTACCTTAATTTCTTTTAAGATATGATCCCATCCTATTCAATTCACTTTGTGCTCTCTGTCTCTGTATGTGTGTGCATGCGTGTATGTGTGTGTGCGTGTGTGTATGTGTGTGTGTGGTCCCACCAACTACCCAGATATTGAAAAGTTTTAAGAGTTACAAATATTGTCTTTCCATGTAGGAATGTAAACAGTTCACCTTTGGTAAGTCCCTTCTGACTTCTCTTTGCTGTTTACTTTTTCATGCTTCTTCTCATTCTTGTGTTTGAAAGTCAAATTTTCTATTCAGCTCTGGTCTTTTCATCAAGAATGTTTGAAAGTCCTCTGTTTCATTGAAAGACCGTATTTTCCCTTGAAGTATTATACTCAGTTTTGATGGGTAGGTAATTCTTGGTTTGAGTCCTAGTTCCTTTGGCTTCTGGAATATCCTATTCCACTCCTTTTGATCCCTTAATGTAGAAGCTGCTAGATCTTGTGTTATCCTGATTTTATTTCCACAATACTGGAATTGTTTCTTTCTAGTTGCTTGCAAGATTTTCTCCTTGACCTGGGAATTCTGGAATTTGGCCACCATGTTCCTAGGAGTTTCTCTTTTTTGAATATCTTTCAGGTGGTGATCGATGGATTCTTTCAATACTTATTTTGCCCTCTGGTTCTAGAATCTCAGGGCAGTTTTCCTTGATAATTTCATGAAAGATGATGTCTAGGCTCTTTTTTTGATCATGACTTTCAGGTAGTCCCATAATTTTTTAATTGTCTCTCCTGGACCTATTTTCCAGGTCAGTTGTATTTCTAATGAGATATATCACATTCTCTTCCATTTTTTCATTATTTTGGTTTTGTTTTGTGATTTCTTGGTTTCTCAGAAAGTCATTAGACTCCATCTGTTCCATTCTAATTTTGAGAGAACTATTCTCTTCAGTGAGCTTTTGAACCTCTTTTTCCATTTGGCTAATTCTGCTTTTGAAAGCATTCTTCTCCTCATTGGCTTTTTGAACCTCTTTTGCCAATTGAGTGAGCCTATTTTTCAAGGTGTTATTTTCTTCAGCATTTTTTGGGGGTCTCCTTTACCAAGGTATTGACCCATTTTTCATGCTTTTCTTGCATCTCTCTCATTTCTCTTCCCAGTTTTTCCTCCACCTGTCTAACTCGATATTCAAAATCCTTTTTGAGCTCTTCCATGGCCTGAGCCCACCGGACATCCACCTTGGATGTCTGGGATAGAGAGGCCCCGACCTCCACGTCTTTCCCTGATGGTAAAAATTGTTCCTTGTCATCAGAAATGAAAGACGTGGACATCTGTTCCCCAAGAAAGTAGCTTTCTATGGTCTTATTTTTCTTCCCTTTCCTGGGCATTTTCCCAGCCAGTTACTTGACTTCTGAGATTCCTCTCCACCCCTGCCTAGATCTGCCCAGCTAGTGCTTGGGCTCTGAGATTCAAATTCTGTTCCCCAACCTCAGGGCTTTCAGCAGTGGACAAGGCTGCTATTCAGTGTGAGATTAAGTTCAGCTGCTCAGGTTGGGGCAGGGCAGCCTCCCAGGCTCAGTTCCCTCAGGGAGTTTATGTGAAGACCTTCGGTAATGGAGCGGAGCTCCTTTCTGCTCTGGGAGTCCCTGGCCGCTGGTGCTTCTGCCATTGCCTCTGCTGGTGCCTCCGGAGGAAGCCTGAGTTTTGGAGACACCCTGCTCCCCTCTTGGCCAGCCCAGAAGTCCCTCTCTCTGACCTGTAGTGCCTGTGGGTGGAGGGATCTTCGGCCGCTGGAGATTCCATCCCTGAAGCCTGTTCAGATCTGCTCCTCTGGGGCCAGCGTGGCCAGGGCAGGGGCTCCGCTGTGTGGTGTGCAACGGACCTTTGGGGTCGGTTTTTTAGGGCTCTATAGAACGGAAATTTCCTCCACTGCATTTCTGCATGGCTTGCACTGCTCCAGAATTTGTGGGGAGTTCTTTTTACAGAAAATTTATGGGCTGTGTATTCGGAGCTATCATAAGTGTGTCTTTCTATTCCGCCATCTTGGCTCCTCCCAACAATTCTTAATATTCAATATCTTAATCCTAAAACTTTGAGTTCCAACTTGTCTCCCTTCCTTCCTCCCCACCTTTCCCCAGTGAGGAGGCAAGCAATTCAATACAGGATATATATATATATATGTATGTATACACACACACATACATGTATGCATATATGTATATACGTATACACACACAGATTATATATATATATATAGAAATCTTTTTCAAAACTATTTATACATATATGTATAAGGTTTTGCAAATGGAAATATATATATGTATATATATGTATACATATATGGTTTTGCAAAATATTTCCATAGTAGCCATGATGTGAATGACTATATTTCCCTCCATCCTATCTTGCCCTCCATTTATTCTATTTTCTCTTTTAACATTGTCCCTCCACTAAAGAGGTTACCTCTAATTACTCCTTCCTCCCAATTGCCCTCCTTTCTGTCATATCCCCTCCCCCACTTATCCACTTCTCTCCCTACTTTCCTGCAGTGCAAAATAGATTTTCATACCAAATTGAATGTGCATGTTACCCCCTCCTTAAGCCAAATCTGATGAGAATAAGGTTCACTTTTTCCCTCTTACCTCCTCTCTTTTCTTCTCCATTGGAAAAGCTTTTTCTTCTCTCTTTTATGAGAGATAATTTGCTACATTCCATTTCTCCCTTTCTCCTCCCAATATATTCCTCTTCCCCCTTGATTTATTTTTTTTTCAGATATCATCACTTCCAATTCAACTCACCCTGTGCTCTCTGTCTAAATATATGTGTGTGTTATCCATTCAACTACCCAAATACCGAGAATAGTTTCAAGAGTTACAAATATTATCTTTCCATGTAAAAATATAAACAGTTCAACTTTAGTAAATCCCTTATGATTTCTCTTTCCTGTTTACCTTTTCATGCTTCTCTTGAATCTTGCGTTTGAAAGTCAAATTTTCTATTCAGCTCTGGTCTTTCCTTCAAGAATGTTTGGAAGTCCTCTATTCAATTGAAAGATCACATTTTCACCCTGAAGTATTATACTCAGTTTTGCTGGGTAGGTGATTCTACCCAGCATATATAATCCTAGTTCCTTTGACTTCTGGAATATCATATTCCAAGTCCTTCGATCCCTTAATGTGTAAATTGCTAAGTTTGTGTTATCCTGGCTGCTTGCAATATTTGCTTCTTGACCTGGGAACTTTGGAATTGGGCTACAATATTCCTTGGAGCTTTTTTCTTTTTTGGATCTCTTTCAGGAGATGATGAGTGGATTCTTTCAATATTTATTTTGCCCTATGGTTCTAGAATATCAGGGCATTTTTCTTTGATAATTTCATGAAAGATGATGTCTACGCTCTTTTTTTTTGATCAGGGCTTTCAGAGAGTCCCATAATTTTTAATTTATCTCTCCTGGATCTATTGTCCAAGTCAGTTGTCTTTCCAATGAGATATTTCACATTATCTTCTATTTCTTCATTCTTTTGGTTTTGTTTTGCAATTTCCTAGTTTCTCATAAAGTCATTAGCTTCCATCTGTTCCATTCTCATTTTTAAAAAACTATTTTCTTCAGTGAGATTTTGAACCTCCTTTTCCATTTGGCTAACTCTGCATTTTAAAGCATTCTTCTTCCCATTGACTTCCTGGATCTTTTTCCCTTTTGAGTTAGTCTGTTTTTAAAGATGCTATTTCTGCAGCATTTTTTGTGTCTCCTTTAGCAAGTTATTGACTCACTGTTCATGATTTTCTTGCATCACTCTCATTTCTCTTCTCAGTTTTTCCTCCACCTCTCTTACTTTATTTTCAAAATCCTTATTGAGCTCTTCTATGACTTGAGACCATTGCAAATTTATTGTGGAGGTTTTGGATGTAGAAGCCTTGACTTTTAGGTCTTGTTATGATGGTGTGCATTGTTTTTCCTCATCTGAAAGGGTGGAAGACAATACTTGTTGACCAAGAAAGTAACCTTGTATAGTCTATTTTTTTTTCCCTTTTTGGGGCATTTTCCCATTCAGTTACTTGACTTTTGAGTCCTTTGTCAAGTGAAGGGTGTACTGTAGGGACCTGTAATTTCTCAGGTCTTCCAGAGTAGCACAATCAAGGGAGGAGAACTTCCTCCTCTCCTGGCCTGAGCTCTTGTCTGGGAGCAACCACAAGCTTTTCTGCCAAGGATCTGCGAGTAAAATTCCTTCTTCAGAGCCTTCACCAAATCTACCAGTCAGTAGCTAGTATCCAGATCTGTGGCACAATTCCCCCAGGGTATTTATCCTGAGGTCTCCAAAAATGAATGTTCTGGTCCCCTGAGACGGAGGCCATTCTGTGTTCCCTTCTCACTCAGTTGAAAGAACTTTCTCATTGACCTTTGAAGCTGTCTTTGGCGTTTGTAGGTTGAGGAATCTGGGAAATGCAGCTGCTGCCAGGGATTCTTTCCCCTAAGTCCTGCTCCAGTCCTGTCCCTGCTATCCTGCTTGGCCAAAGCTGGGTTATGTTCCATAGGCTATGATCTCCTAAGTACTCAGTGCAATAGACCTTTCCTGTCAGCCTTCGAGGCTGGGGCTGGAAATCTCTTTCCTTGTGTCATTTTGTGGCTTCTGTTCCTCTAGAATTTGTTTGGAGTCATTTTTATAGGTATTTTATGGGCTATGGAGGGAGAGCTTCTATATGTACTTCCTTCTACTCTACCATTTTTGCTCCTTTGCTTTTTTTCTGAGAGTTGTTAGACATTTCCCAGCACACTCCTTGAAAAGTGACATGAAAATGAAAACCCAGAAGAAGCAACCCTACAAGTCAAAACGAGATTAAAAACAAACAAATAAACAAAAAAATAAAGTTGGCTATGAATGTTACAGAGATAATTAGAAGAAATTAAGCAAAATAAAAAAAATTAAAGTATTGCAAAATAAAAGTTCTGGGAGAAAAATAAGGATGGAGAATATATAGCTCAGAATAGAAGTTGGAAAACAATATGAAAGTATTAGATTCTCTGAAAAAGTGAATAAAATAAAATAACTCTCCATGACTTCAAAAGGTAGTCAGAAGTATTAGAAAAAGGTCAAAAGCTTTAAAAATAAAATTAAACATGAGGCATCTACTGTCAAAAAATCAATGATCTGGAAACTAGATTGAAAGATCATTTAAGAATCGTTAAACTCCATGAAGTTATGGCCAAGCAGGAATCCTGGGCATCATATTTCAAGTTACCATCTGTGATAAAATGTTGTAAAGAAGGTTTATGCATGATTTTGAAAAATTTGACTTCATAGAACAGAGAGAAACAGTGACTACTAAAAACAATTTCGAGACAACGTGGCAAGGTACCTAACTAATTAAAGTCATCCAAAGGCCATTTAAGAATAAAAGTGGGAAGAAAAACAAAAGAAGAAAAATGGAAAAGATATATAAAAAATATTATAACAAACTTTTGTTTCCATCAAGGATGGTGTAACAATTGGATACTAACATAACTGGCCTGTATGCTCATAGGACAGTAGAAACAGCACTACAGAGAATAAAGAAAGGAAAAGCATACAGATCAAATAAAGCATTTGTAGAAAAGAAACATGTTGGTGGGGGGGTGAGGAGCAAAACCAAGATGGCAGAGAAATTGCATACATGTTCAAGAACACTGCATCCAAGCCCAGCCAAATATCAGTAAAAAAAAGTGACTCTAGACAAATTCTGGAGCTGCTGAACCCACAGAATGATAGAGTGAAACAAATATCCAGCCCAAGTCAGCCAGGAAGGTCACTGGGAAGTGACTATCATGCCAGGGTGACTGAGGGGGAGGAAGTAGAGCAACCCACAGCAGCAGCAGGGGCAGAGATGGTATCTGTTTTTGGAACTCTCAGCCAACAGATTGTGTGGGAATCTAGAGACGGACAGTACACCCCATCACCCCCATCAGAAGCAGAGAACTACTTTGAAAAAGAGCTCAAAGGTCAATTAAATGTTTGAGAAATGAGCAAAAACCAAAAAAAAGAACCAGAATATAGAATCTTACTTTGGTGACAAGGAAGATCAAAACATGGAAACAGAAGAAAACAAAATCAAAGCTCCTCCATCCAAAGCCTCCAGGAAAATTATGGAAAGGTCTCAGGCCATGGAAGAGCTCAAAATGTTTTTGAAAATCAAGTAAGAGAAGTAGAGCAAAAATTTGGAAGGGAAATGAGAGCAATGCAAGAAAATCCTAAAAAACATGTCAACTGCTTGCTAAAGGAGACCTCAAGAATGCTGAAGAAAATAACACTTTAAAAAATAGACTAATCCAAACGATAAAAGGGATTCAAAAGACCAACAAGGATAAGAATGCTCTAAAAAGCAGAATTGGGCAGATGGAAGGAAGGTCCAAAAGTTCATTGAAGAAAATAATTCCTTAGAGATTGGAATGAAACAGATGGGACCTAATGACTTTATGAAAAATCAAGAAATTATAAAACAAAAAAAAAGGAGTGAAAAAAATGACAGACAATGTGAAATATCTCATTGGAGATATAGTTGACCTGGAAAATAGATGCAGGAGAGACAATTTAAAAATTATGGGACTTCCTGAAAGTCTTGTTCAACAAAAGAACCTAGATATTATCTTTCAAGAAATTATCAAGGGAAGCTGCTCTGATATTCTAGAACCAAAGGGTAAAATACATATTGAAAGAATCCACTGATCATCTTCTGAAAGAGATCCCAAAAAGAAAACTCTTAGGAATATTGTATCCAAATTCAAGAGCTCACAGGTCAAGGAGAAAGTACTGCAAGCAGCCAGAAAGAAACAAGTGTCCGAGTATTGTGGAAATGCAATCAGGATAACACAAGATCTATCAGCCTCTATATTAGGGGATCAAAAGTCTGGGAATATGATATTCCAGAAGCCAAAGGAGCTAGGATTAAAACCAAGAATCACCTACCCAGCAAAATTGAGTGTAATATTTCAGGGGAAAAAAAGGTCATTCAATGAAATAGCGGACGTTCAAGCATTCTTTATGAAAAGACCAGCTCTGAATAAAATACTTGACTTTCAAACACAAGATTCAAGAGAAGCATGAAAAGGTAAACAGGAAATAGAAATCATTGAGGATTTACATTGGTTGAGATGTTTACGCTCCTACATGGAAAGATAGTATTTTTAACTCTTGAGATTTTTCTCAGTACTAGGGTAATTGGAGGTATTAAATACATATAGACAGGGGAAGCAATATGAGTTGAAGAGGAAGGGATGATATTTAAAAAAATTAAATTAAGGGGTAAGAGAAGAATATATTGGGAGGGGAAAGGGAAGAATAGGATTGAAAAAATCATCTCTCATATAAAAGAGTCAGAGAGGAGATGAGAGGGAAAAAGTAAACCTTACTCTCCTCACATTTTGCTTAAGGAGGGAAAAATATGCATTTATTTGTTGTGAAAATCTATCTTACACTACAGGAAAGTAGGGTAGAAGGGGATAAGCAGGGGGTGGGGGAATGATAGAAAGGAGGCAAATGGGAGGATTGTGTAGTTAGAAGAAAATACTCTTGAGGAAGGATAGGATCAAAAGAGAGAATAGAATAAATGGGGACAGGATAGAATGGAGGGGAATATATTTAGTCTTTCACAACATGATTTTTACGGAAGTCTTTTGCATAACTACACATGTATAATCTAAATCAAATTGTTTTCTCAGTAGGGAAAAGTGGGGAGGGAGGAAAGGAAAGAAGTTGGAACTCAAGGTTTTAAAACTGAATGTTAAAAATTGTTTTTACATGCCACCTGGAAATAAGATATATAGGCATCTGTGCATAGAAATCTATCTTACTCTCCAAGAAAACACAGAGAATGTAGATAAAAGAAGGGAGGAATGTGACAGAAGGAAACTCAGATTGGTGTGAAGGGTCATCAGAATGCATGCTGTCTTGGGGTGGGCAGAAAGGAGAGTGGGGGAGAAAATTTGGAACTCGAAATCTTGTGAAAATGAATGTTGAAGAGGGGTGGAGTCAAGATGGCAGAGTAGAAAGACTCCCGTATGGTAGCTCTGAACCCACAGCCCATATATTTCCTGCAAGAAGAACTCCCCACAAATTCTGGATCACTGCAAGGCATGCAGAAACACAGTGGAAAAGATTTCTGTCCAAGAGAGTCCTAGAGAGCCGTCCCCAGGGTCCTTCGTGCCCCGGAAAGCTGTGTCCACCCCTGAGCTGCCCTGGCCGTGTGGCCAAGAGGAGCAGATCCGAGCAGGCTTCAGGGACGGAACCTCCGGCAGCCAGAAAGTTCCCTCCGCACACAGATGCTACAGGTCAGTGAGAGAGACATCTAGGCTGGCCAAGAGGAGAGCAGGGTGTCTCCATGGCTCGGTCCCCCTCAGGAGGCAGCGGCGGAGGGAGCAACAGAGGCAGCATCACAGGCAGTGGAGGGGGCAGCGGCAGAGGCAGCAGCGGTGGCCCAGGACAGCAGGCAACAGCAGGCAGAAGTTCAGGTCTCTGCATAAACCCCCTGAGGGAACTGAGCCTGGGAGGTGGCCCTGCCCCCACCCGCTCCATTACTGAAGGTCTCTGCATAAAACCCCTCAGGGAACTGAGCCTGGGAGCCAGCCCTGCCCCACCCCAGCACCAGAACATAAGCTCACATTGAATAGCAGCAGCGCCTGCCGCAGAGAGCACATTTGAATCTCAGACCCCCAGCACTAGCTGGGCGAATCTAGGCAGGGGTGGACTGGAATCTCAGAAGTCAAGTAACTGGCTGGGAAAATGCCCAGAAAAGGGAAGAAAAATAAGACTATAGAAAGCTATTTGAGGAGGTTCAGATGTTCCTGACTTTCAATTCCGATGATGAGAAAGGATTCTAACCATCAGGGAAAGATGTGGAGGTCGGGGCCTCTGTATCCCAGACATCCCCGGGGGATGTCCGGTGGGCTCAGGCCATGGAAGAGCTCAAAAAGGATTTTGAAAATCAAGTTAGACAGGTGCAGGAAAAACAGGGAAGAGAAATGAGAGAGATGCAAGAAAAGCATGAAAAACGGGTCAATACCTTGGTAAAGGAGACCCCAAAAAATGCTGAAGAAAATAACACCTTGAAAAATAGGCTCACTCAATTGGCAAAAGAGGTTCAAAAAGCCAATGAGGAGAAGAATGCTTTCAAAAGCAGAATTAGCCAAATGGAAAAAGAGGTTCAAAAGCTCACTGAAGAGAATAGTTCTCTCAAAATTAGAATGGAACAGATGGAGTCTAATGACTTTCTGAGAAACCAAGAAATCACCAAACAAAACCAAAAGAATGAAAAAATGGAAGGGAATGTGAAATATCTCATTGGAAATACAACTGACCTGGAAAATAGGTCCAGGAGAGACAATTAAAAAATTATGGGACTACCTGAAAGTCATGATCAAAAATAGAGCCTAGACATCTTCTTTCATGAAATTATCGAGGAAAACTGCCCTGATATTCTGGAACCAGAGGGCAAAATAAGCATTGAAGGAATCCATCGATCACCACCTGAAAGAGATCCAAAAAGAGAAACTCCTAGGAACGTTGCGGCCAAATTCCAGAATTCCCAGGTCAAGGAGAAAATATTGCAAGCAGCTAGAAAGAAACAATTCCAGTATTGTGGAAACACAATCAGGATAACACAAGATCTAGCAGCTTCTACATTAAGGGATGGAAGGATGTGGAATAGGATATTCCAAAAGTCAAAGGAACTAGGACTCAAACCAAGAATCACTTATCCAGCAAAACTGAGTATAATACTTCAGGGGAAAATATGGTCTTTCAATGAAACAGAGGACTTTCAAGCATTCTTGATGAAAAGACCAGAGCTGAAAAGAAAATTTGACTTTCAAACACAAGAATGAGAAGAAGCATGAAAAGATAAACAGCAAAGAGAAGTCATAAGGGACTTTCCAAAGGTGAACTGTTTACATTCCTACATGGAAAGACAATATTTGTAACTCTTAAAATTTTTCAGTATCTGGGTAGTTGGTGGGACCACACACACACATGTACATGCATGCACACACACACATACACACATGCACGCACATACAGAGACAGAGAGCACAGAGTGAATTGAATAGGATTGGATCGTATCTTAAAAGAAATTAAGGTAAATGGTGAGAGAGAAATGTAGTGGGAGGAAAGAGGGTGAAATGGAATGGGGTAAATTATATCTCATTCAAGGGGCAAGCAAGAGACTTTTTAGTGGAGGGAAAAAGAGGAGAGCTGAGAAAAAAAACAAGAAGTTTACCCTCATCACATTTGACTAAAGGAAGGAATAAAATGCACACTCATTTTGGTATGAAAACGTATCTCACAATACAGAAAAGTGGGGGAGAAGGAGATAAGCAGTAGGGGGGGATGATGGTAGGGAGGGCAATGGGAGGAGGGAGAAATTTGAAGTCAACACTTGGGGAGGGACAGGATTAAATGACAGAATAGAAACAATGTGGGGCAGGATAGGATGGAGGGAAATAAAGTTTGTCTTACACAACACGAGAATTATCGAAGTCATTTGCAAAACTACATGGATATGGCCTATATTGAATTGCCTGCCTTCCCAAAGGGAATGGGTGGGGAGGGAGGGATGGGAAGAATTTGGAACTCAAAGTTTTAGGAACAACTGGTTAGTATTTTTGTTGCTACTAGGAAATAAGAAATACAGTTAATGGGAAATAGAAAGTCATCTGGCCCTACAGGACAAAAGTGAAGGTGGGGACAAGTGAAGGGAGGGAGGATAGAAGAGAGGACAGATTGGTGATAGGGGAAAATTAGGTTGCTCGATGTTTTGGGGTGAGGGGAGGGGATAAAAGGGGAGGAAATTTGGAACCCAAAATTTTGTGAAAAATGAATGTAAGAAGTTAAATAAATAAATTAAAATTAAAAAATAAAAAAAAAAGAAAATGAATGTTGAAAACTAAAAATAAATAAATAAATTAGAAAAAAATAATAAAGTTAATAGAAAATAAACATCCTGAAGGCAACATAATTATGAACATACTGAGTTATCAGATATAATGTTTCTGAAGGAAGAGAAGATGGGAATCAAAACTGTGGTTAAAAACAAAAGAAACACCCACATTTGAATTTTATTTTAAAGACAATAAAAAAGTGAGAATCAATGGCCACTGACCCATTTGCTTAAATCCCCCATATCTACAAAATCTTTATTAATGTAGTCTACATATGAACTAAGGATATCATCAGCCAAAAAATAAACTTTATAAAGTTATTTTCAAAAATGGACCACATCTTCACCATTTTAAATTTGACTGAGAATATATAATCTCAGTGTCCTTATTTTTTGTTGATTACATAGAGCAAAGTACAGCCTTATGAACTTTTTTGAATGAAGAGTTCTTTCATTCAAACATTAAGATTATTCAGGTTTTCTTGAAGGCTGTGATACAAATGACTATATTCAAAAATCACATGATCATAAGCATCAGACAAGGAATAAAATAAGTCACACTTATCAAAGTTATTAATGATTACAATGAAAGTAACAGTGCAGAATCCAAGTTGAAAGGGATTCTCTGTGAATAATAAGGTCTTTTACAAATCCTATTTGTAGATGCTAGCATATGGACTCTACTAGGTTTTAATACATTGCAGAATCTACTGAAAGAAGTCTTTAATTATTCAAAGGAATTTGATTCAATTTACTCACACAGAAAAGACCAAGAGGATGAAGAATAACAATTGCCCAAAGTACAACATACATTTCAGTGGAAATTGTAAAGTGTGTCCCATTGTACCTATATCTGGAATAGACAGTGAAGATGTATGATTTAACTGAGTTGAACAGAGAAAGAAAAGTAGGTTGATTTGCCTTTGAGAAATCACAGATTTCCAATCCTGACTCTAAGTTTCCCATGAAAAATAAAGACCAGTTAGAAATATGAATGTAAACTGAATGTGTAGCTATTGAGGAAATACTTAATGACTGATGTGCTTTTCTACTCCCTCACTCTCCCCAAGAGGCAGAACTGAATCCTGTTAGAAAAGGCCAATTTTCACTCCCAGTATCCCCACTCAAAAGGCTTTTCTTTGAATGTGTCCTTCCTTTTAGCTACAACTCTTTCCTCCATTTTGTTCCCTTGTCTTATTTCACATTCAGGTTGGAAGGTGCTTCCCTTCGAGCACCTACTCTAGTAGCAAAATCATGACTCCCTTATTCTAGAAACACATAGGCATACAAACATACACATACACCCACACACAAGTCCTTGGTTCTTTGTAATGTAATGACTTTTGGAAGAATCAATAAATTATTAAAAAAAATAATGACATAGCTCCTGAGCCCCCTTGTTAGGGATTCTCTATTTATTATCAGAGACTGGAATCTTTACCCCATTATAATTTTGGGTGTATTTCAGGAAACAGGGAGCACTCAATCTTCATAGATTTTATGCAAATGGAAGGAAGGAAACAAATATCTTTTATGTTACAGTTACTGTTTTGTGTTTTACAAATATTCTAATTTGAACCTCCCAACAACTCTGGGAGGAAAGTGCTATTATTATTCACATTTTACAGATGAAGAAACTGAGGCAAACAGAGTTTTAGTTTTAAGCTCAGGATCATACAGATAGGAATTGTCTGATGTTTGATTGCTCTGTCCATTGAGCCACTTGCTTGCTAGAAAAGGAAAGAAAACACTCAGAATAAAGGAAAAATTTAAGAGCATTGCAAATAAATAAATCCTAAATCCAGCCAATTCCTAGTTATGGGGAGATAAAGTTGGAAAGAGGATAACTTTTGGGAGGTTCATTAGCTTTCAAAGAGATAATCAGTCAGTTAACCCAGTATAAATTTATTTGACCAAAAAGGTGAAAAAAGGTCACCTAGCTTATCTACTGAATTGGAATATACACTCACACATTCAATATAAGGAGTCTATAAGACTTGATGACCATCGCTGTCTCTGTTGCTTTCTTTCTCTTCCCACTCTGACTCTGCAATTTTACTTCAAAATGTTTCCTAAGCCACCTGAACCATTCCCCTCTTCAATATGCCCTCAATTAATTGCAAATTATGCATTGTTTCATCTTTACCCAGTATAAGAAGAAAAAAAAACCCCTACAATCTCAGGACTTCCCAGCAAGACTCTAAACTTCCTTTTCCATCAAGATTTCAGCATTTTCCCAATCTGTATGAGGGGTATGATTATCTCATTGAATTAACTTTCTACTTATGTTACTGTATGGGAGCAATGTACAGCATACCACTGCTGCTAAATAATTAAAAATGAGTATGAAACAAAGGGTAATGAAAAAGGGCATGATGGGAAGGAGTAGCTGCAACATATAATAAATTCATCCCTGTGAAGGACATTAAATTAAACAAAAAATAATTATTAAGCACTTACTATGGAGAAGGAAATAAGCAAATCCCTCTAGTATCTTTGCCAAGAAAACACCAGATGAGATTGTGAAGAGACAGACTCAACTGCTAAATGACTGAATAACAAAAATGTGACAAGCACTGCTCTGACCAAAAGAGGTTATCAAGGAATTCTATGATAGGAGTAAAAAAAACATCATTGGCTGGTCACATGGCAGGAATAAACGATGACACATGAACAGCCAGAGTGCTCCGCTAGTACTCTTGTAATGTCAGTAGAAAGAGGGAAATGCTTACTGAATGTTGGGTGGAGGCTTTGAGTAAACTCATGGGAGGACATGGAAAAGAGTCACACTGGATGGGAAGGAAAGGACAGTTTTTAATTATAGCAAGAAACTCCTAAGTTACCCCTTCATGAGGAAATGCACTCTTATCAAGTCACATAGGAAGCCATTCTGTAATCTATAGTCTTACAGAGTCATATACCAGGCATTGAATTGTTACTTGACTTCTGAAATTTGAGCTAATGGCCATAAGAAGTTGTTGGTAATCCTAAGGAAAGCAATTTTACTCCAGTAATGGAGTCAGCAGCTAGACTGAGGAGCTACGAAGCAAACTGAAGATAAGGAAATGTGGTCAATGTGCATGGACTGATTTTTTCTTGGACTGTGGCCCGTGAAAGGGAGGTGAGAAATGTAGCATAATTGAGGGAGGATTCTGCATACCATTTTACCCTGTGGAATTATTGTCCACATTGTATTATCCTCCAAACAGGAGTAATCTAACATATCAGAAGATTTCATCTCATTCTTCCATCTTGGCGTTATGAATACACTTCTTTGGATTACAATCTGCTACCAATTATTTCCATCATGCCAAGAGCTATTTCCCTTTCTGAGTAAAATATATATATATATATATATATATATATATATATATATATATATATATATAAAATTAGTCATCATAATTTGCTATAACCTACTTAGGCTCAATATTCTTGATTTGTTCCCACACAGAATAGCTGGAGAAACATTTGAATCAGTTGGTGAAATCGGTTTGTTGGTTGTGATTTGGTACAATCATTCTGGAAAGCAATTTATAAGTATGCAAATTGACTAAAACATCCCCATCCTTTGGCCCAGATATTCTACTACTAGGTATATACTCAAAATAGGCTAGTGACAAAAAGAAAGGCACTTTAAACAACACAATATTTATAGCATCACTTTTTGTTGTAGAAAACAAATAGAAATAAAAATTATCATCAATTGGAAATTGACTAAAACATGCATAATTAAATGGGTGCATGACTAAAAGCTATATGATACATGCATGTAATAAAATATTACCGTGTTGTAAGAAACAAAAAGTGCAAATACAATGAAACATGGAAAAATTTACAGACACCAAGCAAAGTGAAGCATGAAGATCCAAGAAAGCACTGTATATGACTACAACGATGTACAGAAAAACAAGCCCAAAATGTTGAAAACTGAGTATCGTAAAATTTCTGAAGATCAAGTTTGAGAAAAGGGACACAAGATGGCAGAGGAGAGGAAACATTACAGCCAGGCTCTCCCAAAATACCCTTTGAAACTAAAATTTTAAAGTGGATAAATTGAAGTGAGACATTTTTCCAGTACAAGACAACTTAGGATGTCAAAAGGAAAAGTTTGTGACACTGGGCAAAGGTCTGGCCAAGAGTATGCAGCTTGGGGAGCTCTCAAGACAGAGATAATAAAAGTGTTAGACAACTTGTCAGAAAAAGATTATAGGGGATCCTCATGCTAGCCCTGGGCACTTGTCTGTGGGCTATTTGAAAACTCCACCAACATACCCATATTCATGAGACATCAAAAATAATAAAATAGTCAAAAGAATGAAAAAATAGAGGACAATGTGAAATAACTTGTCAAAAAATAACTGCCCTGGAAAATAGATTTAGGAAACATATTTTAAGATTTATAGTACAATCAGAAAATCATATTAATAATATGAGATCCTAGACATCATATTTCAAGAAATAATCAAGAAAAACTGCCAGATATTGTAGAACCAGAAGGCAAAATAGAAATTAAAATAATTGACTTATCACCTCCTGAAAGAAATCTCAAAGTGAAAACGTCCAGGACTCCAAGGTCAAACCAACCAAAACATAACCATTCAAATAATATAGAGACACAGTCAAGATCACACAAGATTTAGCAGCCTCAATATCCAAAGAGCAGAGGGCTTGTAATATGATATTCTGGAATATCTAGATATACTTAGATAATCTAGGATTAAAACCAAGAATAACATACTTAACAAAGTGACACATTCCTGATTTTAAGGTCACAGCTAATAGAAACTTTGGCATTCAAACATAAGACATAAGTCAAGAGAAGCATAAAAATGCAAACATGAAAGAGAAATCATAAAGAACCCAAAGTTACTCAAAAAATCATAAGGTATATTAATTTCAATTTTCTACATTCCTATATGGGAAAGTGAAACTTTTAACTCCTACTAATTTTATCATTTTTAGAGCTAATAGAAAGTGTCTACATAGACAGAGGGCATGAGTGTTAGTGAATTATTTTAGGATTATCTCCAAAAGAAATGGAGATGTAAGAAAAAGGGATGAACTGGGAAAATGGAGAAGGGAGTGGAAGAAAAGAAAAAAATTATCTCCTATAAAAGAAGCGTGCAAGGAAAAACTTTTACAGTACAAGAGAAAATGGGAGGTGGCAACAATTGAACCTTACTCTTATAGAAGGAAACATATACATACATACACACACGTACATATCTCTACATACATATACATACAATATTACATGCATATCATACACATACACTGTTGAGTAGAGAACTCTATCTTATCCAGCAGGGAAATAGGAGGGGAAGCAGATAAAAGAAAGGGAAAAAGGTGACAGGAGGGAGGGTGGTTTAAAGGAGGCAAGTGTCAGAAGCAAAAGAGACTTTTGAGGAGCAACAGGGTAAAAATGAAAAAGATAAGAAAAAGAAAATAGGATAGAGAGAAATGCACAGTTAGTAGTCAGAGCTGTGAATGTAAATGGGATGAACTCACCCATAAAGCAGTAGCAAAGAGCAGAATGGATTAAAAACCAGAATCCAACAATATGTTGTGTACATGAAACACATTTGAAACAGAGAGAAACACACAAAGTTAAAATGAGATACATATACATACATATATATGTATTTGGAAACAAACACATTTAATCCTAGGGAATGAGTGGTTCAAAGAGAAAAATCATAGAAATAATCAATGATTTCATTATAGAGAATGGCAACAATGATACAACATGACAAAATTTATGGGATGCAACCAAAACAGTACTTACGAGAAAATTTATATTTTTAATGTGTGCATCAATAAAAAAGAGAAAAAGTAGATCAATGAATTGGACTTGCAACTAACTAAAAAAAGAATAAACAAAACACCAAATTAAAAACCAAAACAGAAATACAGAAAATCAAAGGAGAGACATAAAATTAATAACAAAAATATCAATTGAAGGTAACTGTGATCTGGTTTTAATAAAAATAAAAGAAAGAAAACAGATCACTGGTTAATTTGTTAGAAAAATAGAAAGAAAACCAAACTGGAAGTATAAAAAATAAAAACAATAAATGCACCATCATTGAAAATGAAATTAAAGCAATTATTAGGATTTTGTTTTTACCCAATTATATTCTAGTAAAATGGACCATCTAACTAAGGAGAAGGACAAGGAGATAGAAAGGGTGCAAGAAAGCCAGAATTCTTTGATAGCATTCCCATTCTAGAAGGATCAGAAAAATTCCCATGAAAAGACTGAAAATGAAATAATGGGGAGTTTATTTAACAAAGTGAAAGCACATCTTGGGAATATCTAAAACAATAAATTACTCAGTTTTGCTATAGGCAAGGCACTAGAAGTATGTTAGTGGTGGAAGGCAGAGTCTGCCTTCTCCCTGGAATCCAGGTCTTCCATATATTTTCTGGACCTCTGGTTTCTCTAGTGGAATTTCTGATAAGCCAACACCCTCTACCATTGCATCCTTGCAACTGAACTGCAATTTAAATTCTTGGACAGTTCCCTGGAACACTGATGTGTCAAATGCTTTTCTTAGGGTTTCACAAGCAGAATCTGTCAGAGAGGGAACTTCAACCCAAGCTTTCCTGATGTCAAGGATACTCTATCCATTATGTCACATCACCTCTTTTTTTTTAAATTCTATTTCTGCCCATCAATCCCCATGTCTGTTTATTTCTGTTTCCTTTTGAGCACTACTGTTCTACTGGAAATTTTTGTTTTCAGTTTGGTCTCCTTAGATCTCAATGGAAGTTAACAGAAAAAGCTACAAGTTCCAGTGATTCCAAACTCAAATATATTTAATTAAAGGACAAACTGAATCTAATCCTCCTCTTAAGCAACTTTTCTTAGGCCTGTCATGCCAGCATTCCTTGTTGTGTTGTACCTTTCTGCTGGCACCAAAAAGATCTTATGGATTGTCTCTATAATGTCTTAATTTTTTCAACCAAGTAATCTAAGAGTGTTTTTAAAAAAAGTGTGAGTTTTCCCTAAAGGAATGTGCATGAGATTTCCTTCTTTGGTCAGGACAATACATTACCCTTAAAACAATTTTGCAATAATTTTTAAGAATGATGTTGGTGATTTTGGACACAAACTCTTATATTGCCTATAAAATCACTCTTTTCTTACCTGGTATATTTCACTCTTTGGCTTCCCTACCTAAAATGCTATTTGTCACTTTCCACTCTTCAGTTTTCAGGACCTTCAGCCAATAAGCAGAAGCAGTTACCATATCTTTTCCCATCTCCATCACAGGGTGCAACCTCTGTCTATTGGCTCTGCTATGATCCTGAGTCAGTTCTGCAGAGTTGTTTCAAAACCCAGGCATACATAACTTATACAACTTCCTTTCTAATTTCCCCTAATAGGAAAAAGCTACAAAGCATTCATTGTATAATCCTGCAACTATTGAACTCTAGCACTACCAGGTCAGAAGTTACAATCTAGCAATGGGAAAGATCGAAATTGAAGTCTTAGCTATTGTGATGGGAAAGAAATAGACCTGCAAAATTTTAACCAAAAGAAAACTAGAGTTTTCATTCATCCACAGAAGTTCTTTGAGAAAAGGACAACTCTAATCTGCATTTTGATGTATAGAAAGAATCTAAGAGTTCTCAGACTTAAAGTGATCTTAAAAGGCCTAAAACAGACAATCTAGTAATGAAATTCATGACTGACTTAAATTTAGGAAATACTGAATTATCAGTAAGTGCTTAAGAATCAATTCAGGAGATAGGTTTGACTTAAGGGTGGAAGGGACCAACTTTGGGATCATTCAGATCTGTAAAGGACCTACTAACAGACCAGGGATATTCCATTAGGATCCGTCTTAAAGAAGATGAATACCACAGACTTAATCTTAGAGGCTCTTGAATGGTCCTGGATCCTCTCTAGCCTAGCTGGCACCTAACTAGCATGCCAAATGTTCTTCCACATTTTGTTGTGACTATTACTCTGAGGAAAGAGCAGGCAGCTTTGGCATGTATCAGGGACACCAAATTGTCAGCACACATTTCTATATGCAATTCCCTGAAAACATGTGCTAGGAAGAAAGAACAAAGAAATCCACAGAAACAGTTTGTTCTGTTGCCAAATAGCACATGAGTTTTCTATTTCTGGTGCTCTCCTCCTGGCTCTTTTTTTTTATATTATAGAGATGCAAATAACCTGAAAAAATCTAAGTATTTCTTAAGATCTATCCCTCATTAGAAATTTAGCATTCTGTAGAAAACTAAGGGACTTTCTTCTTATGAAATAGTCTTTTGAAATGGAAGATGACAGGTAAACAGAAGGAGTCAAGATTTATACAAATATGATGACCCAAAGATACATTACATAACAGGGATTAATTCTATGCCCGATTCTTATCAGTCCTCATACTTATCTAAGCCTTCACCCAAGCTTTCTGATTCTCCTCAGCTATCAGTTTTGATGGGTGTGTCCACCTCTAGAAGCTTTATAGATTGGATTCTCCAGAGAGAAGTGGACGTGGAAGTTGTTATACACAATCCCCTTATAAGTCTATTGTACAAAGTTTTATTTTATTTTTCAACCAGTTCTTATTATTTCATTGCTAAATACCTTACACCAATGCCAAAGAAAATTCATTTTATTAATGAGAATCAGCACCTGCTCTGAAACTTAGAGTTGTAGCAAATTGCCAGGGCACTGAGACAGGTCACAAAACCAGGTAACGATCAGAAGTGGAACTTGAACTCATACTTGCATCCAACACTTCACACTGTTCTTTGTTCTCTTTATAAATAGCTGAAAATCAGATGCAAATTGCCTCATTCGCTAAGGAGCTGGTTACCTATTAGAAAAATTGAGCTGACTGAAAAAAAAAATATGATTGAAAACAAAAGTTAAGGACTTGTGTAGGGAAGGCTTGCCCCAGTAAAGCAAAGTTTAGGACTTAAATTGTAATACAAAAATACTATTTACTACCTCTTCCAGTTTAATACCTTGGGAGTCAATGGTTTTCCTCTTGGAGGTGAGCTCACTCTGTAGTCTAGAGACTCTGAGAACACTGTTGCTTTCACAAATTCTAATACTACATAGGAACCTAAGAATTCTGTTGCGGGGAAACAAGTCCTTTTTAAGGAGGATACAGCCTTGAAGAAAACAGCTTTGAGGTAGCTGGAAGGAATTTGTGTGGCCCACATAGTCTTACCCTTCTTTCCTCCTACCTGTTCTTAAAGCACACAATGCTTGTGTGGAGCCTATGAGATGCAGACATTCTGGGATGCAATTTTGTGCTGAGCATATGCCAAAAACATTCTACATTATACCATACCAGTCAAAAAACATCCACTTATCTCCTCTTAGTTTCTAGAACAGAAAATGCTACCTAAAATTCTCTTTAGGATTGACTAGAAGGAATGAGGGGGTAAGAGGAGGAGAGGAGACTGAATTTCAGCTCCTTGCCTCTTTCAGAACTCTATTTAAAATTCAGAAGTTCAGTTCTTACAATACGGGATTAATCAGATTATCATGGCACTGCTTCGCAGGCCTCAGGCAAACCCATAAACTAACAGCTCACAGCTCTCATTGGAACACCATTAGGACTAAAAGGCAAAGCTCTGGGATATCTATCGAATCACTATAATGCGAAAGGATGTGGATTCTGTCATGATAAAGACCACATTCAACAGTAAAGTAGAGCTTTTGATTAACATTAGTAGGAGAATGAAGACTATAGTTGCGTGACCCTAGGCATGTCACTTAATCTTGATTTTTTTCTCAGTTTTCTCAACTATAAAATAAGAATAATAACAGCACCTATCTCTCAGATTTAGGGAAGCTAGCAGGCTCACTGGATAAAGAGTCAGGCCTGGAGTCAGGAAGACCTGAGCTTAAATCCAGCCTCAGACACTAGTTATGTGACCCTGGCCAAGTCACTTAACCCTGTTGGCCTCAGTTTCTTCATCTGTAAAATGAAGTCAAAAAGGAATGGGGAACCACTATAGTATCTTTGCCAAGAAAAAGTAAAATGGGGTCACAGATAGTCAGACACAGTGGAACAACATCAACAGGGCTGTTATGAGGATCAAATGAGGTATTTGTAAGTACTTAGCATAGCGTCTGTCATATAACAGGCACTATATAAGGGCAGCAGCATATAATAGTCTTCATGCCAAGATACAGGCATTCCCAGAGACTGTCTGACCATGTGCAGTCTATCAGAGCCTTAGCCTGATATAGACAGAAAGAACATTGGACTTAAGAGTCAGAAGATCTGAATTCAGATCCCAGCATTGATATCTACTGAAGATGGTACAGAGACCTCTCTGAGCCTCAGTTTCCTCATCTATACAGAAGAGGAAAATAATACTTGTACTGCTTCCAGGTTCCTGTGGAACAAGCTTTGTGTAAATTATAAAGCATTACAGAAATGGGAGTTTACCTGTGAAGGGGATGGTCAGGTGAGTATCAACAATTTTAGGTAAGTTGGAGATAAAGGACAAATCAGGTGAAGGGGGGCTATGAGCCATCAAAGTCAAGTCACTATTTATTAGTGTGTAATGAGTACCTTAAAAAAAAGGACACATTAGAAGAGGGGTTCTTAACCTTCTTTGTGATGTCAACCTAAGTAAGCTTATGAACTCTTCAAAATAATGCTTTAAAATACACAAAATAAAATACATAAGATTATAAAGGAAACTAGTTATATTGAAGTACAAATATCAAAATATGTTTTAGAAACATTCCTTGGCTTTATATTAACAACCCCTGTACTCAAAGGTGTTTGTAAAAGATCAGACATTTGCAAATTTGCTTCAGTGACTGGGAAAAGCAGAAGGAAAACCAGTTTGTTTGACTTTGGTTTACTAGGTTTATTTTAGGTCAGAATTGGATCAGGGCAGGGCACGTGCATGAACCAGGCAAGGTTTACATTTTAAGCAGCCTTTCTGCTGTTCTAGATTGGAAACTTTGAGCCTACATTGTAATACATGAAATTAACATTTTTAAAGCATTTTGGATTTTCATGCATTAGAAATTTGTAGATTCCTATGAAGTAATTATTATTATTAAAATACAGAAATAATAAATATAATAGCAAATAATAAAATAATAACAAAATTAAAAGAAATCTTTCATCAAAAGTTACATTATTAAAAAAAAAATCTTTTTTACACTCTTTTCAGCTCATTCCTGCCCCGTTTGTGCTATCTATCTTGTCTACTACTAGTCTCAGCTCTGGGACAGATTTAAGATTTATTCATTCTATGTCTGGCACAGTGGACAGAATGGTTTCAAAAGGCTTATGCTTGTTTATGGGGACTTCTCTCAATCTTAGAAAGACAAAGCCTAAAGGACTAGTGGAGTCCACATAAATTAGCTTATTATCATACTCTAGACAGGTTACCTCCCGGTGGAAGTGAAGTCAATTCATTACCGAGTTGTAGCATCTACTCTTCCTAACTAACGAGTGGATCGAACTACAGGAATTTTCTTCTCACTTAAATTGCTCCTTGATCACCACATTGAACACAAAAGATAGATTTGGATAATGACCTTTTTGTTAACCTCTCTTGTTGAATGATCTGATGTGGCTGCATGTTATTGTATTTGTCACTGTCTAATCTTTTATACTGCACTTGCAAAATTTTTTCTTTGAGAAGTGGAATTTATGGATTGCATGACTTTCAAATAGGTATAACACTAATTCCAGATTAATTCCTAGTTTCACTTGAGGAACCTGCCAACCATGAAATCTTTCAGAGAAAAAAGATTGCAGAAAGGTCACTTAAGAGCAGGAGGATAAACAGATGCTTCGTTAGCCAAAAGAAAAGCTGCATTAACTCACCTGTCGAAGAGCTAAAAATATTTTGAGTGTAAGACAACAAGCTGGTCTTTTTTTGCCCTTGTAGTCAATTATATTTTTGGTATAAAGCTTGTATTTCTTATTTAAATTGGCAAAAGTGCGTACAATGCCTGTCTCTAGAATAAATACTGAAAAAAATCGTTTAAAACTTTTGATGTAATAAAGAAAGAATTTATTGAGGGTAAGTAGCTGAAAATGTCTTATTAGAAAGGAAAGGTAAATAGAATAGGGAGAATAGAATAAATAGAAATGCTCTTATTAATATATCAATTGATATAACTATGTCAATTGATACATTAATATTGCTATCAGACAAATGAAGAAAAAGAACTTGCTAAACAGAGTGAGCTAAAAGTAGAATGGGTGGTCTCAGAAGGTAGTGCTTTCTCCATCTCTAGCGGTTGTCAAAGAGAGTGAATGATAATTTCTAGTTGGTCTCCCTGCCTCAGGTCTATCCTCACTAATCCATCCTCCACTCAGCTATCAAAATGATCTTTTTGAAGTACAGCTCTGACTATATCACCCTTCACTCAATAAACTCAATTTGATTCCTATTACCTCCAGAATCAAATTGTAAAAATTAGATAAAGAAATCTTAAATAGAAATATGTATGGAACGATTATACACGCACACATACACACACACACACACACACATTCATGTCTTATGGTAGCCATCTCTACGGTGAGAGGCTAGGGTAGAGAAGGAAAAACAAAGAAAGCTACTTAACTGTTACATATTTAAAAGAAATAGCAAGTTGCAAATAATAAATTTTGCAGTTTCTTGTGTAATCTTATTCTATTCTATTATGTTACGGAAATGCTTGTTTGATTTCATAAATTAAAAATAAAATAAATAAAATATATTATTTTTTTTTAGCTTTTAAAGCCCTTTATAACCTGGACCTCTCCTACCTTTCAAATCTTCTTGTGTCTTACAGCCCTCCATGTGCTCTGCAATCCAGTGACACTAACTCCTTGAATTTTCAGTAGCTTTGCTCCAGTCCTGGCATGGTTTCCCTCCTGTCTTCCTTCAAGTCTCAGCTAAAATCTCATCTTCTTCGGCAGACCTTTCTCAGTTACCTTTAATTCTACTACTTTTCCTCAGAGAATGCCTTCACTTACATATATATGTATGTATGTGTGTATATATATGTATAAGATGAATATATGCATGTATATGTGTGTATATATGTACATTATATATGTATATGCTTTGTAGGCACATAGTTATTAGCATGTGTATGGTAATGTGTACAAATATGTATATGTGTAAATATGTGTACGCATATATATATGCCTTGTAAGCACATACTTATTAGCATATATATGTGTATATATGTATGTATATATATTTATATGTGTATATATGTATATATTTATGTACCTTGCAAGCACTTGCCTAATGACATATTTTATGTATATGTACATGTACCTTGTATGTACACAATTATTAGCATGTTGTATGTATTGTATGCGTATATATTATATATATAATATATAATATGTATGTACCTTGTCAGCACATAATTATTAGCATGTTGTCTCCCCATCAGAATATGAGAGCTATGAGGGTAAGGGCTGTTTCTTGCCTTTCTCTCTAGCCCCAGCACTTAGTAAAGAACCTCAAGCTTAGAAGGTATTTATGAAATGCATGTTGACTTGACTTGTTGAGTTTTCATGGATGTTGGTGAAATGTGTGATCTCCATGCTGCTGTTGCTAACTGTTTGTGATTATTGGCCCTGGATTCAGCTTGAATGACTTAATTGCTCAGCATGACTTGAAACTGTCAGGATGCCCATGGTAAAACGACCCTCTCTTTTTACTCCTCTCTTTTTACTATTAAGGGACATACTGTTTTCCAGAGCTAAGGCCCAGCAAACAAGCTGTGTCCTGAGGTTGACATGAAAACAATCCTTTGCCCTCATACTCTGGATAATCTCAACCACAAGGAAAATCCCAGAATTGATTCACACTAGTATCAGGTAGTCCCAGAACTTGGAAAAGCACTTGCCTGTTCTAGCAACGAAGTGCTGCTATGAATCAAACTTGTCTCATTGTTGCCATTACCCTTCATTGTAAAGGCTACAGTTCATTACGGAGCCATTGATATAAGTATTGAGGTTTGCCCCCACTGCCTCAGGTCTCCTTGGTATTATAGAAGGTTCTGGCACAAAAGTCTAGCTTCCTCCTTCCGATGGAATAAAGAAAGCTTTTTGCTTATAAAACACTTAGCTCTTTAGTTTTATTTTTTAGAGTTTACTATTGTTTTAACCCAATTCCAAATTGTTTTCTTAGTAGATGGATTTAAAAGAAGCTCCACTACACCTGAAATCCATGAGCATGTCTGTTTTCCTACAGTACTTTCAACACAGTTATAAGGGATTTTAGAGGGCATCTAGTGAAACTCACACCTGGAATCCATGAAACATATATACGTATATATGTACATCTCTCTCTCTGTATATATATATATATATATATACACACACACACATACATATATACAAATGGACATGTATATGATATGTATATATACATACATATACACCCATGCATACATACATATATGTATCTGTATATATTTATATATGCATATTTCAGTCTCTTAAAAATTATATCTGAATCTTTGTGACCCAATTTGGGGTTTTCTTGGCAAAGATATTGGAGTAATTTGTCATTTTATTCTCCAGATCATTTTACAGATGGGGAAACTGAGGCAAACAGCATTAAGTGACCTGCTGTGGGACACATAGCTATTGTCTGAGGCCAAATTTAAACTCAGGAAGATGTGTCTTCCTGACTCCAGGCCTGGCACACTTCCACTCTGTCACCTAGGGCTGTGTGTGTGTGTGTGTGTGTGTATGTGTGTGTGAGGGAGGGAGGTGGGGGTAGCACACTCTACCATATTAGGTAAATCAATCAGTGAGAATTTATTGAACACATTTTCCTTCTTGGTCCTCTGCTAAGCACAAAAGATACAGAGTAAAAACAAAAATAATTCCAGCCCTTTGATTGCTTACATTCTAATGAGGGAGATAATTTAAACATCTAGTGTTGTATATAAGATACACACAAAGTAGCTACAAGGTCACCTTAGAGGAACAGGTAATTGTTGGTTGAAGGACTAGAAACAGAATCCTGAATAAGAGGATTGTTTTTTTTTTCCCTAGTAACATTCATTTCATAAAAATAATTTACAGGAACAGATAAAATACTTTAGCTTACATAATGAATAGATTTATAAAAGAATGTTGAATAAAATATAAATCAATTAAACTATAATTATATTTGCCACTTTACGAAAATTTCTAAAACTATTTTTTTACATTTTCTGATAAAAGTCATTTAAAAAAAACCCTAGAATAAGCTCACAATTTCTGTCTCTTTTTTCCCCTGGAAACACAAGATGATTCTTTTTTAAAATTTATATATTTTTAGTTTGCAACTTTAATTTCCCCAAGATTTTGAGTTCCAAATTTTCTCCCCATCTCTCCCCTCCCCCACCCCAAAACGCCATGTAGTTTTGATTACCCCCCTCCCCCAATCTGCCCTCCCTTCTATTATATCCCTCCTTTCCCTTATCCCCATCTTCTCTATTTTCTTGTAGGACAAGATAGATTTCTGTACCTCATTATCTGTATTTCTTATTTCCCAGTTGCATGTAAAAACAATTCTCAACATTCATTCCTAAAACTTGGAGTTCCAAATTCTCTTCCTTCCTCCATCCTCATCCACCCTCACTGAGAAGGCAAGGAATTCGATATAGGCTATATATCTGTAGTTTTGCAAAAGAATTCCATAAGAGTCATGTTGTGAAAGACTAACTGTATTTTCCCTCCATCAAATCTTGTGCCCTATTATATTCTCTCTTTTGACTTTGTCTCTCCCCTAAAGTGTTTACTTCTAATTACTCCCTCCTCCTATTTTCCCTCCCTTCTATCATCCTCCCTCCTTATTTATCCCCTTCTCCCCTATTTTCCTGTAGTTTAAGATAGATTTTCATATTAGAGTGAGTGTGTATGTTGTTCCTTGCTTAAGCCAAATGTAATAAGATCACTCTTTCACTCTCACTTCCCCCCTTTTCTCCTCCATTGAAAAAACTTTTTCTATCCTTATTATGAGAGATAATTGGTCCCATTCTATTTCTTCCTTTCTCCTCCCAATTTATTCCTCTCACAGTCCTGAATTTGATTTTTTTAGATATCATCTCCATCCCTTCATATTCAACTCACCCTGTGCCCTCTGTCTATATATACATATATATGTGCGTGTGTGTGTGTTATCTCTACAACTACCGAAATACTGAGAAACATTTCAAGAGTTACAAATATTATCTTTCCATGTAGAAATGTAAAGAGTTCAACTTTAGTAAGTCCCTCATGATTTCTCATTCTTGTTTACCTTTTCATGCTTCTCTTGATTCTTGTGTTTCAAAGTCAAACTGTCTATTCAACTCTGGTCTTTTCATCAAGAATGCTTGAAAGTCCTCTATTTCATTGAATGACCTTTTTTCCCCTGAAGTATTATACTCAGCTTTGCTGGGTAGGTGATTCTTAGTTTTAATCCTAGCTCCTTTGTTTTCTGGAATATCATATTCCAAACCCTTTGATCCCTTAATGCAGAAGATACTAGATCTTTTCTTATCCTGATTGCTTTTCCACAATACTCGAAATGTTTCTTTCTGACTGCTTACAATATTTTCTCCTTCATCTGAGAGCTCTGGAATTTGGATACAACATTCCTAGGAGTTTTTGTTTCTGGATCTCTTTCAGGAGGTGTTCAGTGGATTCTTTCAACGTTTATTTTACCCTCTTGTTCTAGAATATCGTGGCAGTTTTCCTTGATAATTTCGTGAAAGATGATGTCTAGCCTCTTTTTTTGATAATGGTTTTCCAAAAGTCACATAATTTATGAATTGGTTCTCCTGAATATATTTTCCAGGTCAGTTGTTTTTCCAATGAGATATTTCACATTGTCTTCTATTTTTTTCATTCTTTTGGTTTTGTTTTGTAATTTCTTGGTTTCTCATAAAGTCATTAGCTTCCATCTCCTCCATTCTAATTTTTAAAAATTATTTCTTTCAGTGAGTTTTTGTCCTCCTTTTCCATCTGTCTAATTCTGCTTTATAAAGCATTCTTCTCAGGGGGCAGAGTCAAGATGGCGGAATAGAAAGACGCACGTTTACGAGCTCTGAACCCACAGCCCATAGAATTAATGTAAAAAGAGATCCCCATAAGATCTGGATCACTGTAACGTGTGCAGAAACAGAGTGGAAGAGATTTCCATTCCAGAGAGCCCTGGAGAGCCATCCCCAGGGTCCGTTGTGCCTCGGAAAGCGGACCCCACCCCAGCGCTGCCCTGGCCACAGCCCCAGAGAAGCTGACCCAAACAGCCTTCAGGGACGGAACATCCGGCGGCCAGGAAAGTCCCTCCACCCACAGAGGCTACAGGTCAGTGAGAGAGAGAGACGCTGGGCTGGAAGAAGGGAGCAGGGTGTATCCGTGACTCGGGCCCCCTTGGGAGGAAGCGGCGGAGGCAGAGGCAGGGGCGGGGGCAGCGGCGGCGGCCCGGGACTCCCCCAGCAGCAGGCAGGATCTTCATTACTGAGAGTCTCTGCATAAACCCCCTGAGGGAGCTGAGCCTGGGAGACGGCCCTGCCTCACCCTGCTCCATTACTGAAGGTCTCTGCATAAAGCCCCTGAGGGAGCTGAGCCTGGGAGGCAGCGCTGTCCCCACCACAGCACCAGAACTAAAGCTCACATTGAATAGCAGGCGCCCAATGCAGAAAGCCCATTTGAATCTCAGATCCCAAGCACTAGCTGGGCAGATCTAGGCAGGGGTGGACAGAAATCTCAGAAGTCAAGTAACTGGCTGGGAAAATGCCTAGAAAAGGGAAGAAAAATAAGACTATAGAGAGTTTTTTCGAACAGATGCAAATAATCCCGACTTTCGGATCTGATGAGGAGGACGTATTCTTGCCATCAGGGAAAGACGTGGAGGGCGGGGCCTTTGGTACCCCAGGCATCCCAGGGGGATGTCGGGTGGGCTCAGGCCTTGGAAGAGCTCAAAAAGGATTTTGAAAATCAAGTTAGACAGGTGGAGGAAAAACTGGGAAGAGAAATGAGAGAGATGCAAGAAAAGCATGAAAAACAGGTCAATACCTTGCTAAAGGAGACCCAAAAAAATGCTGAAGAAAATAACACCTTGAAAAATAGGCTCATTCAATTGGCAAAAGAGGTTCAAAATGCCAATGAGGAGAAGAACGCTTTCAAAAGCAGAATTAGCCAAATGGAAAAAGAGGTTCAAAAGCTCACTGAAGATAATAGTTCTCTCAAAATTAGAATGGAACATATGGAGTCTAACGACTTTACAAGAAACCAAGAAATCATAAAACAAAACCAAAAGAATGAAACAATGGAAGAGAATGTGAAATATCTCATTGGAAAAACAACTGACCTGGAAAATAGATCCAGGAGAGACAATTTAAAAATTATGGGACTACCTGAAAGTCATGATCAAAAAAAGAGCCTAGACATCATCTTCCATGAAATTATCAAGGAAAACTGCCCTGACATTCTAGAACCAGAGGGCAAAATAAGTATTGAAAGAATCCATCGATCACCACCTGAAAGAGATCCAAAAAGAGAAACTCCTAGGAACATTGTGGCCAAATTCCAGAACTCCCAGGTCAAGGAGAAAATTTTACAAGCAGCTAGAAAGAAACAATTCCAGTGTTGTGGAAATAAAATCAGGATAACTCAAGATCTAGCAGCTTCTACATTAAGGGATCGAAGGGCGTGGAATAGGATATTCCAGAAGTCAAAGGAACTAGGACTTAAACCAAGAATCACCTACCCAGCTAAACTGAGTATAATACTTCATGGGAAAATATGGTCTTTCAATGAAACAGAGGACTTTCAAGCATTCTTGATGAAAAGACCAGAGCTGAAAAGAAAATTTGACTTTCAAACACAAGAATGAGAAGAAGCATGCAAAAGTAAACAGCAAAGAGAAGTCTTAAGGGGCTTACCAGAAGTGAACTGTTTACATTCCTACATGGAAAGACAATATTTGTAACTCTTAAAACTTTTCAGTACCTGGATAGTTGGTGGGTCCACACACACACATGTACATACATGCACACACACACACACATACACACATGCACACACATACAGAGACAGAGAGCACAGATTGAATTGAATAGGATGGGACCATATCTTAAAAGAAATTAAGGTAAATGGTGAGAGAGAAATGTAGTGGAAGGAAAGAGGGTGAAATGGAATGGGGTAATTATATGTCATTTAAGAGGCAAGTAGGAGATTTTTTAGTAGAGGGAAAAAGAGGAGAGCTGAGAAAAAAAAACCAAAAAACAAGAAGTTTACCTTCATCACATTTGACTAAAGGAAGGAATAAAATGCACACTCATTTTGGTATGAAAACCTATCTTACAGTATAGGAAAGTGGGGGAGAAGGAGATAAGCAGGGGGGGATGATGGAAGGGAGGGCAAAGGGAGGAGGGAGCAATTTGAAGTCAACAATTGGGGAGGGACAAGATCAAAAGACAGAAGAGAAACAATGAGGGGCAGGTTAGGATGGAGGGTAATTCAGTTAGTCTTACACAACACGACTATCAGGGAAGTCATTTGCAAAACTACACAGAAATGGCCTATATGGAATTGCCTGCCTTCCCAAAAGGAACGGGTGGGGAGGGAGGGATGGGGAGAATTTGGAACTCAAAGTTTTAGGAACAACTGTATAGTATTGTTGTTGGTACTAGGAAAGAAGACATACAGTTAATGTGGAATAGAAAGTCATCTGGCCCTACAGGAGAAAAGAGAAAATGGAGACAAGAGAAGGGAGGGATGACAGAAGAGAAGGCAGATTGGAGATAGGGAAAATTAGATTGCTTAGGGTATTGGGGTGGGGGGAGGGGATTAAAGGGGAGAAAATTTGGAACCCAAAATTTTGTGAAAATGAATGTAAAAAGTTAAATAAATAAATAAATAAATAAATAAATAAATAAATAAATTGATTAATTAATTAAATAAAATAAAATAAAGCATTCTTCTCCTCATTGGCTCTTTTTCCATTTCATTTAGCCTATTTTTCAAGATGTTATTTTCTTCAGCATTTTTTGGGTCACTTTTAGCAGACAATTCTCTTTTCATGATTTTCTTGCATTGCTCTCATTTCTCTTCCTAGTTTTTCCTCCACCTCTATTACTTTATTTTCAAAATCATTTTTGATGGCCTGAAACTATTTCACATTTATTTTGGAGGTTTTGGATGCAGCAACCTTGACTTTTATGTCTCCCTGTGATGGTAAGCGTTGTTCTTCTTCATCTGAAATGATGGAAAGAAATACCTGTTCACCAAGAAAGTAATCTTATACAGTTTTATTTTTCCCCCTCTATGTGCATTTTCCCAGGGAAGTACTTGATTTTTCAGTCCTTTGTCAAGAGGAAGGTATCCTCTAGGGACCTGTAATTTCTCAGTTCCTCCAAGTTGGCACAATTAAGAGAGAAGAGGTTACCCCTCTCCTGGCCTGCTCTCTTGTTTGTGAGCAACCACAAGCTTTTCTGCCCTGGATCTGTGAATGGAATTCCCTCTCCACAACTGCCTCCACCAAGTCAGTGCTCTTCCTCACCTCAGTGCTGCCACTCAGGGCTGAAATCCAGATCAGATGCTTAATTTCCCCAATGTCTTTAGGTTGAGGGCTTCAAAAATGGACTCTGGTCTCCCTGGGGTCCTGGCTAGGACAGGACCCTGCTCCCTTCTCACCCAGGTGAAAGAACTTTCTCATTAACCTTTGAATCTGAGATCTGGGAACCACAGCTGCTAACCAGGATTCCACACCCTGAAGTTTGCTCTGTTCCTGTCCCTACCACACCATAAGGCCAAAGTTGGGCTACACTCCACTCCAAGCCTGGTGTGATAGACCTTTCTTGTTGGCCTTTCAGGCAATCTTGGGTTGGAAATCTTTCACTCTGTCATTTTGTGGCTTCTGCTGCTGTCGAACTTATTTATAGTCATTTTTTACAGGTATTTTATGAGCTGTGGAGGGGGAGCTTCTATAACTCTGTTCTTCTACTCCATCATCTTGGCTCCACCCCTGAACCAAATGATTCTTAAACTGAGTCCTGAAGGAATCTATGGATTCAAAGAGTGGAAATGAGGTTAGAAAGTGTTAAATCAATGAGAAATAGAAAATATAAAGACTAAGAGATAGAATGGTTGGATTATATAATTTATAGAGGTGAGTAATGTTGGGGATAAATCTGAAAAGAAGGGGAAGGGGAAAGAATGAAAGCAACTTTGAATGACAGACAGAAGAACTTATATTTGATCCTATAGATAACACAAAGACTGAAGTGTGTTAAGTGAGTAGGGGAGGTAATGATCAAGCCATGATAATATTAGACCTATGCTTTAGGAAAATCATTTTGGCATCTGTGCAGAAAAGAGATTGTAATGGATTGAGACTTGAGGCAAGGATACCAATAGTTACAATAGTTCAAGAGGTCAGGAACTGAATTATGATGGTAGATGTGGGAATGGAGAATGAGGAACTACATTACAATCGTTTTAGAGATAAAAATGACTAGGTTTTAGGACTGACTGGAAATGTGGGGTGAGTGACAGTGAGGAGTTAAAGATCATACTGGGTTTAGGAACCTCAGTGATTGGAAGAATGATAGCACCCTTAGAAATGTAAGGAAATATTGATGAGGGGTAGAAAAGATAATTAGCTTTAATTGGGACATGTTGAATTTTAGATGCTTATAAAGTGTCCAAATCAAAATGTCCAATTGCAGTTTTCAGTATGGTCATAGAGCTTAGGAGATAATTTAATATTTTGATCATTAGTTATCTGCCTAGATCTGGTCTTTAAACACATGGGAGCTAATCAGATCACCAACTAACACACTACAGATGGAAAAGAGAAGGGCCAGGAGAGAGCTTTGAGATCCACCCACAAGTAATGGTTTTGGAATTATTGAATATGCAACAAAGGACACCGAGGAGTGAATAGAGAAGTGAGAGATAAAACAGAGAGAGCAATGTCATAAAAACCCAGAAAGAAAAGTACTTTGGAAATGAAGAAGGACAATAGTGTAAAATGCAAGATACAGATTAAAAACAACAAAATCTGAGAAAAGACCAACAGAATTGGCATTGAAGATATCACCGGTAACTTCATATTTTTAAATTAAGATTTTTATTTCATTAACTATTTCCCAAGTACATGCAAAAAATTTATTGGTAATATTAATTTCTTTTTTTAAGGTTTGCATATGTTTTCTTTTTTTTTATTTTTAACACAGTTTATGACAGATAAAACAATTCAAACTTTTGGTCAGGTGATACATCTTTTTATAGCACTTACAATATGGACCACAAAGAATTTTTTTTTTAAATATAAACCAACTGAGACACAGATAATATTTATGTTGCTAACTTCATAAGCTCTTGTCCTAATTGTCTCCACAGTATTACTAAGAATGAAAGGACTTTAACTTAATGTTGTTGGTCTAAATAGCCTAATAGCTTAATTTTAGACAGCCTCAGATGTTCCTCTACCCACAATCTATAATTGAATAGATCTGGTATTAAGTTTACAAACCTTTTGACTATAGAAAATTGCCACCAAGATTAGGGACATCGCAGGAAAACAATATCTCCCCAACTTCATGTCATTTCCAGGCAGGAGTAGATTGTCCACTTGCATTCAGTCAGGCTTAAATTCTGCCAGGTGTCAGTGGGGAAATTGAGTCAGGAGAATCCCACCTCAGCCCATGCTGAACAGTTGCTTTCTCACCCTTCCCTTGAGATCAGCTATGCAGTTCATATCAGCATCTCATGAGCTTACTGGCATCATGTAATGGAGGCTCAGATCATCTTTCTTGCTTCCCATACCTGGAGTTAGACTCAGAAGAACAGTCACTTAATAGTCCCATAGCATCTAAAAATGGCAGGTTCCTATAACCAGGTTTCAAATATGATTATAGTTTCACTTTGGCTAAGGAACATCTTTTGAGACAAGTCTTAAGTGGTTTACATGTCTTTCTATACATGTTGTAGTTCCTGATTAAATGGCAATCATAAAATCAAATTTGGCATTTTCCATTAATGCCAAATTTTATCTGAGATTACCTTCCTCTTGGAAAGTTAGACTGAAATTCTTTTCTCCAAACTAAAGATGTCATTGGTTTATTCTCAGTAATAATTCAGTCTATTGTTTTAATACTAATTGCTTTTACTTCACTTTGTAACATGACCAATTTTTCTCCCCATCATCCTCCTCCCCCCGCTTCCTAATACCTTGCATTGTGATTACTCCTTCCCTCAATGTACCCCTCCCCTCCCTCACACCCCAGCCCTGTCTTATCCCCATCTTCCTAGGAGTTTTTCTGTTCGGGTTTCTTTCAAGGGTTGTCATGAATTTTTTCAATATCATTTTGCCTTCTGATTCTAGAACATCAGGGTAGTTTGATAATTTCATGGAAGATAATGTCTAGGCTCTTTTTTGATCATGGCTTTCAGGTAGTCCAATAATTTTTAAATTATTTCTCCTTGATTTATTTTCCAGGTCAAGTGCTTTTCCAATGAGTTCTTTCATCTCATCTTCTATTTTTTTTTATTTTTTTTAAATTTTTGCTTTTGTTTACTAACTTCTTGGTTTAACTCATAGTCATTTTTTTTTCCCCTGGACTCAATTCTGTCTTTCAATGAATTATTTTTTTCAGTGAGCTTTTGAACCTTCTCCTCCATTTGGGTAATTCTGCTTTTTAAAACTTCCTTCTCCACATTGACTTTTTGGATCTCTTTTTCCAATTCAATTAGCCTCTTTTTAAAGGTGCTGTTTTCCTCAGTGTTTTTTTTTTTTTTTTTTGGTTCTCCTTTAGTAAACTGCTAACTTGTTTTTTGAGGTCTTCTATTGCCTGAGCCAAGTTTAAGTCCCCTTTGGAGGGAGGACCCTTGACTTCCTCTGACAGTATATCTTGTTCTTCCTCATCTGAAGGGATAGGAGGAGACACCTGTTCCCCAAGAAAGTAACTTTCTATTGTCTTATTTTTTTTTTCTCCCTTTTCTGGGCATTTTCCCTGCCAGTTACTTGAAGTTTGAGTTTTCTCTCCCCACCCACCTTGCCTCCAGTTCCGCCCAGCTAGCACTTGAGGGCTGAGATTCAATACTGCTTCCCTGGGTCGGAGTTGCTTTTCAGTGTGCTCATGTGGGGATAGAGCTGCCACACAGGGCTTAGTTCCCTCAGGGTGTTTAGGAGGAGATCTTCAACAATGGATCCGAGCTCCTGCCTGCTTTGGGAGCCTCTGTCTGCTGGTGCCTCCACTGCTGTCTTCCGAAGGGGCTTGAGTCATGGGGACACGCTGCTCCCCTCTTGGTTGGCCAAAAAGACCCTCTCACTGACCTTTGGCATCTGTGGGTGGAGAGATCTGCACTGCCACTGGAGATTCTGTCCCTGCAGCCTGCTTGGATCTGCTCCTTTCGGTGCCACAGGACCAGAGCAGGGCTGGGCTCTGCTCTGGGTCTGGAGCGAGACAGATCTTTTGCGTTGGCTTTTTAGGTCTCTCTGAAACAGAAATCTCCTCCATTCCGTTGTTCTGTGGCTTATACTGCTCTGGAATTTGTCGGGAGTTCTTCTTTACAGGTATTTTATGGGCTGTGAGTTCGAAGCTAGCATATATCTATCTTTCTACTCTGCCATCTTGACTCCTCCCCCTCGATAATATTAATTTCTTAAAATTTTTAGTTCCAGATTTGCTCCCTCTTGCCCATCTATCCTAATATGGCATTGAATACATGTGAAGTTAATGCAAAACATTTCCATATTAGCAACACTACTAAAGAAAACACAAAAAATAAGAAGAATTCAAAAAAAGCATAATCTGCACTTGGAGTCCCATCAGTTCTCTCTCTGGAAGTGGATAGTGGTTTCCATCATGGGTTCTTTGGAATTCTCTTGGATCATTGTCTTGCTCAGAGTAGCTAAGTCATCATTATAATGCTACTCTTGCTTGTGCTTGCTTCACTTTTCAGGAGTTCATGTAAATCTTTCCAGGTTTTTTTCTGCAACCATTTTGCTTGTCATTATTTTTTTCTTTTCCTTTATTTAATTGAATTATTTTATTTGTTTTCATTGTTTGACAATCACTTCCATATGTCTTAGATTTTTTCCACTCCCTCCTCCCTAATTCCTCCCTCCCTCCCCATTCCCTCCCTGAGAAGGCATACAATCTTATATAGGTTCTACACATACATTCCTATTAAATGCATAGTACATAGAAGAATTAAAATGAATGGGAGAAACATAAAATAAAACAAAATATAACATAATACAAAAGAAAATGGGAAGTTTCTGTCTTCAATCCAATTCCATAGTTCCTTCTCTGGATATGGAAGGTGTTTTGTCTCAAGAATCCATTGGAATTTTTTAAAGTCCATGCATTTCAATGAAGTGCTAAGTTTACCTGAAAAATTCCTTGCACACTGTGGTTGTTGCTATGTACAAAGTTCTACAGGTTCTGCTCCTTTCACTCAGCATCAATTCATGTAAGTCTTTCCAGGATTATCTGAAGTCTTCCCACTCATCATTTCTTATAGGAAAATAATATTCTATTATATTCATATACCACAATTTGTCCAGTCATTCCCCAATTGATGGGCATTCCTTTGATTTCCAGTTTTTGGCCACCACAAAGACAGTTCCTGCAAATAATTTTGCATGTGTGGGACCCTTTTCCCATTTCTATGATCTCTTTGGGATAAAGTCCCTGAAGGCATATTGCTGGATAAAAGAGTATGCACATTTTTGCAGCCCTTTGGGCATAGTTCCAAATTTCTCTCCAGAATGGTTGGATGAGCTCACAGCTCCACCAACAATGAATTAGTGTTCCAACTCTCCCATATCTTCTCCATCATTTATCATCTTTCTGTTTTATCATGCTAGCCAATCTGATAGGTGTGATGTGGTACCCCAGAGTGGTTTTGGTTTGCATCTTTCTAATCAATAGTGATTTAAAGCTTTTTTTATATGATTATAGAAAGCTTTAATTTCTTTCTCTGAAAACTGCCTGTTCATTCCCTTTGACTATCAATTGGGGAAAGACTTGTATTCTTGCACATTTGACTCAGTTTTCTATATATTTTATAAATGAGGCCTTTATCACAGACACTAGTTGCAAAAATTCTTTCCCAGTTTTCTACTTCCCTCCTAATCTTAGTGGCATTGGGTTTGTTTGTGCAAAACCTTTGCAATTTAATGTAATCCAAATTATCCATTTTGCACTTCATAATGTTCTCTATCTCTTATTGGTCATAAATTTCTGCATTCTCCATAAATACGACAAATACACTATTTTTTGCTCCCCTAATTTGTTTATAGTTTCAATCTTATACTTACATCATGTGTCCATTTGGTCTTTATTCTTGTGTACAATGTCAGGCATTGGTCTATGCCCAGTTTCTGCCATACTGTTATCCAGTTTTCTCAGCAATTTTTGTCAGTGAGTTCTTTCCCCAGAAGCTGCGGTCCTTGGGTTTATCAAAGAATAGATTTGCTATATTCATTAACTCCTGTGTCTTGAGAGCCTAACCTCTTCCACTGGTCTAACTCTCTGTTTCTTAGTTAGTAACAAGTGGTTTTGTTGATTGATTGATTGCTGCTTTACAATATAATTTGAGATCTGGTAGTGCTAGGCCACCTTCCCTAGCATTTCTTTTCATTAGTTCCCTTGATATTCTGGACCTTTTGTTTTTCCAGATGAATTTTGATATTATTTTTTCTACCTCTATAAAATAATTCTCTAGTAGTTGGATTGGTATGGCACTGAACAAGTAAATTAATTTAGGTAGAATTGTCATTTTTATTATGTTAGCTCAGCCTACTCATGAATAACTGACATTTTTCCACTTCATTAGATCTGACTTTATTTGTACGAATAGTATTTTGTAATTGTGTCCATACAGTCTCTGGGTTTGTTTGGCAGGTAGACTCCCAAATGTGTTATATTGACTACCCTAGCTTTAAACTGGATTTCTCTTTCTGTCTCTTATTGTTGGCCTTTGTTAGTAATATATAGAAAGGCAAATGATTTATGTGGGTTTATTTTGTAACCTGCAACTTTGCCAAAGTTGTTTTTTATTTCAAGTAGTTTTTTACTTCATTTTCTGGGATTCTGTAAGTATATCATCATATCAGCTGCAAAGTGATAACTTAGTTTCTTCTTTGCCTGTTCTAATTCCCTCAATTTCTCTCATTGCTACAGCTAGCATTTCTAATACCATATTGAATAACAGTGGTGACAAAGGACATCTTTATGTCACTCCTGATCTTATTGTCCCCATTGTGCCCATTGCATACAATGTTTGCTGATGGTTTTAGGTAGATACTGCTTATTATTTTATGAAAAGTTACATTTATTCCTATGCTTTCCAGTGTTTTCAATAGAAATGCGTGTTGTATTGTATCAAAAGCTTTTCTGCATCAGTTGAGGTAACCATGTGGTATCTGTTAGTTTTGTTGTTGATATGATCAATAATGCTAATAGTTTGTGTAATATTGAACCAGCCCTGCATTCCAGGTATAAATACTACCTGATCATGATGTGTTCTAGTGATGAGTTGCTGTATTCTTTTTGCGAATATCTTATTTTAAATTTTTGAAATTATATTCATTAGAGAAATTTGTCTGTAATTTTCTTTCTCTGTTTTGGCTCTTCCTATTTAGGTACCAGAACAATATTTGTATGCTAAAAAGAATTTTGTACAACTCCTCCCTTGACAATTTTCCCAAAGAGTCTGTATGGTATTGGAATTAACTGTTCTTTAAATGTTTGATAGAATTCACTTGTAAATCCATCTGGCTCTAGAGACCTTTTTCCTAGGAAGTTCATTCATGGCTTGTTCAATTTCTTCTTCTGAGATGGAGTTATTTAAGCACTCAACTTCCTCTTCTGTTAATCTGGGAAACATATTTTTTTTAAAATAATCATCCATCTCATTTAGATTGTCGATTTTATGAGCATACAGTTGAGCAAAGTAATTTCTATTTATTGTTTTAATTTCCTCCTCACTGGAAGTTAGTTTACCCTTTTTCATTTTTGATATTGATACTTTAGTTTTATTCTTTTTTTTAAACAAATTGACCAAATGTTTATCAACTTAATTGGTTTTTTCATAAAACCGAATCTTAGTTTTATTTTTTAGTTCAATAGTTTTCTTAATTTCAATTTTATTAATCTCTTGTTTGGTTTTCAGTATTTCTAATTTAATATTTACTTGGAGAGTTTCAATTTGTTCTCTCTCTAGTTTTTTTTCAGCTGCATGCCTAATTCATTGATCTCCTGTTTCTCTGTTTTACTTATGTAGGTATTCAAAGATTTAAAACTTCCCCTAACAACTGCTTTTGCAGTATCCCATAAGATTTGGCAGGTTGTCTCATTATTGTCAATCTCTTCAATGAAGTTGTTGATTCTTTCTATAATTTGCTGCTTAACCCACTCATTCCTTATGATTAGATTCTTTAGTTTGCATTTATGTTTTGGTTTATATGTTCATGGCCTTTGATTACATATAATTTTTATTTTATTATGTTCTGAGAAGGATGCATTGACTATTACTGTCTTTCTGCATGGGATTGTGAAATTCTTATGGCCTAGTGCATGGTCAGTTTTTGTGTATGTGCCATGTACCACTGAGAAAAAGTATATTCCTTTCTATCCCCATTCAGGTTTCTCTAGAGATCTACCACATCTACTTTATCCAGAGTTCTATTTGTCTCCTTCACTTCTTTCTTGTTTATTCTGAGGTTACATTTATCAAGTTCAGAAAGGGTAAGGCTGAGGTCCCCCACTAGTATAGTTTTGCTGTCTATTTCTTCCTGTAACTCCCTTAACTTCTCCTCTAAGAATTTGGAATTTCCACTTGGAACATATATATTTAGTAATGAAGTTGTTTCATTGTCTATGGTGCCTTTTAGCAGGATATAGTTTCCTTCTTCATCTCTTTTGATCAGATCTATTTCTGCTTTTGCTTTTCTGAGATTAGGATTGCTACCCCCCCTTTTTTTTTTTTACATCAGCTGCAGCATGAAATATTCTGCTCCAAACATCTACCTTTACTCTGCCTGTATGCCCTTATTTTAAATGTGTTTCTTCTAAAGAATATGTTGTTGGATTATAGTTTATTATATAGATTCTGCTATCCCTCTCCATTTTATGGGAGAGTTCATCCCATTCACTGTTAGGAAATAGCTAGGTCACCTTGGCCAAAAACTCACAATAACCTTTTCTATCTTGAAGCATGAGCAAACAGCACATAACCTACTTGTACTTTACCATGCTGATAACCATGTACGAACAGAACATAATTTCCTTATGTTCGCAAGAAAGAAGCCGAACCAGGATGTAATAGAGAACAGGGAACTAGAACAAAGATTACAATTTACGTATGTACTCTGATACATTGTGAAAGGCATGGACTTGTTGCTGAGCAGATTTCTACCAGGGACAGCCCCTGGGAGAATATAAATATTCAGGGGAACTTAAGGGGTCTGGCTGGATGGGCAAGATGTAACAAGAATAAAGTCTGTATCCTGCTATGCTGCTGCCTTAGTGTGTTCTATGAGAAGGAGATTGCGTCTTGGTACGAGCAGGTCAAGGACAAGGTAGGCTTTTGCCCGGGGGTCCCTAACAATTCACATTCACAGTTGTGACACTATCTGTATCTTTCCCTCCATCCCTTTTCCCCTTGTTTATGCTTTTAATTCTCCCGTCTGACTTCCCCTCCACAAAAGAGTTTTAATTTTTCACCACCACCTCCCTCAGTCTTTCCTCCCTTCTTTCAGCCTCCCTCCCTTTCAATCTCCTTTTCTCTGACTACTTCTTCCCTCCCTTTTACCCTTCCCTCCCTATCCTTTCACTCATCCCTTCCTACTGCCTATAGATCTAATTATTATTTCTATACTTAGCTGAGTTTGTTGTACCCTCCTTGAATCCAATCAGATGACAGTAGCTCTCAAACAATACTCACCTCCCTTTCCTCTTTCCCTCTGCTGTAATATATTTTTGTGCCTCTTCCAGTCATGGAATTTATTTTTTTCTGCATCCTCCTTTTCACATTTCCCATTACAATCCCTTTTCACCTTTAAATCACATTTGTTACAATCACATCATTTAATTTATACCACCCTCTCTATCTATGTATATCCCTTTTACATTTCAGAATAAATATGCAATTCTCAAGATTCACATGTATCATCTTCTCCCATAGGGATGTAAACAGTTTGCCCATGTTGTGTAACAAGAGTTTTTCCCCCTATTTACCTTTCTATGTCTCTCTTGAGACCTGCATTCGAAGATCAAATTTTCTCCTGATTCTGGTCTTTTTCTCAGGAAGGTTTGGAAATCCCTTATGTCACTGAATATCCATCTCTTTGCCTGAAATATTATGCTCAACTTTGCTGGGTAATTAAGCCTTGGTTGTGGTCCTAGCTCCTTTGCCTTATGGAATATCATATGCCAATTCCTTTGAACTTTTAATGTAGAAGGTGCAAGGTCCTGTGTAATCCTGACGGTAGCTCCCCAGTATTTGAATTGTTTCCTTCTGGCTCCCTGCAGTATTTTCTCTTTCACTTAATTGTTCTGGAATTTTTCAATGATATTCCTTGGTGGTCTTTGTTGGGATTCCTTTTCAAGAAGTGAATGGTGGATTCTTTCAATGACTGTCTAGGACTTCTGGGCAACTTTCATTGATGATTTCTTAGATAATATTGTCCCTGCTCTTTTTTTCATCATGGCTTTCTGGTAGACCAGTAATCCTTAACTTTTTCTCTCCTAGATCTGTTTTCCAGGTCCGTTGCTTTTTTCAATTAGGTATTTTACATTTTCTGCTATCTTTTCATTCTTTAGATTCTGTTTGACTGATTCTTGATGTCTCAAGGTTCATTAGCTTCTACTTGCCCGATTCTATTTTTTATCAAATTGTTTTCTTCCGTTAACTTTTGCATCTCCTTTCCATCTGTTCAATTGTTCCTTTTAAGGAGTTATTTTCTTCAGTTAGGTTTTGTACTTCCTTTTCTATTTGTCTAATTATCTTTTTAAATTCTTTTGTGATTTTTTTCATAGTTTTAAATCATTGGTCAGTTTTTCTTCTATTTCTCCAATTTGGGATTTTAAATCCTTTCTGAGGTCTTCCACGAAGGCTCTTTGTGTGTCAGTCCAGTTCATCTTCCCTTCTAATGTTTCAGATGGAATTACAGTCTCATTGGTGACCACTTTGGTATTTGTATTTTGGTCCTTATGCCCCTAGAAAGATTCTATGGTCTTTTCTGCTTTGCTTCTTACTCATGATAATAACCCTTTCCCTGGCTTTTTAAAGTAGATCTCTGCATCTGTGGCACAGGGAGCTCTGTTCCACTGTCCTTGTGCCTAGAACTTGAGGCTTTGTGTGTTGTGGCCTCTGGTTCTTTCAGCTAGAAGCTAAAATGCTGTAGCTTACTTGGTTCTGAGCTGGCTGGTGTTGTAAAGCAGAATCCAGATGAGTTCTTTTTGGGCTTCCCTGCAGTTATCCTAGAGCTAACTCGTTAAGTGTGGGGGAAGGTGGTCTGGACACAGGAGGTTTCCTCTGCTGAGCTAGAGCATAGGAAATCTCAGCAGTTGGTGATTCCATCTGTGCTAGTGTCTTCCTGATTCCCCTGAGGTGCTGAGGCATGCCTGAGGTCCTGGTGTGGATAGTTGCTGGCTTCACCTCTCTGGGCCTCAGGATATTCTCCAGGTTTGTTGAGGTGGGGCTGTCTGGTACAGTTATTCTCCTGTACTGGTCCCCTTCAGTCATAGCAAGAGGGACCCTCCTTGATGATCTTTCTAGCCTCACAGCCTAAGAGTCTGTTTACCCCTTCTGCTGCCCCCACTGTTCCAGGGCTTTTTCTCCTGGGGAGACATTCTCTGGGCTCATCAAAGTCAACAAGGGGCGGGAGATAGCAATTACAGATCACTCTGCTATTTTGGCTCCCAGAACCAGAAGTCGATCACTGGTAACTTTGGAGGTGCTTGATGAGATCAGAATTCAAGTGGAAGGGAATTTAGCCAAAAGTGAGGGAAGAGAAAGTGTTAGCACTGAGTACAGGCATCTTTTTCAGGAAGTGGAGGATGATCATTAAGGATAATAAGATTTAGTAAAGAAGGGCCTTTTAAAAATTTATTTATTTATTATTTCCTTATTTATTGTAGTATTCAACATTCATTTCCACACAATTTTGAGTTTCAAATTTTCTCCCTATATCTCCCCTCCTCCAGTCCCAAGATGGCATGCTTTCTGATTATTTCTTCCCTTAGTATGCCTTCCCCTCTAACATCCTATCCCCACTCCTATTGCCCACCCAATTACTTTCCTGTGGGGCAAAAGAGATTCTTATACCCATTTGCCTGTATCTCTTATTTCTCCGTTGCATATAAAACAATTTTTAACATCTGTTTTTAAAACTTTGAGTTCCAAATTCTCTCCCTTCTTCCCTCCCCACACACCATCATTGAGAAGGTAAGCAATTCAACATAGGTTATACATGTGTAGTTATGCATAACACTTCCATAATAGTCATGTTGTGAAAGACTAGCTATAATTTCCCTCCATGAAGAAGGGTATTTTGAAAATATTATAAACTTTTTTGTGGTTATAGACAGCTGGAAAGGAACTAGTAGACATGGAGACAAATTGCAGATCAGAGACACAACATTAAAATTTAGAAAATTTACTTGAAAAGACATAGGATGGGATCAATGACACATATAGGAGGTTAGGTCTTTTCAAGACAGTCCACATCTTCATCAGAGACTCAGAAGATACTTTAACATCTATAGAAATCATAGACAAAATTTGCTTGCTGGCATGTTCTATCAGTATGGCAAAGAATTATTTTAATCATTTAAATGTATACTTTCTTTACTGTTAAAAGCTAGAATAGGATAGAGAGATGAATTAGAATGTCATCACTCAACTTAGCAGAGAAGGACAGCAAAAATTGCTAACCTAACATGGTACAAAAGAAGGTAGCTAGGAATAAAGTAAAAATAAGATATGGAGCATCAGCAGTTTTATTATTTATATAACAAACCATTCTTAATCCCATTCAAGTGAGTAGTTGCTTATTTACTCAAGATAGGAAATTTGACACAACTAAAATACACTTCAAGTCTCTAAACTTATGGAAAGGTCTTATCAAATGAATGACAAATAACAACCTCTTTTAACTTATTTTCTCTTAATACTTATTGTTATTATATACAATTCATATGTACTTCTTAGATGAGCTTTAATAATTCTACTCCAAAGAAACTGCAAGATGTACACTATCATGCTATATTTCCTGGTAATGAGTAGTTACCTTCATTTCAGACAATATATAAAAAGTGAATATTCCACACCATTTATTTTAGGTTCTTCTTAGTAGAACCAAATTAAACTGTATGACTCAATATTTGAGAGCATATAAGATATTGCAGTTCAGTGGAAAGAATACTGGATTTGATGTCAAAAAAACTGAATTTAATTCTTCACATTGCCATTTACTACCTTTTGATTTTAAATAAGCCTTTTAACTTCTATGAATCTTGATTTTTTTCATTTGCAAAATAATGGATCAAGACAAAATGACCCTTTAGGCTCCTTTCAGCCCTCTTAATCCTTAATCCAATATTCTGTTAAATCACAGCATCTCCAAGCATAATTAAAGCATTAAGGTATTTTAATAAAGGTCCAGAAAGTTATGAAAATGGTCTCCTGTTATATTTGTAAGATTTTGTTTTCAAATTTTCTGCCTCTCTCACCCTTTCTCCAACATGTATAATAAATAAAAAGAATTTACAATCTATGGTATAAAGGTGAAAGATGTCATGAAATGTTTCCTAACTTTGGTTTTGGTTTTTTTTTTTTTGGTTATTTTTTTTTCTTAAATCAAATTTTATTTAAATTAAGGAGAATTCATTTTTTTTTCCTCTTCCATCCCTTTTCCCACAAAAAAGGAAAACAAAACCCTCATAAGAAATACATATAAACAAAATAAATCCCCATATTGGCATGTCCAAAAATATTTTTCTCATTCTGAATATTTGGTCCATCATCTCTATGTCATGAGGTATTATAGCACCAAAGCGATATTCACAGTGTGTATGGTTGCCATGAATATCACGGTGCAATTCTGAATCACGAAATAAACAGACACTCTACATGGAAGATAGAACCAAAACACTTATTCAGACACCATAAAGCCAAATGCACTATAATCTATACACAACAACAATGCAGAGGGCAACACCATTCTCAAGATTTTTCCCTGCTAGGCTTTCCACAAATCATAGGCATGCTCCCTCAAATAAAATCATAAACAAACTCTTTTACTCATATTCACCAGATACCTGCATCCTTCCTAGCTCTGACTACTCTCATGACCAATTTTCTCTCACCTTTAAGTGATAGAACACTGTGACTGAAGTCAGAAGGACCTGAATTCAAATCTAGACTCAGATACTTACTAGCTGTATGACTCTGGATAAGTTGCTCTGTGTATCTCAGGTTTCCCATCTATAAAATGAGGATAATAGTGCTTGCTTCCCAGGGTTGCTATGATGACAAAATGAGATAATATTTACAAAGCACTTAATAAACTTTAATAATATCTTATTTTAATTATTATATATTAATATGATATATTATATAATATATGTATAATGATATGTAATATAATATATAATGTATAATAATAATGATGACATTTGTTATCACTGTGTTAGAGAACAGTTGCTTATATGTTTGAGTACAGATTCCTACGACAATGAAATCACAGGTTTAAGACACTCTCCCTCAAAATGAGGATAAAAATGCCATATAAAATGAGAATGTAATTCATATTATAATGAGTATAAAAATGTTTACACTGAGAGACAGCATGACATGCTACCTAGAGTGCTGCTCTTGAGTTAAGAAGTCCTGGATAGATATTCTTCCTCTGACACTTGCTACCTGTGCACCATAGATATAATTCTACCTCCCTGAAAACAAAGTAACTCTCTGACTATTATAAATTATACAGGAAGTTGCCATTTCAATGAACTCATGGATCCTTGGTGCTTAATACCATAGTGCTACCTATTTCATTGAATTATAAAGAAACTATTTTGTGAACTGTAATAGCTTATATAAATGGAAACTGTTCTTGTGAAGTCCAGTGTGCTGTATACCAAGACCACAGGAGGTCTCAAGGCCCCATGCTCAATTTGAAAGCTTGGAAACCTGGAGGCCTTAGTAACATTTCTGATTCATTTTAAGTTAGGCTTGGCTCTGGTCTCCATAGGATAACTACAGATAATTAGTGGATTACTAACAATAAGCTTGGCAAATATAAAACCACTGGGTTTTTTAGAAGTAACTCAGTTTGTTTTCTGCTCCATTAAGACCTGAATGGTCATTTGTTCATTGAATTTTATGTCATATCATTCTACAAGCTAGGAATACAGCACAATACTTTTTAATATTTCTCAAAGCAAAAGTCTTTGTAATTCAAAATATGTGTTTCAGAAGTTTTCCCCTATTACCATGAACATTATGATTAAAAATAATCTCTACTAAAAGGGACTAGGGACTTTTCTATTTCCTATATCAGTAGATCTATAATAACACAGGTAGCTATATTCCTGCCAATAATACAGACTGTAAGCCATCCTTGCATCTCCATCCAATGCAAAAGTCAGCCCTCTACTCATTTGAGTTTACCACCATGGTGGGTTGGTCAGGATTGGAGGGAGTGTTCATTACCTTCTCCTAACTTTGAAAGGATACCAATGGAGCACATTGGTTATAAATTGTGCTTCTCTTATTTTTGCCATATGACTGCTTCATATTCTTTTTTATATCTACGTTTCTTTGATGAGATATCTTTATACCATTTTTTCTTGTGCAGTTTCTATTTTGTTAGCAGTTTGCTCACACCCATCAAATGAAAACACTACCTTTTAAGTAAGTTCATATTGAGATTCCATAGGTTGCAGTTCTCCACAAATAAAGAGTAAATCTTAGTTTATTTTGAAAGATGTGATTTTAACATTTCCAGTCAAATATTTTCTATTTTAAAGGGTACCATTCATCAAGTCATAGTAGTAGAGAGAGTAACAAAAAGTTTTATGTTTTGTCATTATTTAATTCTGAACAGACCTTAGTTCCCAAGAGAAGAAGGTCCTTAATGAAATTTGGAGCTTTGCTTTTCTTCCCACTTTAGAAAAAAACTTAAAAAGAAATCCTTTGAGAGGGCAATTGCTTCACAATTAGTTTGACTAGAGGCTTTGTAAGAATGTTTCTTGATTTTTAAATATGTGTAAAAAAATCCATTTAGATATAAATATATTTAGTTGACAATTTAGGTGAAAACACTGATTAAATCTGATTTTACCTGATTTGTGTGAATCAGGCTGTGCCCAAAACCCTACCATGGAGTCACAGAGCTTGATGCACTCCTGTACTCCAATTTTCTTCTACTGCTGCCTCTTGCTGCTAACTCTCATTTTTTTTCTATTGCTCTTCTGATGTGGATCCTAAAAAGCATAAAGCTTCCACAGTTTTCCTACTATAGTCTTTGAAGCAATTCTTCTTTATTTGGGAAGTTTTATGTATTTTCTTGCAGGAAACCCAGGGAAACATTCAGGAAATTAAAGAGGAAAACAGAAATCTCCATAGAAAATCCTGTCAGTGGACTTCTGGAAACCAAAATGGAGGAGTAAGTAGTAAATCACTATCACTCTAACTTACTGACTACTTAAAAATCCAAAAAATAGCACCCAAGGAAAAATTCTGGAAGAGCAGAACCAGAGGAAAGATAGGCCATGACAATTTTTTTTCATTCTTTTGGATTTGTTTTGTGATTTCTTGGTTTCTCAGAAAGTCATTAGACTCCATCTGTTCCATTCTAATTTTGAGAGAACTATTTTCTTCAGTGAGCTTTTGAACTTCCTTTTCCATTTGGCTAATTCTGCTTTTGAAAGCATTCTTCTCCTCATTGGCTTTTTGAACCTCTTTTGCCAATTGAGTTAGCCTATTATTCAAGCTGTTATTTTCTTCAGTATTTTTTGGGGTCTCCTTTAGCAAGGTGTTGACCTGTTTTTCATGCTTTTCTTGCATCTCTCTCATTTCTCTTCCCAGTTTTTCCTCCACCTGTCTAACTTGATTTTCAAAATCCTTTCTGAGCTCTTCCATGGCCTGAGCCCATTGGATATCTATTTTGGATGTTTGCGATACAGAGGCCTTGGCTTCTATGTCTTTCCCTGATGGTAAGCATTGTTCTTCCTCATCAGAAAGGAAAGGAGGAAACATCTGTTGACCAAGAAAGTAACCTTCTATGGTCTTATTTTTTTTTTCCCTTTTCTGGGCATTTTCCCAGCCAGTTACTTGACTTCTCAGATTCGTCTCCACCCCCACCTAGATCCACCCAGCTAGTACTTGGGGTCTGAGATTCAAATGCTGCTCCCCAGCCTCAGGGCTTTCAGCAGGGTACGGGGCTGCTATTCAGGGTAAGATTAAATTCAGGTTCTCAGGTGGTGGCAGGGCCACCTCCCAGGCTCAGTTCCCTCAGGGCGTTTATGCAGAGACCTTCAGTAATGAATCTGAGGTCCTGTCTGCTCAGAGAGCCCCTGGCTGCTGCTGCCTCTGCCGCTGCCTCCCAAGGGGGCCTGAGTTATGGAGACACCCTGCTCCCCTCTTGGCCAGCCCAGAAGTCTCTCTTACTGACCTGTAGTGCCTGTGGGTGGAGGGACCTTTGCAGCTGCCGGAGATTCTGTCCCTGAAGCCTGCTCAGATCTGCTCCTCTTGGGGCCACGGAAAGGGAAGGGCTGGGCTCGGCTCTGCTGTCCAGTGAGTGACAGACCTCTGGGGATGGTTTTTCATGGCCCTCTGGAACGGAAATCTCCTCCACTGCATTGCTGCACGGCTTCCACTGCTCCAGAATTTGTGGGGAGTTCTTTTTACAGGAAATTTATGGGTTGTGGGTTTGGAGCTAGCGTATGTGAGTCTTTCTACTCCACCATTTTGGCTCCTCCCCCCAACAATTTTTAATCTAGGAAAATTGGAGCATGAACAAGGAAGTAAAATCTCAGGTAAAAGGGGAGCACTTTCCAGGACAGGAAGCAACCCAGGAAGTCAGCAACAAGTCCCACCTCAAAAAACCAGTAGGACATCTTGAACCCCAAGGAAGTACAGCAGGCAAATGCAACACTAGAACCCGCCCCCCAACCACATGCATTAGTATAGCCAGTGGAACAAGCACACTCAAGCTGAATGAACCATCATGTGAACAAATAAAGCCCCAAGTAGGGAGATTTCCTCCATCAGTAGACCTCCCTGTGCTTCAGTATAGAAAAACTTTACCTGGTCTGAGCAAACATCAGACACCACCCTTAAGAACCCAACTCAACACCAGGTAAGTTGCCAGAACTCTAAAGTCCTACTACCAGCACCTAAGACCCCAGTAGAGAAAGTCAGTGACTAGACCCCTGGCACCCAGCACAAGAAGCTTGAGACACAGCCTGCTGTGCTCCAGCTGGAGAGCTCAAATTTAAAACCAGGAAATAGGCAAACAAAATGAGCAAAAGGCAAAAAACAAAAACAAAAATCTCTTACCATAGAGAATTTTTATGATGACAGAGAAGATCAAAACACAAACTCAGAAGAGGACAACATTGTCAATATACCTTTATCTGAAAGCTCAAAGGGGAATATGAACTGGTCCCAGGCCCAAAAAACCTTCTTGGAAGAACTCAAGAAGGATTTTAGAAGTCAAGTAAAAGAGGTAGGTCAAAAAATTGGGGAAAGATATGAGAGGTATGCAAGAGGGAGTCAATGACTTGGAAAAGGAAGAACAAAGATTGACTATAGAAAACAACTCCTTAGAAAAGTAGAACTAGCTGAATTGAAAAGGAAGTTCAAAAGCTAAATAAAAAATATCCTTAAAAATTAGAATTGGGTAAGTGGAAGCTAATGATTCTATGAAACATGAAGAATCAGTCAAATACAATCAAAAGAATGGGAGAAAAGAAAAAAAATCATAAAATACCTTATTGGAAAAACAACTGACCTGGAAAATAGATCCAAAAGAGATAATTTTATAACTATTCATCTACCTGAAAGCCATGATGAGAAAAAGAGCACGGAGAATATCTTTCAAAAAATCATCATGGAGGGGGTGGAGCCAAGATGGCGGAGTAGAAAGACTCATGTATGCTAGCTCCGAAACCACAGCCCATATATTTCCTGTAAGAAGAACTCCCCACAAATTCTGGAGCACTGCAAGGCACACAGAAACACAGTGGAAAAGATTTCTGTCCCAGAGAGCCCTGGAGAGCTGTCCCCAGGGTCCGTTGCACCCCGGAAAGTGGAGTCTACCACTGTGCTGCCCTGGCTGTGCGGCCCCAGAGGAGCTGATCCAAGCAGACTTCAGGGACAGAACCTCCAGGGCCATGAAGGTCCCTCCGCCCACAGATGCTACAGGTCAGTGAGAGAGACTTGTGGGCTGGCCAAGAGGGGAGCAGGGTGTCTCAGTGGTTCAAGGCCCCTTGGGAGGGAGCGGCAGAGGCAGAGGCAGGGGCAGGAAAAGGCGGAGGCAGTGGCAGGGGCAGTGGTGGGGGCAGCAGTGGCGGCCCGGGACTCCCCGAGCAGCAGGCAGAAGCTAGGGTCTCTGCATAAAATCCCTGAGGGAGCTGAGTCTGGGAGGCGGCCCTATCCCCACCCACTCCATTACTGAAGGCCTCTGCATAAAGACCCTGAGGGAACTGAGCCTGGGAGGTGGCCCTGCCCACACCTGAGCACCAGAACTTAAGCTCACATTGAATAGCAGCCGTGCCTGCCCTGGAAAGCCCATTTGAATCTCAGACCCCAAGCACTAGCTGGGTGGATCTAGGCGGGGGTGGACAGGAATCTCAGAATTCAAGTAACTGGCTGGGAAAATGCCCAGAAAAGGGAAGAAAAATAAGATTATAGGGAGCTTCTTTGAGGGGGTGCAAATGTTCCCACCTTTCAATTCTGATGAAGAGGAAATATTCTTACCATCAGGGAAAGACGTGGAGGACGGGGCCTCTGTATCCCAGACATCCCAGGTGGATGTCAGGTGGACTCAGGCCTTGGAAGAGCTCAAAAAGGATTTTGAAAATCAAGTTAGACAAGTGGAGGAAAAACTGGGAAGAGAAATGAGAGAGGTGCAAGAAAAGCATGAAAAATGGGTCAATACCTTGATAAAGGAGACCCCAAAAAATGCTGAAGAAAATAACACCTTGAAAAATAGGCTCACTCAATTGGCAAAAGAGGTTCAAAAAGCCAATGAGGAGAAGAATGCTTTCAAAAGCAGAATTAGCCAAATGGAAAAAGAGGTTCAAAAGCTCACTGAAGAGAATAGTTCTCTCAAAATTAGAATGGAACAGATGGAGTCTAATGACTTTCTGAGAAACCAAGAAATCACAAAACAAAACCAAAAGAATGAAAAAAATGGAAGAGAATGTGAAATATCTCATTGGAAAAGCAACTGACCTGGAAAATAGATCCAGGAGAGACAATTTAAAAATTATGGGACTACCTGAAAGTCATGATCAAAAAAAGAGCCTAAACATCATCTTTCATGAAATTATTGAGGAAAACTGCCCTGAAATTCTACAACCAGAGGGCAAAATAAGTATTGAAAGAATCCATCAATCACCGCCTGAAAGAGATCCAAAAAGAGAAACTCCTAGGAACATTGTGGCCAAATTCCAGAATTCCCAGGTCAAGGAGAAAATATTGCAAGCAGCCAGAAAGTAATAATTCCAGTACTGTGGAAATACAATCAGGATAACTCAAGATCTAGCAGCTTCTACATTAAGGGATCAAAGGGCATGGAATAGGATATTCCAGAAGTCAAAGGAACTAGGACTCAAACCAAGAATCACCTACCCAGCAAAACTGAGTATAACACTTCAGGGGAAAATATGGTTTTTCAATGAAACTGAGGACTTTCAAGCATTCTTGATAAAAAGACCAGAGCTGAAAAGAAAATTTGACCTTCAAACAGAAGAATGAGAAGAAGCATGAAAAAGTGAACAGCAAAGAGAAGTCAGAAGGGACTTACCAAAGGTGAACTGTTTACATTCCTACATGGAAAGACAATATTTGTAACTCTTAAAACTTTTCAATATCTGGGTATTTGTTGGGATCACACACACACACACACATACACGTGTGCACTCACACACACACATACACACATGCATGCACATACAGAGACAGAGAGCACAGAGTGAATTGAATAGAATGGGAGCATATCTTAAAAGAAATTAAGGTAAATGGTGAGAGAGAAATGTAGTGGGAGGAAAGAAGGTGAAATGGAATGGGGTAAATTATATCTCATTCAAGAGGCAAGCAGGAGACTTTTTAGTGGAGGGAAAAAGAGTAGAGCTGAGAAAAAACAAGAAGTTTACCCTCATCACATTCGACTAAAGGAAGGAATAAAATGCACACTCATTTTGGTTTGAAAACCTACCTTACAATAGAGGAAAGTGGGCGAGAAGGAGATAAGCAAGGGTGGGGGGATGATGGAAGGGAGGGCAATGGGAGGAGGGAGCAATTTGAAATCAACACTCGGGGAGGGACAGGATCAAAAGACAGAATAGAAACAATTGGGTGCAGGATAGGATGGAGGGAAATACAGTTAGTCTTACTCAACACGACTATTATCGAAGTCATTTGCAAAACTACACAGATAGGGCCTATATTGAATTGCCTGCCTTCCCAAAGGGAATGAGTTGGGAGGGAGGGATGGGGAGAATTTGGAACTCAAAGTTTTAGGAACAACTGTTTAGTATTGTTGTTGCTACTAGGAAATAAGACATACAGTCAATGGGGAATAGAAAGTCATCTGACCCTACAGGACAAAAGAGAAGATGGGGACAAGAGAAAGGAGGGATGATAGAAGAGAGGACAGATTGGTGATAGGGAAAATTAGAATGCTCAGTGTATTGGGGTGGGGGAGGGGATAAAAGGGGAGAAAATTTGGAACCCAAAATTTTGAGAAAATGAATGTAAAAAGTTGAATAAATAAATTTTTATTAAAAAAAAATCATCATGGAAAACTGCCCTGCACTACTAAAATCAGAGGGTAAAATAATAACTGAAATAATCTCTCGATCATTTCCTGAAAGATATCTGAAAATGAAGACTCTAAGGAATATTGTAGCCAAATTTCAGAATTATCAAATCCAAGGAAAAAATACTGTAAGCAACTAGCAAAAAATACTTTAAGTATCATGAAACTACAGTCATGATTACATAGGACCTTGCAGTTTCTACATTAAAGGATCAGAGGACTTGGAGTATGATATTATGGAAAGCAAAGGTGCTTGGATTACAACCGAAGATCAATTAACCAGCAAAAATTGAGCATAAACTTTCAGGGGAGGAGATGGACATTCAACGAAGCAGATGATTTTCAAACTTTCCTGATGTAGATCAGAGCTACACAGAAAATTTGATCTTCAAATACAAGATGCAAGAGAAGCATAAAAGGGAAAACAGGAAAGAAAAAAAGATGCTATTAGGTAATGGTAAACTACCTCCCTGTGTGGGAAGATAATACTTGTGACTTTTGTGAACTATGCCTTTATTATGACATTTAAAAGTGGTATAACTGGACAGAGATTGCATTCGTCCAGTTCTTCCACTGTATCCGGGATCATCTTCAATCATCCTGATGAATATCTAGTCATTGGATCCAGATGACTTAGGAGAAGAAAGTGAGGCTAGTGACCTTGCACAGCCCTCCCTCACTCAAAACAAAGTCAACTGCAAATCATGTCATCGTTTCTCTGATGTCATGGTCTTCTTCTAAAACAAAGGACAAACACAACCTATGAATAGACTGAGCTGCCTGAGTGCGAACCCAGCTAGCTGGGTAACCTAGCTCATCTTCTCCCTTCTGTCTCCTTTTCCCCTTGCTTTGGGGGTTGCTGACTAGATGTTCCTTCCTTCCTTCCTTCCTTCCTTCCTTCCTTCCTTCCTTCCTTCCTTCCTTCCTTCCTTCCTTCCTTCCTTCCTTCCCATTCCCATTCCCATTCACAAAGACTTAGACTCACTGCACTCTGAAGCCCATTTGTTGGACAATAGGTACCTGCTCAAGCTCCACTTAATAGCTGGCTTACAGTGATTATCAATAGCAACAGTTTCTCTTTCACTCCCAGTTTGATTTAGTTGTTTTTGTTCTCTTGCTCATTAAAAGGGCCATTCCCTTTTCCCTGACTACTTCTTAATGAGACCTATTCACTCGAAAGGTTTACTCCCTTTGAAGTGAGTATGTCAAAAGGCCTAGCCTAAACAGACCAAGGTCTCCCATTACATTCTGGGCCATCTCCAGTCATCCTAATGAATGTCTGCTCACTGGATCCAGATGGTTCAGGAGGAGAATGTGAGGTTGGTGACCTTGCACAGCCCTCATTCACTCAAAGTAAAGTCAAGTATAAGCCATGTCATCATTTCTCTGATGTTATGGTCTACTTCAAAAACAAAAGTTGAACACAATAACTAGACAGAGGGTTTGGGTATAAGTTGAATTTGATATGATGATTAAAATATCATTTATTAAGACATGAAAAAAGGATTGTACTTGGAGAAGAGAAAATGGAGAGACAAAAGGGCAAATTGCACCACATGAAGAAGTGCAAAAACCTATTACAGTAGATGAAAGAAAAAGGGAAGAAGAGGACCATTGTTGGAACCTTACGCTCATCAGATTTCACTCAAAGTGGCAATAACATAAACACTCACTTGGGTATAGGAATCTATCTTACCTTATAGGAAGTAAGAAGGAAAAGGGGAAAGAAAAAGGAGGAGGATGATAAAAAAAAAAGGAGGGCAGATTGAAGGAGGCAATGGTCAGAAGCAAAGCAGTGGAGAGAAAACAAAGGGTGAAAGGAGAGGAAAAAGCATAGAGAGAAGAAAAATAGGATGGAGAGAAAGACACACTTAGTAATGATAACTGAATAAGAATGGAATGGACTCTCCCATGAAATAGAGTAGGATAGCAGAATGGATTAAAAATCATAATCCTACCTTATGTTGTTTACAAGGAATACATGTGAAACAGATGGCTTACACAGAGTAAAGGTAAAAGGCTGGAGCAAAACATACTTCAACTGAAGTGAAAAAAAAAAGCAGGGGTAGGAATCCTTATGTCAGACAAAGCAAAAGCAATAATAATTCCAGCTGAAAGAGATAAGGAAGAAAATTACATCCAGTTAAAAATTGCCAGACAAGGAAGTAGCATCAATATTAAACATATATGCACCAAGTAGTATAGCATCTAAATCCTTAGAGAAATTAAGGTAGTTACAGAAAGAAATAGATAGAAGAACTACAATAATGGGTTTACCACTACCTCCTGTGCTAAGAACTGGATAAATCTAACCACAAAATAAACAAGAAAGAAATTAAGGAGGTAAAAAAATTTGAGAAAAGTTGAATATGATAGACCTTTGGAGAAAATTGAATGGGGATAGAAATGAATATGATTATCTCAAAAAGTATAGAAAAAACTTCTTGCAAAATACAATACACATTTTTATTAATAATTTTAACAAATCAATAATATTTTTATTAATAAAATCACTATACAGAATAGGAATAAATGAAATTCTTCTTAAAATGATAAGTGGTTTCTATGTAAAACCTTTAACAAGCATTATATGTAATAAGGATAGGCAAGAGACATTCTTAATAAGATCAGGTGTGAAATAAGGATGTCCACTATCATCATTGTTACTCAATTTTGAACTAGAAATGTTAGCTTTAGCAATAAGTGAAGAAAAAGAAGTTGAAGGAACTAGAATTCGCAATGGAAAAACAGAATTATCAGTTTTTGTAGATGATATGATGGTATTATTAGACAATCCTACAGAAACAATCAAAACTCTACTTGAAATTTAAGCAAAAGTTCAGGATATAAAATAAACCCACATAAGTCATTATCAATTGCATATATCAAAGCCAATCAGCAAGAGGTAGAAAAATTCCATTTAAAGTAATTGTAGAAAATATAAAATATTTGGCAGTCTACTTGCCAAGACATACTGAGGAACTACATGAATATGTTTACAAAACACTTTTCAAACAAATAAAGTCAGATCTAAATAATTTTTAAAATATCAGTTGCTCATGGGTTGGTCAAGCTAATATAATAAAAAATGAAAATTCTATCTAAATTAATTTCATTTATTCAGTGCCATAACAATCAAAGTACCAAAAATATTTTATGGAACCAGAAAAAAATAATAGCAAAAATCACCCAGAAGAATAAAACATCCAGAATATCAAGCAAAATAATGAAAAGAAATGCAAGGGAAAGTAGCCAGGATACAGCAAGGATGCCAGCATGCACAGGAAGGCCTGCTGTACATGTTCTTGGATTTGCTTTTCTAAAATAAAAGCAAAGTTTGAGGGGTCAATAATCTACTATATTCAAGTACTTATATCATTCACTTAGCTCAGGAGAAAAAGTCTGCACCCTGAATTTCAGGGAAAATACACACAGAAAATATAAACAGAAATTGCAACAGAAAGCCCAACAGACCAGACTTCCAACTGTCTGATCATAAATCACAGAGCAACAGACAGAAATAACTGTGTGACCACACATACATAGTGACCAGAGAGAGAAGCACCAACATCTGGGTTTTCAAAGTTGGGGCCTCCTTAGCAGCTACCCGAAGTCTTGTCTGGCCAAACAAAAACTCTCAATGAGTAAGCCCCCCACAAAAAATCTCAACTCAAAGTATATACACACTTTTCAGAGCCAGAGGGCATCACAACCCTTGAGAACCAGTGCCTCATTAGAAATTAACAAAAGTTGTGATCCTTCCTACAAAACAAATCTCCCCTAATCAAACTTCCCTTCATGGTCAGTCCCATTAATAGGTGGGGAAGATCTTTAACTCTCATAATTAACATTACACCATCCCACTTCTAAAACTATATTGTAGAGCTGCAATCAACAAAACTACTTGATCCAGGCTAAGAGAAAGGGTGGTGAATCAGAGGAATGCATTAGGTATATAAGCCGTAGTAGTCAATGACCATAGTAATCTACTGTTTGATAAACCCTCATACTACAGCTTCCAGGATAAGAACTCATTCTTTGAGAAAAAAATGTTTGGAAAACTGGAAAATAGTATGACAGAAACTAGGCATAGACCAACATCTTACACTATTTACCAAGATAAAATCAAAATGAGTACGTGGTTCAGACATAAAGGCTGAGACTGTAAGCAAATTAAGAGAGCAAGGAATAGTTTACCTTTCAGATCTATGGAGAAAGGAAGAATTTACGACCAAACAAGAGATAGATAACATTATGAAATACAAAATGGATGATTTTGATTACATTAAATTAAAACATTTTTTGTACAAACAGGTCAATGCAACCATTATGCTACATAGTTGACTAATAATTATCTATTCTTTTTCTTAGCGCACTTTTATTTTATAACTAAAAATTATATTTCAATTTTTATCCAGATTAGCCAACCACAATCCTGTAGTCTCAGAAAACTATTTCCAGTTTCTCCACTACTAACCCAAGGATGATTATCTTGATAAAGGGATTTTAATCATTTTACAATTTATTGGGCAGGTGAGTGGTATAGAGAAAAAGACAACAGACTTCCAGTCAAAAAGATCTTAGTTCAAATTTGATCTTAGAAACTTAGCAGCTCTCTGACCCTGAGCAAGTCACTTAACATTTGTCACTCACTCATTTATAAAATGGTGGTAATGGAACCTCACAGAGTTGTAAGCATCAAATGAGATAATTTGTAAAGAACTTAACAGAACTTAAAGAACTTGATGCATAGTAAGTTCTTTTTTGTTAAGAGGCAATCAGGCTTAAGTGACTTGCCCACGTCACATAGCTATGAGTCTATGCAGCCATATTTGGGCTCAGGTCCTCCTGACCTCAGGGCCAATGCTTTTTTCCACTCTTCCACCTCACTATCCCACATTCTAGGTTCCTAATAAAGGGCTTTTCTCCTTCACTTTGGGTTCCTTAAATCAGAATGAGCCTTCTCTAACTGATCTCTAAAAATTTCTCCCCTGGGTTTTAGATTATCCCCTATCCAGTTGGAAGTTCATCATGGTGAAGTAAGATATGGTCCCTGTCCTCATGTAAATTGTAATTTAGTAGTAATTTTTTGTGCTAAAATTAGGGCTAATCTCTCAGTCCAATATATACTCATTCTATTTTCCAGTGTTCACAAACAGCAACTTAACTATTGATTCTCTAAATATGAATTCTGTAGCCAGTGACTAGGAGCAGAAATATGCATTACTATAGAAATTAAATCTGAACAATATTAATGTCTTCATTATAACTGAAAAAAGAAGATAAAAGTTAAATGGAACAATGTCTCATTGCTTCTTCTTAAAGAGGCAAATAAAGTAGTTGGCAGAATTGGTCTTGCTCTACAACCAGGGGCAACAAGAAAGATTATTTCATTGGATATTGGCATCACAGATAGTGGTGCTTATTATAAGCATTTGTGAAATGGCTACCATAAAGATAATTGAAGCTTATGCATCAACATGTGTTTTAAGAATTTGGAGAGAAAGGCATTCTAAGAACTTGTATCTGATCTATCCAATGAAACAGATTGCAATCCATTGTGCCTGTTCATCCTGTGCTATTCCTGTGCATGACCTCCTGTAAATTCATCCAAGGGTGAATACTACACATGTTGGGGGATATATATCAAATATGTGTTTATACAAATATGTGAGTATATGTATACACTCATATATGTAGGTATGAGCATAAATATGCATATATATTTATGTACATATGTTTATGTAAAAATATTCATCCATACATATATATATATATATATATATATATATATATATATATATATATATATTTAATTCCTCCTGACATGAGAAGGATACAAGTCAATGACTAGGCAGTCCACCACACTCTCATTATGTGACCATCTTATGTAATTATTTAATTATGTAATGATATCCTTATTTACATATTTACAGTTTTTTTGTTGTATGTTGCAATCTATTCAAACCCACAATGTACTTCTTCATTGGCTTCTGAGTAATATGTAATTTAATTCTTCAGAATCTATAGTGCTCCATGTAAAGCCATATAACAAAACCCAGCAGACTACTGATATTAAAAATATGGATCTTTCCTTCTGGGAGAGGTTTGGAGTTATTAAAAGATATTTGTGTATTCCTGAAGGCAATCCAACCTCCTTCTTCTCTTTTTTAATTTTGGGCCTAACATATATTTCCTATATCTCTATGTTAGTATATTTTTTGAATAAAATAATAACTCACAGACAGTAGAATTAAAAAAATGACATAAATTAAGCCCAAAATTAAATAAGAGAATAGGTCGTATTGTCTATATGAAGCTGAAAATCCATTTTAATCGCTCCAGAGCTCTACTAGAAGCACTTATCTTTTAAAAAATACAAACATTGTCCTGCTGTAATGGTTGATAAGTTAAATAGAATGTCCAATAAGTTGCTGCCCCTAATTTGGATAATATATACCTTTCATCCTGATGATTTTTTTCCTTTTTGGATAAGTAGATCAAATTTTTTTTTTATGTAGTTAGGGTTCTCGAGACTTTCATGTGTCTCAGAGTTTTTTTAGCCCATAGAATATCATGCACTAAGAGAAGCATGAAAAGAAACTCGTCATTCATAGAGCATCTCTCTTAAATTTGGATTTTGCACTGGATTTTTTCTATGATAAAGATATTTTGCTCTATTGAATCAAAAGATTTTTATAGTCACTAATTAATATCATGTAAGCTTGTATACTATATGTTTTTAAATAAACTGTGTAATGATGGAGAAAAGTATATACCATACATTACTGCTTATGAAAGTTTTCTTTTTCTTCTTTTTTTTAATATAAATTTATTTATTTAACTTTTTACATTCATTTTCACAAAATTTTGGGTTCCAAATTTTCTCCCCATTTATCCCCTCCCCCCACCACAATACACCAAGCATTCTAATTTTCCCTATCACCAATCTGTCCTCTCTTCTATCATCCCTCCCTTCTCTTGTCCTCATCTTCTCTTTTGTCCTGGAGGGCCAGATGACTTTCTATTCCCCATTAAGTGTATTTCTTATTTCCTAGTAGCAACAACAATACTCAACAGTTGTTCCTAAAACTTTGAGTTCCGAATTCTCCCCATCCCTCCCTCCCCACCCATTCCCTTTGGGAAGGCAGGCAATTCAATATAGGCCATATCTGTGTAGTTTTGCAAATGACTTTGATAACAGTCGTGTTGTGTAAGACTAACTACATTTCTCTCCATCCTATTCTGCCCCCCATTGTTTCTATTTTGTCTTTTGATCCTGTCCCTCCCTGAGTGTTGACTTCAGATTTCTCCCTTCTCCCATTGCCCTCCCTTCTATCATCCCTGCCTCCCTGCTTATCTCCTTCTCGCCCACTTTCCTGTACTGTATAAGATAGGTTTTCAAACCAAAATGAGTGTTCATTTTACTCCTTCCTTTAGTTGAATGTGATGAGGGTAAACTTCATGTCTTTTTCTCATCTTTCCTCTTTTTCCCTCCACTAAAAAGTCTCCTACTTGCCTCTTGAATGAGAAATAATTTACCCCATTCCATTTCACCCTCTCTCCTCCCGCTACATTTCTCTCTCACCATTTACCTTAATTTCTTTTATGATGTGGTCTCATCCTATTCAATTCACTCTGTGCTCTCTGTCTCTGTGTGTGCGTGCATGTGTGTATATATGTGTGCATGAATGCATGTATATGTGTGTGTGCGTGTGTGTGTGTGTGTACCTCTGTGTGTGGTCCCACCAACTACCCAGATACTGAAAAGATTTAAGAGTTACAAATGTTGTCTTTCCATGTAGGAATGTAAACAGTTCACCTTTGGTAAGTTCCTTATGACCTCTCTTTGCTGTTTACTTTTTCATGCTTCTCATTCTTGTGTTTGAAAGTCACATTTTCTTTTCAGCTCTGGTCTTTTCATCAAGAATGCTTGAAAGTCCTCTGTTTCATTGAAAGACCATATTTTCCCCTGAAGTATTATACTCAGTTTTGCTGGGTAGGTGATTCTTGGTTTGAGTCCTAGTTCCTTTGACTTCTGGAAATCCTATTCCACGCCCTTAGATCCCTTAATGTAGAAGCTGCTAGATCTTGTGTTATCCTGATTGCATTTCCACAATACTGAAATTGTTTCTTTCTAGCTGCTTGCAATATTTTCTCCTTGACCTGGGAATTCTGGAATTTGGCACAATGTTCCTAGGAGTTTCTCTTTTTGGATCTCTTCAGGCGGTGATTGAAGGATTCCTTCAATACTTATTTTGCCCTCTGTTTCTAGAATCTCAGGGCAGTTTTCCTCGATAATTTCATGAACGATGATGTCTAGGCTCTTTTTTTGATCATTGCTTTCAGGTAGTCCCATAATTTTTAAATTGTCTCTCCTGGATCTATTTTCCAGGTCAGTTGTTTTTCCAATGAGATATTTCATATTCTCTTCCATTTTTTCATTCTTTTGGTTTTTGTTTTGTGATTTCTTGGTTTCTCATAAAGTCATTAGACTCCATCTGTTCCATTCTAATCTTGAGAGAACTATTTTCTTCAGTGAGCTTTTGAACCTCTTTTTCCATTTGGCTAATTCTGCTTTTGACAGCATTCTTCTCCTCATTGGCTTTTTGAACCTCTTTTTCCAATTGAGTGAGCCTATTTTTCAAGGTGTTATTTTCTTCAGCATTTTTGGGGGTCTCCTTTACCAAGATATTGACCCGTTTTTCATGCTTTTCTTGCATCTCTCTCATTTCTCTTCCCAGTTTTTCCTCCACCTGTCTAACTTGATTTTCAAAATCCTTTTTGAGCTCTTCCTTGGCCTGGGCCCACCAGACATCCACCTGGTATGTCTGGGATACAGAGGCTCCCACCTCCACATCTTTCCCTGATGGTAAGAGTTGTTCCTCATCATCAGAATTGAAAGGAAGGAACATCTGTACCCCATCAAAGTAGCTTTCTATAGTCTTATTTTTCTTCCCTTTTCTGGGCATTTTCCCAGCCAGTTACTTGAGTTCTGAGATTCCTGTCCACCCCCGCCTAGAGCTGCCCAGCTACTTCTTGGAGTCTGAGATGCAAATGAGCTTTCTGTGGCAGGTGTGGCTGCTATTCAATGTGAGCTTAAGTTCTGGTGCTCAGGTGGGGGCAGGGCCACCTCCCAGGCTCAGTTCCCTCATGGGCTTTATGCAGAGACTTTCGGTAATGGCCCTGAACTTCTGCCTGTTGCTCCGGGAGTCCTGGGCCACCGCTCAGCTGCCTCTGCCACTGCCGCTGCTGCTGCTTCCCAAGGGGGCCCGAGTCACAGAGACACCCTGCTCATCTCTCAGCCAGCCCAGAAGTCTCTCTCACTGGCCTGTAGTGCGGAGGGACCTTCACGGCCACCCGGAGGTTCTGTCCTTGAAGCCTGCTCGGATCTGCTCCTCTGGGGCCGCGTGGCCAGGGCAGCACAGTGGTGGACTCCGCTTTCCGGGGCATGACAGACCCCTGGGGATAGCTTTCCAGGGCTGTCTGGAATGGAAATGTCCTCCAGTGCGTTGGTGAGTGGCTTGCTCTGCTCCATAATTTGTTGGGAGTTCTTTTTACAGGAAATTTCTGGACTGTGGATTTGGAGCTAGCATACGTGAATCTTTCTACTCTGCCATCTTTGCTCCTCCCCCCCACAAATTAACTCTACCAAAAATTTAAGGAACAATCAATTTCAATACTATATAAACTATGTAGAGAAGAAGATAGCTGAAGAATGAGTCCTATCAATTAGTTTTATCACTCCAATATGATTTTGATACCTAAACCAGGGAGAGTAGAAACAGAAAGAGAACTATAGACCAATTTTCTTAATGAAGAGTATTGTAAATTGTTTAAATAAAATTAGCAAGGAGATTACAGCAATATATCACAAATATATATCATACAATGGTACCAGGTGGGGTTTATTTCAGGAGTACAGGGTTGGTTAAATATTGGTAAAACTATCAACGTAAATAAGTCCTTCCCACCTTTCTCTTTCTAGATAGATAAATAGGTACATAGACATATATGTGCATACATATATTCATATTACATATATGTACATACATATATACAGACATATAAAAAGAACAATTAAAATCATATGCAGAAAAATGCCTTTGACAAAATGCAATGTCCATTCCTACTATAAACACTAGATAGCATAAGAATCAATGGATTCTTTTGATGAATAAATTCCTGAAATGATAAGTATTATCTTTCCAAAAGCAAGAGTAAGCATTTTCATGTAAGGAGGATAAATTTAAAGACTTCCCAATAACATCAGGTATGAAGCAAGGTTGTCCATTATCACCATTATGATTTTAATACTGTATTTAAAAATGGTGGATAGAGCAATAAGACAAAAATGAGAAACTGAAGGAGCAAAAATAAGCAATGGAGGAGACAAAACTATCATTCTTTGCAGATAATATGATGGTATATTTATTTATTTATTTTAAAATATTTTTGAATTTTATTTATTTTCCATTTTCAACATTCACTTCCACAAAATTTTGAATTTCAAGTTTTCTCCCCTTCTCCCCATTCACCCCACCCCAGGAGAGCATGTATTCTAATTACACTTTCCTCCAATATGCCCTCCCTTCTATTACCAGCTCCCATCTCTTATCCCCTTTCCTTCTATTTTCCTGTAGGGTAAAATAGATTTTTATACTCCATTGCCTATATATCTTATTTCCTAGTTGCTTGTAAATCCAATTTTTAATATTCATTTTTAAAGCTTTGAGTTCCACATTCTCTCCCTGCCATCTCCCCTCCACCCTCATTGAGAAGGCAAGCAATTTGATATAGGTTATACACAATTAGTCATGAAAAACACTTTTATAACATTCACGTTGTGAAAGAATAGCTATATTTTCCTCTGTCCTGTCCCTCCCTCCATTTATTCTATTTTCTCCTTTGACCTGTCTCTCTACCTTTTTTCTTGGATGCTTTGGATGCAAGAGCTTTGACTTTATTGTCTTTGACTTTATTGTTTTAATCTTTTGATTACCACCAATGACATAGGAATATATCTCTTCCTGAGAAAATAAGAATTTGTAGTGTGTTTCTTTTCCCCCATTTGCTCATTTTTCCAATTACTTGTGTTTTAAGCTCTTTGTTTAGTGGAGGGCTCCAGAAGCAGTCTCTGTTTTAGCAGTGACTACAGCCACTTTGGGGATGGGTTCAGGCAGAGACTGGGGCTGGGGTTGGAGCTGGGGCTGAGGCCAGAAAACACTCTTCACACAGCCGGTTGAGGAAACCTTCCCTATGATCTACAAAGCTGTCTTTGGTGCTTGTGGGTTGAAAAGTCTGAAAACAACAGTAGCTGCCAGTGATTAAATTCCCTAAGGCCTCTTCCAGCTCTGTCTACAAGGGTGTGGTCCATGCCAAATTGTGGTCCACTTCCTGTCTTGTCAACATTCCGGATTGTCTTAGGCTGGAAATTTACTTCATTCTATCATTTTGTGGTGTCTGCTGCTCTAGAATTTATTTCAAGTCATTTTTTACAAGTTTTTTGAGGGTTTGGGGCAGAGCTGTAGCAAGTCCCTGCTTCTACTCTGCCATCTTGGCTCCACCCCTATGATGGTATATTTAGAGAATCCTAGAGAATCAACTAAAAAAAATCCTATTTGAAACAATTAACAACTTCAGCAAAGTTGCAGGATGCAAAATAAGCCCATTTAAATCCTCAGCATTTCTGTACACTACTAACAAAACTTAAAAGGAAGAGATAGAGAAATTCCATTTAAAAGTCACTACAGAAAATATAAAATATTTTGGAGTCTATCTTCAAGCACAAACCCAGGAATTATACAAACACAATTACCAAACACTGTTAATACAAGTAAAGACAGATGTAAACTATTGAAGAAATGCGATTTGCTCATGGATAGTTTAAGTCAATACAATAAAAAAATGACTATTCTACCTAAGTTAATTTACTTATTCTTTGCCAAACCTAAATACCAAGGAATTATTTTGTGGAGCTAAAAATAGTAACAAAATTAACAAAATGTCAAGAATATCAAGGAAATAAATCAGGAAAAAATATTTAGAATGGTGACCTAGCAGCTCCAAATTTTGAAATATATTACAAAGCAGTAATAATCAAACATTCTGGTAATGGGTATGAAATAGAGTAGTAGATAAGTAGTAGATAAGTGAAATAGATTAGGTACACAGTAAATAGTATTAAATGACCACTGTGATCTAGTGTTTGATAAATACAAATATCCAGGGTTTGGTAGTAAGAACTCAACATTTGACAAAAATTGCTGGGAAAATTAGAAAATACTTTGAGAGAAACTAGGCATAGACCATTATTTCACACAATATTCTAAGAAAAGGTCAAAATTTGTACATGATTTAGAAATAAAGATTGATATTACAAGTATATTAAGGGAGCATGGAAAAATGTACCTATCAGATTTATGAATAAAGGATGAGTCTATAACCAAACAAGAGTTACATGGGATTATTGGAAGTAACATAGATAATTTGATAACATGAAATTAAAAAGATTTTTGTGAAAACAAAACTGATGAAGACAAAATTAGAAGGAAAACAAGGAATGTGGATATACACACGTATATATGTGTGTGTATATGCATATCTCTTCTCTCCTCTCCTCTCCTCTCCTCTCTATCTTTGCCTGGGGTTCTCTAACCTGGGGAAAGTACATTTCCATGGCCCCATACTGCCCTTTTTCCTTTGGACTTATTGGCTAGGTTAAGATTAATTATTGTTATTAACTCAAAGACCAAGCCTTAAGCCCAATTCACTGTGGAGCTCAAAAATTAGACAAGATGTCCCTGCCCAACTACTGCAGAGTGAATGTAAATAATCCATAGTCACTGTTTCCCTTTTACCCAGGAAGACTGTGAGGGTATTCCCCTCCCAGTTTGATTTTTTTTTTATTAAATGAGTTATCTCTTGAGGAACTACTTTAAGAAGGCTATTATTTGAATGGTTATATCTCACTCAAAGTGAGAATGTGATAAGAACTTAGTCTAAAATGATCCGGGTCTCCCACTGCATCTTGGTCCATCTCCAGCAGTCCTGATGAATATCTGCCACTGGACCCAGATGGCTGTAGGAGAAAGTGAGAGTGGTGACTTTGCACAGCCCTTCCTCACTTCAATCAAAGTCAGCTGCAAGTCATGAAATCATCTTGATGTCATGGTCTTTGTTGACAATGAAAGACAAACACAACCTATGCATGTATGTAGGTAGGTAGGCGGATATTACAGCAAGTTTCTCTGATAAACTCCTCATTTCTGAAATATGTATGGAACCAAGGCGAATTTATGAGCCATTTCTCAATTGATAAATGCTCAAATAATGTGAACAGATAGTTTTTCGACAAAGAAATCAAAGTTATCTATAACTATTTTTAAAATATTCTAAATCACTTGATTGGAGAAATGCAAATTAAAACAATTCTGAGGTACTGTCTCATACCTATTAAATTAACTATTAAGATAGAAAGGGTAAAGGAAAAATGGTAGAGGAGATGTGGGAAAATAGAGCTACTAAATAAATAAATATACTGATTTATATTATAAATAAATAAAGTAATATTGCTGGAGAAGTGAACTGATGTAACCATTCTGGAGAGCAATTTGGAACTATGTCCCAAAGGCTATAAAACCAGGTACACCCTTTCACCTACCAATATCACTACTAGGTCTGTATCCCAAAGAGATCAAAGAATAGAGGGAAAAGGACCTATTTCTCCAAAAATATTGAAAGTATCTCTTTTTGTGGTGGCAAAGAATTGGGAATTAATGGCATGCTCATTAAGTGGATATTGCCTGAACAAGTTGTGGTGTATGGTTTTGAGGGAATATTATTGCATTATAAATAAATGAGAAGCAACAAGTTTTCTGGAAAAAAATGGGAAAATTTATGTGAACTAATACAAAATGAAATGAGCACAATCAAGAGAATGTTGTAACAGTAATATTGAAGTGATAATCAACCGTGAAAGGCTCACTTATTCTAATCAAGACAACAATTCAAGGCAATTCTGAAGGACTCATGATAAAAAATGCTACCCAAATGCAAAGGGACAACTGATGAACTCTGAATGCACATTAAAACATATTTTTAAAATATTTGTATTTATCGTTTTATTTTGTTTCTGTTTCCTTTTGCAACATGAGTATCAAGGAACTGTATGTGGTGTGATGTCACATGTATAATCAAAATGGAATTGCTTGCCTCCTGTGGGAAGAGAGAGGTAAGGGAGGGAAGGAGAGTTTGGAATTCAATTTTTAAAAAAATGATTACAAAAGGATTTTTACACATAGTTTGGAAATATATCATGAAATAAATAACTTAAGAACAGGAGAAAAATATATTTCTAATTCAAAGTAGAAAAAATGAATATAACGAGATTAGTATATAGTTTTAAGAAAACTGAGGAAAAATTTGAACATGATACTCTTATGGCAAAGAAGGCCAACTAGGAGCTCAAAGTAACATAACCTGGAAAGCTATCCCTAAATCAAAAAATAATCTCTAATTATTCTTTCAAAAGAAAGTATTTGAATTAGTCTTTAAAAGAACACAGAAGCAAGTAACATATTCAATTTAGAAACTGAATAAATAATATACTTAGTTATTTTTATATGATAATGAAAGAAAAAATTAAATGCCTATTTTCAGGAGACAAGAAACATTGGGCATAAATCAGGATGGTTTTAAAAAGAGTATCAGAAATTTTCACAGTGACAATAAAAAGCAAACTGCAAATTTGGGTTAAAAATCTAATGTTTAAAAGGCTTAATAAGCAGGATAATAAGAGTAAGTGGATGAATTGAGTTCATATTTCAGAAGAAAGAATCTCATCTCTTAATTAGTAAATGATTATTACAGGTGGAAGGATAATACAGAGAATGCTTCTCAGATGTCAATAGGATAGGGGAAAGAATGGGGGCATAGTTGACACCTAGTCCGGACTTAAGAAAAATGAAAAATACATATAGTTTTTCCTTCTGCTTTTGGAAAGTTGAAAGAGTAGGGATAGAGTAGAACATCTGGGGACAGAACAAAGAAGTAGGAATTATGTATGACCATTAGAAGACGAGACCCAGAGGTTTAGGATGATTGAAAACTTCCCACTGTGTCTTCAATGATTTTTAAGGTGCTTTCTAGATTATGACCCTATGTCCTTGGATATTTATCACCTTTAATATTTAACCTCTCAGTGTCCTAGCCAACTTTAAGGCACTGAAAAAGTGACCTGTATTAATAGAAATGAATTTCTTCATCTGAGAGTTTCCCAAACTATGGAAACCATCAGTCCAGGTCATGTCTTTTTATGTAATATATGCATATATTTAATGTCCATATATTATACTAAGCATATACTATATATAATATTTTAAAGTATATATGCATGTATAAATAAATGTATGAACATATATAAGAACTAACAAAAAGGGAGTCATTCCTCAGAGCTTAAGCATAGTGTTCTATCTGCTGCCAATCCATGCAGAAAGTCTGGTGGGTCTGCTTATAGAAATGTATGTTGTTGTTGCTTACTCATTTCAATCATGTCTGACTCTATATAACTCCATTTGGGAGTTTTCTTGGCAAAGATTCAGGAGAGATTTGCTATGTGCTTCTCCAGGTCATTTTATAGATGAGAAAACTGAGACAAACGAAGTTAAGTGACTTGTCCACTTAACTACTTAACTAGTAAGTGCCTGAGGCCAAATTTGAATTCAGTTCCTTCTGAATCCAGAGCCAACTCTCTATCCATTGAACTTCCCAACTACCCTTCTAGAAATGTATAATGTTGTATAACTGAAAGGCCCTTCTACCAATTCAGAGGAAGTGTGAGTATTCTGTAATTGTGTCCATTCTGTATGTTTCATGATAAAGAACAACCCTTAATTGTCTGCTGAGCTGGAATTTCATGTGCATACAAGAAATATAGAAGTCAAATAATATTCTCTCTTACCTGGTGGTGAGAGAAGAAAGAAATTCTGCAAGCCTTTGGAAGGGGTGGGTGAGAGACCATGGGACAACGTTACTTCACCTGGGTTGCCATGTGCCTTGTGTATGCATAGACCTGCTCTTTTTCTTTCTTTCTGTTTTTTTTTTCTTTTCTCATCATAGGTAGAGGAATATTAGAGGGAAATTTCCATGTAGCATACATAACTTAAAAGTTTGGAAAGTTGTAGAACTTCCAGAGATCTACTATCTTAGTCCTGGAAGAAGACAGAACCACATAATAATCTCCATGAGCCATCTCATCAGTGGAACAGCCTGGGAGCTAGGCATCTACTATATCCTGTAAGCAAGAGAATATTTCTCCATCAGCCACATCTAAAAGCAAACTCAGTGCAAAGAGCAATGTTGCAGCCACTTTGAATTTGAACCCATTATCCCTAGGAATGAGGTTGGTAGAGGAGGAAAATGTTCTTATTTTTGTTTTTAAATTTATGTTCTTGCTATATTTGTGCAGTAAAATGCCTAAGAGTATATTAATGTGAACAGAACAAAGACCAGTACAGTAGTAAACTCCTCTTCCTTGATTGTGCCACCTTGGAGGAACTCAGAACTTACAGGTCCCTAGAGTATACCCTCCACTTGTCAAAGAACTCAAAAGTCAAGTAACTGACTGGAAAAATGCCCCCAAAGGGGGAAAAAATAAGATTATTGAATGTTACTTTCTTGGTGAACAGGTATTTTCTTCCATCCTTTTGGATGAGGAAGAACAAAGCATATTATCAGAGGAAGACATCAAAGTCAAGGCTTCTGCATCCAAAACTTGCAGAATAAAAATGCAATGGTCTCAGGAAATGGAAGAGCTCAAAAAAGATTTTTTTAATGTCTATTTATTTATTTTTAGTTTTTGACATTTATTTCCACAAAATATTGAGTTAAAATTTTCTCTCCATCTCTCCTCTTCTCCCACTCCATAAGGTCTTGCATCCTGATTATCCCTTCCCTTAATATGCCCTCCCTTCTATCACACCCCACTCTTTCCTTATCCTTAGCATCTCTCTTTTCTTGTAGAACAAGATAGATGTCTATACTCCATAACTTGTATTTCTTATTTCAAAGTTGTATGCAAAATCAATTCTCAGCATTCGTTTCTAATACTTTGAATTCCGACTTCCCTCCCTTCCTCTCTCCCCATCCATCCCTGCTGAGAAGGCAAGCAATTCGATGTCAGCTATATATGTGTAGTTTTGAAAATGAATTCCATAATATTTGTGTTACATAAAACTAACTATATTTCCCTCCATCCTATCCTGCCCCATTGATTATATTCTCTCTTTTGACCTTGTCTCTCCCTGAAAGAATTTACTTCTAATTACTCCCTTCTCCAATTTTCTCTCCATTCTATCATCTCCCTCACCCCACTTGTACCCTTCTCCCCTACTTTCCTGTAGGGTAATATAGATTTTCATAGCAATTTCAGTAAGCATGTTGATTTTTTTTTAGATATCATCTCTTCTTATTCAACTCACCCTGTGCTCTGTGTGTGCGTGTGTGTGTGTATAATCCCACCTACCTTTTCATGCTTCTTTTGATTCTTGTGTTTGAAAGTCAAATTTTCTTTTCAGGTCTGGCCTTTTCATCAAGAATTCTTGAAAGTCTTCTATTTCATTGAATGACCATTTTTTCCTCTGAAGTATTACACTATGCATACTGTGTAGGTGATTCTTGTTTTTAATCCTACTTCCTTTGACTTCAGGAATATCATACTCAAACCCCAGTCTTGTGTTATCCTGATTGTACTTCCACAATAATGGAATTATTTCTTTCTAGCTGCTTGCAATATTTTCTCCTTGACCTGTGAACTCTTGAATTTGCCTACAATGTTCCTAGGAGTTTCACTTTTTGGATCTCTTTCAAGAAGTGACTGGTGTGGGGAGGAGCCAAGATGGCAGAGTAGAAAGACTCACATATGTGAGCTCCGAACCCACAGCCTTTAAATTACCTATGGAAAGAATTCCCAACGGGTTCTGGAGCAGTGGAAGCCATGCAGCAGCAGAGTGGAGTAGATTTCTGTTCCAGAGAGCCCTGAAAAACCAACCCCAAAGGTACATTGGGCACTGGACATGGAGTGGAGCCCCTGCCCTGGCCAGGTGGCCCTAGAGGAACAGATCCAAACAGGCTTCAGGGACAGAATCTCTGGTGGCCCCGAAGGTCCCTGCACCCACAGGTGCTACAGGTCAGTGAGACAGCCTTCTGGACTGGCCGGGAGGGGAGCAGGGTGTCTCTGTGGCTCGGGCCCCCTTGGGAGGAAGCAGCAGGGGAGGTGGCAGAGGCAGTGTTGGATAGGTACTCCCAAAGTACCCAGGCGGATCTCAGGGCCATTACTGAAGGTCTCCACATAAACCCCCTGAGGGAACTGAGCCTGGGAGGTGCCCCTGCCCCCACCTGAGCAGCAGTACTTAATCTCTCACTGAATAGAAGCCCCTCCCACCACTGAAAGCCCTGAGGCTGGGGAGCAGCATTTGAATCTCAGACCCCAAGCACTAGCTAGGTGGATACAGGTGGGGATGGAGAGGAATCTCAGAAGTCAAGTAACTGGCTGGGAAAATGCCCAGAAAAAGGAAAAAAAAAATAAGACCATAGAAGGTTACTTTCTTAGTCAAGAGATGTTTCCTCCTCTCCTTTCTGATGAGGAAGAACAATGCTTACCATCAGGGAAAGACACAGAAGTCAAGGCCTCTATATCCCAAACATCCGAAATGGATATCCAATGGGCTCAAGCCATGGAAAACCTCAAAAAGGATTTTGAAAATCAAGTTAGACAGGTGGAAGAAAAATTGGGAAGAGAAATGAGAGAGATGCAAGAAAAGCAGGAAAAATGGGTCAATACCTTGGTAAAGGAGACCCAAAAAAATGCTGAAGAAAAGAACACCTTGAAAAATAGGCTCACTCAATTGGAAAAAGAGGTTCAAAAAGCCAATGAGGAGAAGAATGCTTTCAAAAGCAGAATTAGCCAAATGGAAAAAGAGGTTCAAAAGCTCACTGAAGAAAATAGTTCTCTCAAAACTAGAATGGAACAGATGGAGTCTAATGACTTTCTGAGAAACCAAGAAATCACCAAACAAAACCAAAAGAATGAAAAAATGGAAGAGAATGTGATATATCTCATTGGAAAAATAACTGATCTGGAAAATAGATCCAGGAGAGACAATTTAAAAATTATGGGACTACCTGAAAGCCATGATCAAAAAAAGAGCCTAGGCATCATCTTTCATGAAATTATCGAGGAAAACTGCCTGATATTCTAGAACCAGAGGGCAAAATAAGTACTGAAGGAATCCATCGATCACCACCTGAAAAAGATCCAAAAAGAGAAACTCCTAGGAACATTGTGGCCAAATTCCAGAATTCCCAGGTCAAGGAAAAAATATTACAAGCAGCTAGAAAGAAATAGTTCTGGTATTCTGCAAATAGAATCAGGATAACACAAGATCTAGCAGCTTCTACATTAAGGGATTGAAGGGCATGGAATAGGATATTCCAGAAGTCAAAGGAAGTAGGACTCAAACCAAGAATCACCTACCCAGCAAAACTGAGTATAATACTTCAGGGGAGAATATGGTCTTTCAATGAAACAGAGGTTTCATGCATTCTTGATGAAAAGACCAGAGCTGAAAAGAAAATTTGACTTCCAAACACAAGAATGAGAAGAAGCATGAAAAAGTAAACAGCAAAGAGAAGTCATAAGGGACTTACCAAAGGTGAACTGTTTACATTCCTACATGGAAAGACAATATTTGTAATACTTAAAACTTTAAAGTATCTGGGTAGTTTGTGGGACCACACACACACATACACACACACATGTACACATGTGCACACACATACATACACATATGCACGCACACACAGAGACAAAGAGCACAGAGTGATTTGAATAGGATGGGATCATATCTTGAAAAACTAAAGTAAATATATAAGAGAAATGTATTGGGAGGAGAGAGGGTGAAATGGAATGGGGCAAATTATCTCTCACAGAAGAGGCAAGCAGGAGACTTTTTAGTGGAGGGAAAAAGAGGAGAGCTGAGGAAAAAAACATGAAGTTTACCCTCATCACATTCGACTAAAGGAAGAAATAAAATGCACACTCATTTTGGTATGAAAACCTGTCTTACAATACAGGAAAGTGGGGGGAAGCAGATAAGCAGGGTGGGGGGGGATGATGGAAGGTAGGGCAATGGGAGGGAGGAGCAATTGAAGTCAACACTCAGGGAGGGACAGGATCAAAAGACAGAATAGAAACAATGGGGGGCAGGATAGGATGGAGGGAAATGTAGTTAGGCTTCCACATCACGCCTATTATCGAAGTCATTTGCAAAACTACACAGATAGGGCCTATATTGAATTGCCTGCCTTCCCAAAGGGAATGGGTGGGGAGGGAGGGATGGGGAGAATTTGGAACTCAAAGTTTTAGGAACAACTGTTGAGTATTGTTCTTGCTACTGGGAAATAAGAAATACAGTTAATGGAGAATAGAAAGTAGTCTGGCCCTAAAGGACAAAAGAGAAGATGGGGACAAGAGAAGGGAGGGATGATAGAAGAGAGGGCAGATTGGTGATAGGAGGTATTAAAATGCTTGGAGATATTAGAATGCTTAGTGTATTGGGGTGGGGGAAGGGGATAAATGTGGAGAAAATTTGGAATCCAAAATTTTGTGAAAATGAAAGTAAAAAAAAAAGTTAAATAAATAAATTTGTATACCCAGAAAAAAAAAAAGTGACTGGTGGAGGTGGAGCCAAAATCGTGGAGTGAGAGCTATAACTCACCTGAGGTCTTGGACAAACTCCTTGGGATACCTCTGAAAGGAGAATCTGATCAAATTTAGGAGATGCGGAATCCAGTGGAAGACAGACTGTGATGGATTCAGAGACCAGGTTAGACTGGAAGATCCACGGGAAGGAGCTGTTCCACAGGGGCGAGCCCCCAGCACACAGCACAGCTGGCCAGCACAGCGGAGCAGAAGGGACAGAAGAAACCTGAAAGCTGCAGGTGGAACTGGTGGAGCGGCACTGAGCACAGGAGACAAGCCGAACGGAGTTAGTGAGAGACACTGAGCATTAGATATCAGCGCAGCAGCTCTGGAGACCTTCAGCCCAAAGATTAAACTTTGGCAAGTCACCTACTTGAACTTCTGGGAGCCAGGATGGGGGATTGATCAGTAAATGCTCTCTCCTCTCCACTTGATGACCATGAAAGAACCATAAAGTATTTCCCCAGAAAAATCCTGGATCAGTGAGAACAGCAGAAGGTGTCCAATAGTGTCATAACACCTGAGGCTAGGAAAATAGCTAAGGGGGATTCCTCCTACTGTGGTGGAGGCAAGCCTGAATGACAGAGGACCCAGGCAAGCCTCAGTGCCAGGAGAGAAGCCCCAGGAGGGGTGGGAACGTGCATTAGCATCTAGGCGTGCCTCAGCACTCCAGGGGAAACAGGAAGACAATAAGGCAGCTGGGATCACCATCCCCTGAGCTTGCCTTTGCCTCAATCCAGCTGAGGAGATCTCCTGCGATCAGACTACCCCATCTCCACACTTGCCAAACTAATCCCAGGGTTGATCAGGGAAACAAAAAACAAAATCCTGCTTTTAGCTTTTTCACACATCAGCTCGACACAAAGTTCTGCAGCTTCCGACTGAAAGAACCAGAAGCCACAACACTCAATCAACATCATTAACAAGAAAAAGCAGTATGGAGAAAAAAACCATAGAATCTTTCTTTGGGGATAAGGATCAAAACACAAATACCAAAGAGGTCAGGGCTGAGACTGTACTTCCATCTGAAACTTCAGAAGAGACGATGAACTGCTCGCAAGCACAAGCAGCTCTCTTGGAACAGCTGAAGAAGGAAATAGAAGAAAAACTGGCCAATGATTTTAAAATTATAAAAAAAAAAATTCACTGATGAGAACATCTCTTTGAAAAGGAAAATTCAACAAATGGAAAAGGAAGTTCAAAAATTAACTGTAGAAAATAACTCCATTAAAGGAACAGTTGATCAAATGGAAAAAGAAAACCAAAACCTAATTGGGAAAATTGGTCAAATGGAAAAGAAGCACAAAACCTAACTGGGAAAATTGGTTGAATGGAAAAGGAAGTACAAAAATTAACTGGAGGAAATAGTTCCTTAAAAGGAAAAATTGGACAGATAGAAAAGAAGATTCAAAAGTTTACTGAAGAAAACAATTTCACAAAGATTAGAATTGGGCAAGTAGAAACTAGTGACTCAACGAGACAGCAAGAATCAGTCAAACAAAATCTAAAGAATGAAAACATAGAAGAAAATGTAAAATACCTAATTGAAAAAACAACTGACCTGGAAAATAGATCCAGGAGAGAAAATTTAAGAATTATTGGCCTGCCAGAAAACCATGCTGAAGAAAAGAGTCTGGATAATATCTTCCAGGAAATCACTAAGGAAAACTGCCCAGAAGTGCTAGATTCAGAAGGCAAAATAGTCATCGAAAAAGTCCACTGTTCCCCTCCCAAAAGGGATCCCAAACTCAAAACCACAAGAAATATTGTTGCCAAATTCCAGAGCCATCAAGTGAAGGAGAAAATACTACAACCAGCCAGAAAGAAACAATTCAAATATCAAGGAGGCACAGTCAGAATTACATAGGGCCTTGCAGCTTCTACATTAAAAGATCAAAGGAATTGGAACCCAATATTCCGTAAGGCAAAGGAGTTGGGACTACAACCAAGGATCAACAACCCAGCAAAGTTAAGCATAACATTTCAGGCAAGGAGAAAGTCATTCAACAAAGTAAGGGATTTCCAGAGCTTCCTGACCAAAACGCCAGAACTCAATAGACAATTTGATCTTCAAATGCAGGTCTCAAGAGAATCATAAAAAGGTAAACAGGGGGAAAACAAAAACAAAAACTTATACTCAATTAGGGCAAACCATTTGCCTCCTTATAAGGGAAGAGGATACCTGTCAATCTTGAGAATTGTGCAGCTATTATGAAATATAAAAGGGATTTACATAGAGGGAATGGGTATAAAGTAAATGATGTCATGTTAAAATATGATTTAAGTATGAGAAGGGATTGTAATAAGAAGTGTGAAAAGGGGGAAGGAGAAAATGGCAAATTACATCACAGAAAGAAGTACAAAATCATAGTAGAGGGAAAGAGGGGAGGGAGATGAGCATTGTTTGAGAGGTATTCTCATCCAATTTATTTAAAGGAGGGAACAATAAATTCAAGTAGATAATCCTAACTAGCTCTATAGACAGTAGGAAGGAAAAGGGGAAGAAAGGGGAGGGAGGCTAAAAGGGAGGGAAGAAGTAATAAACATAAAGAGAAGTAAAAGGGAGGGAGGCTAAAAGAAGGAGGGGAAGACTGCAGGAAGAGGTGGTGAAAAGTGAATATTATTGAGGAGTGGAAGGGAGATGGGAGAGCTAAAAGCACAAATGGTGGGAAAGAGGATGGAGGGAAATACACAAATTGTAATCATAACTGTGAATGTGTATTGAATGAATTCTCCCATAAAACAGAGATGGATAGCAGAATGGATTAAAAGCCATAATCCAACAATATGCTGCTTACAAGAAACACATTTGAAACGGGGGGATACACATAGGATAAAGGTCAAAGGGTGGAGCAGAATATATTGTGCTTCAGCTGATGTAAGAAAGGCAGGAGTAGAAATCCTAGACTCAGACAAAGCAAAAGCAGAAATAGATCTAATCAAAAGGGATAAGGATGGAAACTACATCCTGGTGAAAGGCACCATAGACAATGAAGCAATATCATTACTAAACATGTATGCTCCAAGTGATATAGCAGCCAGATTCTTAGAGGAGAGGTTGGGGGAGTTGAAGGAAGAAATTGACAGCAAAATTATACTAGTGGGGGACCTCAACCTCCCCTTCTCTGAACTTGATAAATCTAACATCAAAATAAACAACAAAGTTAAGGAGGTAAATAAAACTCTGGATAAGGTAGATATGATAGATCTTTGGAGAAAATTGAATGGGAATAGAAAGGAATATACTTTTTTTCAGTGGTACATGGAACATTTACAAAAATTGACCATGTGCTAGGACATAAAAACCTCACAATCCAGTGCAGAAAGAAATAATCAATGCATCCTTCTGAGATCATAATGCAATAAAAATCATATGTAATAAAAGGACATGGAAAGATAAACCAAAAATCAATTGGAAACTAAGTAATCTAATCCTAAGGAAGGAGTGGGTTAAGGAAGAAATCAGAGAAACAATCAACAACTTCATTCAAGAGAATGACATTAATGAGACATCATAACAAATCTTATGGGACACTGCAAAAGCAGTTCTTAGGGACAGTTTTATATCTTTCTCAATGCCTACATAAATAAAATAGGGAAAGAGAAGATCAATGATTTGAGTATGCAGCTGAAAAAGCTAGAAATAAAACAAATTGAAAATCCCCAAGTAAATACCAAATTAGAAATACTGTAAACCAAAGGAGAGATTAATAAAATTGAAATTAAGAAAACTATTGAGTTAATAAATAAAACTAATAGATGGTTTTATGAAAAAACTAATAAAATTGATAAACCTTCAGTTAATTTGATTAAAAAAAAGAAAGAATGAAATCAAATAACTAATATTAAAAATGAAAGGGGTGAACTCACCTCCAATGAGGAGGAAATTAAAACAATAATTAGAAATTACTTTGCCCATCTTTATGCCCACAAATTCAATAATCTAAATGAGATGGATGAGTATTTAAAAAAATACAAATTGCCCAGATTAACAGGAGAGGAAGTTAAATACTTAAACAGTCCCATCTCAGAAAAGGAAATTGAACAAGCCATCCATGAACTCCCTAGGAAAAAATCTCCAGGGCCAGATGGATTCACAAGTGAATTCTATCAAACATTTAAAGAACAGTTAATTCCAAAAATATATTGACTATTTCTGAAAATTGGGGAAGAAGGAGTCCTCCCAAATTTTTTCTATGATACAAATATGGTTTTGATACCCAAACCAGGAAGAGACAGAACACAGACAGAAAATTATAGAACATTTTCTCTAATGAATATAGATGCAAAAATTTTAAACAAGATTTTAGCAAAACGAATACAGCATCTTATCACAAGAATAATACATTATGATCAGGTAGGATTCATGCCAGTAATGCAGGGCTGGTTCAATATTGGAAAACTATTAGCATTATTGATCATATCAAAAATAAAACTAATAAAAACCACATGATTATCTCAATAGATGCAGAAAAAGCTTTCAACAAAATAAAAACACCCATTACTATTAAAAACACTGAACATAGGAATAAAGGGAATTTTCCATAAAATAATAAGCAGTATCTGCCTGAAACCTTCAGCAAGCATTATATGCAATGGGGATAAGCTAGATGCATTTCCAATAAGATCAGGGGTAAAACAAGGGTGTCTATTCCTTTACTATTATTCAATATGGTCCTAGAAATGTTAGCTGCAGCAATTAGACAAGATAAAGAAATTGAAGGGATAAGAATAGCCAAAGATGAAACTAAGGCATCACTCTTTGCAGATGATATGATGATATACTTAGAGAATCCCAGAGATTCAAGTAAAAAACTGCTTGAAATAATAAGGTTACAAAATAAACCCCCACAAATCTGCATTCCTATATATTAGCAACAACGTCCAACAGCAAGAGAGAGAAAGAAAAATCCCATTTAAAGCTAGGGTAGACACTATAAAATACTTAGGAGTTTACCTGCCAAAACAAACCCAGGGATTATATGAACACAATTACAAGACACTTTCTGCACAAATAAAGTCAGATTTAAATAAGTGGAAAAACATCAGTTGCTCATTGGTACGTCGAGCTAATATTATAAAAATGACAATTCTACCTAAATTAATTTACTTGTTTAGTGCCATAGCAATTAAACTATCAGATAAATATTTTCTAGAGCTAGATAAAATAATATCAAAATTCATTTGGAAGAACAAAAGGTCCAGAATATCAAAGGGACTAATGAAAAGAAATGCTTGGGAAGGTGACCTAGGGCTACCAGACCTCAAATTTTACTATAAAGCAGCAATTATCAAAACTGGTTGGTATTGGCTAAGAAACAGAGGGGTAGACAAGTGGAATAATCTTGGCACTCAAGACACAGTAGGCAAGGAATCTAGCAACCTCCTGTTTGCTAAACCCAAGAACCCCAGCTTCTGGGATAAGAACTCACTGTTCGACAAAAATTACTGGGAAAACTGGATAACAGTGTGACAGAACCTAGGCATAGACCCATGCCTGACAGCATACACAAGAATAAAATCCAAATGGGTTCATGATTTAGGTATAAAGATTGATAAAATGAATAAACTGGAGGAGCAAGGAATAGTATATTTATCAGATTTATGGAGAAGGAAAGAATTTTTTTCTAAAGAAGTGATAGAAAGCATTATGAAATGCAAGATGGATAATTTTCATTCCATTAAACTGAAAAGTTTTTGCACAGCAAACCCAACACTACCAAAATTCGGAGGGATCTAGCAATAGATGGAGGGTTGTAGAATTTTTGTGGCTAAGCTTGGGGATAAAGGCCTCATTTCCAGAATATATAGAGAACTGACTCAAATGTAATATACAAGTCTTTCCCCAATTGATAAATGGTCAAAGGATATGAACAGGCAATTTTCAGAGGAAGAAATTAAAGATATCCATAATCATATGAAAAAATGCTCTAAATCACTATTGATTAGAGAGATGCAAATCAAAACAACTCTGAGGTACCACATCACACCTATGAGATTGGCAAATATGACAGAACAAGAAAATGATAAATGCTGGAGAAGTTGTGGGAGAGTTGGAACACTAATTCATTGTTGGTGGAGCTGTGAGATCATCCAACCATTCTGGAGAGCAGTTTGGAACTATGCCCAAAGGGCTACAAAAATATGCATACCCTTTGACCCAGCAATATCACTACCAGGACTGTATCCCCAAGAGATCATAAAAATGGGAAATGGTCCCACATGTACAAAAATATTTATAGCAGCACTCTTTGTAGTTGCCAAAAACTGGAAGTCAAGGGTGTGCCCATCAATTGGGGAATGGCTGAATAAATTATGGCATATGAATGTAATGGAATACTATTGCCCCATAAGAAATGATGAACAAAAAGACTTCAGGGAGGCCTGGAAGGACTTATATAATCTGATGCTGAGCAAAAGGAGCATAACTAGGAGAACTCTGTGCACAGCAATGACCACAGTGTGCAAGAGTTTTTTCTGGTAGATCTGGAACTTCATAATAATGCAAGAACTTATTAAAAAAAAAAAATCCCAAGGACGGTTTTCTAAGGCAAAATGCCTTCCACACTCAGAGAAAGAAATATGGAAGTAATTTGAAGAATGTAGCAGATCATGTTTGTGTGTGTGTGTGTGTATTTATGTATTATATTATTATCTGTTATATGACTTCTTCCATTTGTTTTAATTTGACTACAGAGCATGACTATAGTGAATATGTACTCAAAGGGAAAGTATATGTAGAACCTATACAGAATTGTATGCTGTCTTGGGGAGGGAGGGGTAGTGGAAGGTAGGTGTGGGGGAGTTAAAATCTTAATTTTATAGTAGTGATTGTAGAACATTAAAAAATAATAATAAAATTAACAAAGAAAAAAGAAGTGACTGGTGGATTCTTTCAATATATTTTTGACCCCCTGGTTCTAGAATATTAGGGCAGTTTTCCTTGATAATTTCATGAAAGATGATGTCTAAACTTTTGTCTTTAATCATGCCTTTCAGGTAGTCCCATAATTTTTAAGTTGTCTCTCCTAGGTCTATTTGTCCAGGTCATTTCTTTTTCCAATGAGATATTTCACATTGTCTTCTATTTTTTCATTCTTTTGGTTTTGTTTTATAATTTCTTGGTTTCTCATAAAGTCATTAGCTTCCATCTCTACCGTTTTAATTTTTAAAGAACTGTTTTCTTCAGGGAGCTTTTGAACCTCCTTTTCCATTTGGCTAATTTTGCTTTTTAAAGCATTCTTCTCCTCATTATCTTTTTGAAACTCTTTTGCCAATTGAGTTAACCCAATTTTAAAGGTGCTATTTTCTTCAGCATTTTTTGGATATCTTTTAGCAAGCTGTTGACTTGCTTTTCATGATTTTCTTGCATCACTTTCATTTGTCTTCCCAATTTTTTCTCCACCTCTCTTACTCAATTTTCAAAATCCTTTTTGAGCTCTTCATGGCCTGGAACCATTGCATATTTATTTTGGTGGTTTTTGATGCAGAAACATTGACTTTTATGTTTTTCACTGATGATAAACATGGTTCTTCCTCATCAGAAAGGATGGGAGAGAATACCTTTCCACCAAAATATTAAACTTCCATATTCTTATTTTTTTCCCCCCTTTTTGGGCATTTCCCCAAGCAGTTACTTGATTTTGTTAAGAGTAGAGTATACTCTGGGGACCTGTAATTTCTCGGTTCCTCCAAGGTAGAGGAGTTTACCCCCGCTCCCTGGCTCATGGCTGAGATTAAGATCACCTGTTCAATTCCCCCAGCAGCTTTAGAGGGAGGGTGGGCCTCCACTCAGAGCTGAGGTCAGATCAGTTACTCAATTCCCCCAGGGGCTTTAAGCTGAGACTCTAGCAATTCCTGTGGCTTGGCTACCTTCATTGCAGCTGCCACTGCTGCTGCCCACTTTGCAGACTCCTGGGGCCCGGGCTAGTGGAGGATCCTGGTCCCTTGCCATAAAACTCTCTCACTGACCTTTGAGGTGTCTTTTTCACCTGTGGGTTGAGAGATCTGGGAACCTTTGCTGCTCCTGCTGCTGGGCATTTTACCCCTGAGGCCTGTTCCAGGCCTGCTCCTCCCAGTGTCCTGCAGCCAAGACTTGACTGTGCTCTGCTCTGCATCTGTTTTAACAGACTTTTCCCGTTGGCCTTCCAGGTTACCCTGAGCTGGAAATCTTTTTCACTCTGTTGCTCTTGGGCTTCTACTCTTCTAGAATTTGTTGACAGTTTTTTTTTTTTTTTTTTACAGATATTTTATGGGCTGTGGGGGAAGAGCTGGAGTATGTGCATCTTTCTATTCTGCTATCTTGGCTCCATCTCCCACAATAATTTCTCCTTGACTTGGGAACTCTGAAATTTGGCTTCAATGTTCCTAGGAGTTACTCTTTTCAGGTCTCTTTCAGGAGGTGATTGGTGCATTCTTTCAATATTTGTTTTTCCCTCTGGTTCTAGAATATCAAGGCAACTTTCCTGCCCAGTCAGCACGACTGCTATCATTTGGGACATGGGCTAGGGGAGGACCCTGCTCCCTTCTTTTCCAGTTGAAAATGCCCTCTCAGTGACCTTTGAAGTTGTTTTTGACTTGTGGGATCTGAGACACTCTGCTGCTGCTGGGGATTCCACCCCTGACGCCTGTTCCAGTCCTGTTCCTCCCAGTGCCATGAGGCCAAGGCTGGCCTGCACTCCACTCCTTGTCCAGTGCAATAGACCTTTCCTGTTGGTCTTCCAGGTTACCTTTGGCTGGAAATCTCTTTCACTCTGTAGTTCTGTGGCTTCAGCTGCTGTAAAATTTTCTGAGAGTCATTTTTTACAGGTATTTTATGGGCTGGGGGGAAGAGCTAGAGTATGTGTGTCTCTCTATTCTACCATCTTGGCTCCAGCCCCCTCAAAAAAAAGATGCAAACCAAATAAGGGAGGTGGAGGAAAAATTGGGTAGAGAAATAAGAGAGATGCAAGAAAATCATGAAAAGTAAGTCAACAGCTTGATAAAGGAAACCCCCCAAAATGCTGAAGAAAACAATACCTTTAAAATTGGGTTAATTCAATTGGCAAAAGAGGTCCAGAAATCCAATGAGGAGAAGAATGTTTTAAAAAGCAGAACTAGTCAAATGGAAAAAGAGGTTTAAAAGTTCACTGAAGAAAATAGTTCTTTAAAAATCAAAATGGAGCAGATGGAAACTAATGACTTTATGAGAAAACAAGAAATTACAGAACAAAACCAAAGGAATGAATAAATAGAAGACAATATGAAATATCTCATTGGAAAAACAACTCACCTGGACAAATAGATTCAGGAGAGACAATTTAAAATTATAGGTCTACCTGAATGACATGATGGAAAAAAAAAGCCTAGACATCATCTTTCATGAAATGATCAATGAAAACTGCATTGATAATCTAGAATCAGAGCGTAAAATAAATATTGAAAGAATCCACTGATCACCTCTTAAAGAGATCTGAAAACAAAAACTCCTAGGAATATTGAAGTCAGATTCCAGAGTTTCCAGGTCAATGAAAAAATATTGCAAGCAGCCAGAAAGATAGAATTCAAGTATTGTGGAAGTACAATCAGGATAAAACAAGATCTAACAGCTTCTACATTAAGGGATTGAAGGATTTAGAATATGATATTCCAGAAGTCAAAAGAACTAGCATTAAAACCAAGAATCACCTTCCCAGTAAAACAGAGTATAATACTTCAGGGGAAAAAATGGCCATTCAGTGAAATAGAGGACTTGCAAGCATTCTTGATAAAAAGTCCAGAAAATCAAGAGAAGCATGAAAAGGTAAACGGGAAAGAGAAATCATACAAGACTTGCTAAAGTTTAACTATTTCCACTCCTACATGGAAAGATAATATTTGTAACTCTTGAGACTTTTTCAGTATATTTTGAGGCTATATTTTGGAGGATAGTTTGAGGTATTATGTGCATATAGACAGAGGGCACAGGATGAGTTGAATAGGATAGTAGGATATATAAATAATTAAAATTAAGGGGTGAGAGGAATATATTGGTAGGAGAAAGGGAGAAATGGGATAGGGCTAATTATCTCTCATAAAAGAGTCAAGAAAAAGTTTTTTCAATGGAGGTAAAAGAGGAGAGGTGAGAGGAAAAAAAAGTGAAGCTTACTCTTACCACATTTGGCTTAATGGGGGATTAACATGCACACTCAATTTGGTATGAAAATCTACCTTACACTTCAGGAAAGTAGGGGATGAGATAAGTGGCATGAGGGGAGATGATAGAAGGGAGGACAAATGGGAGGAGGCAATAATTAGAAGTAAACTTTTTGGGGAGGGCCAAGGACAAAAGAGATAATAGAATGAATGGAGGATAGGATAGGATGAAGGGGAATATAGTTAGTCTTTCACAACATGATTATTATGGAAGTCTTTTGTATAACTACCTATGTATAGCCCATATTGAATTTCTTGCCTTCACAAGGGGAATGGGTGGGGAGGGAGGAAGGGACAGATGTTGGAAGTCAAAGATTTAGGAACAAATGTTGAGAATTGTTTTTACGTGCTACTGGGAAATAAGAAATACAGATAATGGTGTATAGAAATCTATATTGTCCTACAGGACAAGAGAGAAGATGGGGATAAGGGAAGGGAGGGGTGTGATAGAAGAGAGGGAAGATTGGGGCATGATGTAATCAGAATGTGTTGTGTATTAAGGTGGGGGAAGGTGAGAGATGGGTGGAAAATTTGGAACTCAAAATCTTTTGGAAATGAATGTTGAAAACCAAAAATAAATAAATTAATTTATAACAAAATAAAGTAAACAGAAGATTTTTACCTTTGATCCTGCAGTTGGTGGGGAAATAAAAATGTTGCTTAGTTAATAATTTTGAGACTGAATGATTTGTTGTTCTTGTTGTCCAGTCATTTCAGTCATGCCTAATTCTCCATGATCCCTTTTGCGATTTTCTTAGCAAAGATACTGTTGTCATTTGCCATTTCCTTCTCCAGATAATTTTATGTATGTGGAAATGGAGGCAAACAGAATTAAGTGACTTGATTAGGTTTATACAAATAGTAAGTATCTGAGGCCAGACTTGAACTCAAGGAGATTAGTTTTCCTTACTTCAAGTCTGGCACTCTATCCACTACACCAGCTAGTTGTGCAAATTTTAATTAAATGAGGCTAAATTATACTGGGGCACTAATCGCTGGTGAAAAATTCACTGGTTGGAGATCCAATAACCTTTGAAGAACTCCATTACTCTTCATAAGTTCCCTCAGGATTTTGAGATGAAGATATAGTCAGCTTCACTTTGGATATCCCACCTACTCATACACAAGTGGCTTGAATTATTCCACCAGTCTTCATGAATGCACACACATAAGCATATATGCCTATGTTATAGATACACACATGTGTATATGTATGTGCGTTGTATATGTCATATATACATACATATTTATTTCCTCATTTGCATAAAACACATATGAAGACATGTGTAGAACATATCAGGTGTTTCCTCATATGAAGTTGATGGAAGAAAATGAAAAAGAATATCCTGGAGAATATATAATGAAACATACTTCCTTTATCATGGCAAAAATGTGGTAGTTTCTATGAGAGAATGCTGCATATATATTCTGGCAAGTTTTCTGTATTTTTTATTTTTTTAATCTCTATGGGAAATTCAATCCAAAGGGAGTTGGTTGGAAAATGTCTGTGATGTAAAAGGGAAAAAATCTATAATTAAAACACCTTTTTAAAACAAAGAAAATTATTCAGAGCACATATTTATTCACAGTAGAACAGCATTTTCTACTTGCTATGCAAACAATAGTACATTATGAAAAATTGGTCATCTATGCCAATCCAAATATAGATCATCTTGTTTTGATATGAATTATTTGACCTATTATTAATTGTATTGGCATAGTCACAAGGGGAAATGCTATTGAGATCAAATTTATATCCAGAGCATTCCTGAGAGCTATGATTAAAGGTGTAGATAAAGCTGAATGTAACTTTGCTTTTATCACCCATTATCCATCATTGTTTAGAAGTCTCTGATATATTTTGATTACAGTCACCATGCTTTTAAGATACCAGTATATTTTAGTGAGATTCAGCAACACATTACAAACCTGATATTAGAGCTGGTTCATTATCCCTAAAAAAGAGAGTTTAAAGCAATAAAAGGAAGAAAGACATAAATTTGATTTCCTGGGTGTGATTATTTAACAATACTTCTCACTTTCCATAAAATTGAATTATATAAACTAAGTACTGACCAATGAGTTGCTCTAAAGCAATCGTCTCTGTAAATCAAATCAAACATACTATTATACACAAAAGTTAATAAACTAGAGTTGACTTTTCCTCTTTGAAGTTTTACTATGAAAATGCCTATCAAGCAAGAATGAGGGATGGTGTCACATCTGGTAAATCAAAGTAATATGTTTAAGTCATCAAAATGTCTTAAACTATCATCATTAGCATTTGACATATTTTATTTCTAGAATACTTTGCTGTCAAGTTAGTCTATCCTTCAAATTATTGCTCCAGGCACCCTGCTGTTCTTGGAGCTATATCATAATCAGCCAGCTCTCAACTTAAGAGTTATGTGGAAGCCCACTAAGGTATCCAGATAAGGAAGGAAATACCATAAAGCCTGGATCCATTGTGCTCTTGTATACATGTAAGAAATCAGTGAAAGAAACTGCCAAAGAAACAATGTAAGTCCTAGAAAAGAGATAACTGAACAAACCTCCTTTTACTGTCATGACATTACATGCCATTTACTCTTACCATGGGATCACAAAATTTAGAACTGAAAGGAGCCTTAAAAGCCATTCAATCCAATCCTCCGACATTACAGATAACGGGAAAAAAATAGAGATAAGGAAACTGAGGCTGAGTCACTTAAATAATTTGAGTCCAATAGCTTAGAATTTCCTGAGGGCAAAATAGGACCACAGGTCTTCCAGATTCCGAATCCAATGCTCTGTCCCCTCACTGTACCATCTAACTACTTAACCAAAGTAATGAAAATGCTATCCTGTGCTGAAACCCTTAGTGAGATCTAAATCAAAGACTAGTCAATCTCCACCTTGAATTGATGATTTCATCAATTTCTAGGAGGAAACTTAATTTCTTGGAAACCAACAGAGTGAATCTTATTTGTAGTGACCAAACTAAGAATGGAAATATCTTTTTTTTTTAATCCATGAAGAAAAGAAGAGGTTAAAGAGGTAGTAATTTGTCAGATATTTCTCCAAGATTTCGTATTATTGTGTTCAAGTAAATAAAAACCCCTAAATCTGTGTACCTTTGCAATGGAATTTTATATTTTATTTCAAGATTACCATATAATGTAAAGTGAAATTGTTTTAGGCTGGAAGAGAAATCATTCCATCTGAACTCATAATTTACACTAAGTATAAATGTTTGAAGTAATTTTCTCTAATAAATTTGGCTTAAAATGGAGCATGCATGCTACTTTCTTCTCCATTTAAAAGGTTTTGTTTAGATCTTGAAGCAATATTGCACAGAAGCAAGTTGGGTTTTCCAGACCAGCTCCCAGTATCCTATCTAATTCTTATTGAGAGTCTATGAAAAAGCCTATAACTGACTTCAATTAACTTTAAAAACTAGCTTTATTGAAGCCTTTGCTTCATATTACAACTACATCCCACATCTAGCCTAACTAACCTCATCTTGTACTAGATTAAGAAAAAGAAGTTGTTCAAAATCAAACACATTTAACAGATCTGGTAACATTTAATCTCTCAACTATTAGTTAACAATTATTTATTTGCATTTTATATTAAAAAACTGCATGAGGAGCTTGGGATATAAATATACTAAATGAAACAATCCATTCTCAAGTAGCTTTCCATGTGAATGGCGGGTAATGAGTATATATGCAAATTTATATAAAAATAAGTATGAATAAATGCAAAGTAGTTAGATACAAGGTAGGTTAGAAGAGAAGGTGCTAGCATCTGAGGGGACCAGAAAAGTCTTCATATAGACTGAGGTCTATGAACTTGGTTTTGTTTTTTAGCATTTGAGGAACAACTTCAATAACTGATTTTCTCTATAATATAAATATTTTAGGCATTTAAAATATCACTTTGAGAAAGGGTCACTGTATAAAATATAAATGGAGTATATCTGCAATACATTTTGTATATATTACTGTGTATTATATAGTTACATATCAAAATTATATGTGCCATGTATTATTAAATATGTTATCTTCCAATATATTGTGTATAAATATGCATACACATATATGTGTATATGTATGTATACACACACACACACACAACTTCACTAGATTGCCAAAAGGGTTCATGAGGATCCTGGAGGCAGAAGGTGGTTTTTCATTTGCATCTTGAAGGGATAAATAGACTCTAAGAAGTAGAGGTGAGAAGGCAGTTAATTCTAAGCATTGTAGGATATCTAGCACAAAATTATGGAGATAGAAGATGAAACAGTCCATATCCATTGATTCTCCACTTCGTCAATGAAAAATGCATTTCCTTACTCTTTCCCAGGATATAGTTTTGTCATTGTAATTAGACAACATTTAATTTTATTTTGTTGTTCTTTCCAAATAGTCATTGTGTATATTGCTTTCTTGGCTCATGTCCCTTCCCTCTGTTCATAAAAGCATTGAAATGTTTTCTGAAATTTTAAACTTTGTCATTTTTCATAGCATAGCAATATTCCATTATATTCATGTACTGTAGTCTGCTTTGCCATTTTCCAATCAATGGGGAATAGTTTTGTTTAAATAATTTCATTGGGCATACTTTGATACATATGGAATCTTCTTTTTTTGTCTTTGATCTCACTGGGGTACATGACTACTCATGGAATTCCTAACTCAAAACACATAGACATCTTAGCAACTTATTTTTAAAACACAGTTTCAAAGTATATTCAAGAGTTATTGGAACCATTCACAATTATATTAGTGTGCCTCTATTCCCACCATAACAACTACATTGACTATTTCCATTTTCGTTATCTTTGCAAATTTGCTAGTTATGAAATAAAATATGAATTGATTTAGTTCACATTTAGCTTATCATCAGAATTTGGAACAATCCTTCATGTGGTTAGTCTGCAATAAAAGTCTTCCAAATTTCTCTAAATCCATCCTTTTCACTATATATTTTGGTACAGTGATGATATTAAGATATAGACTATACTATATGTACATACTATATATATAGTCTATAGTATATAACATACTATGTATATACATATATACACATATACCAACACACACATACATACAAATGTATGTTATATGTATATATGTATCATAATTTATTCAGTCATTCCCCAAGTGAACAGCACCTACTTTCCACCCAGTTCTTTGCTGTAACAAAAACTGTCTTTCATCTCTGGACATATATGTCTAACAGGGATATTTCTGGTTCAAAGTATTATGTCCATTTTAGTACCTTTTGGACTATAATCCAAAATTGCCTTCCAGAATGTTTCGACTAATTCATAGCTCTACTAAGGATATGTTAGTCAGACTGTCATTCAACATCTATTTATTAAGCCTACCATGCTCAAGGAACTATGCTTAGAATACAAGCAAAGGCAAAAAAATCTCTGGTCTCAAGGAATTCAGAGTTTGAAGGGGACAGAATATAACATAAATACAACTAAGAAATATGAAGGATAAATTTGAGATAATCATCAGAAGTACCAGGCTAGTATTAAGGGGGATCAAAAAAGAATTCTTTTTTTGAGGCAATCATATTCAAATGACTTACCCAGGGTCACACAGCTAGTGTCTCAGGCTTTGAATTCAGATCCTCCTGACTCCAGGAGTCTCCTTCCCCCTCTTTTTGAAAGGCTTCTTGCAGAAGATACGATTTTAAGTGGAACTTGAAGGAAACCAGGGAGGTCAGCAGACAGAGATGAACAGAGTGAGAGTTTAAGGTGTTGGGGACAGAAAATGAAAATGTGAGAGATGTCTTAGATGAGGAACAGCAAGAAGATCAGTGTTAATAGACTGTTGTGTTCATCTTTAATATTCAAAGAGGACCATGACATCAGAGAAATGATGACATAATTGTGCAAGGTCACAAGCTTCACTTTCTCCTCCTGAGCCTTCTGGACCCAGTGACCAGATACTCATCAGGATGACTGGAAATGGCCCAGAATGCCATGGGAAACCTTTGCCTTTTAGGCTAAGGCCTTTTCAATTACTTACTTAAAGTGAGGTAATGCTCATTCAGTGAATAAGACTCTTTAAAAGTAGTCGGGGGTGATAGCCCTTTAATAGAAATAGAAAAGAAAAAAATAAATAGATAAATCATGCTGGGAGCGGAAGGAGCCTCAGGGTTGTTGTTTTGAAGTGAAATTGTTACTATTGTCATTCATTGTAAGCCAGGAGGGTACAAAACCAGCCATTGAGGAGAGGTTGGGCAGGGACTCTGTTCAATCCATGGGCTTCCAAATGGGTCTAAGGTTTTAGGGGAAACAAGAAAGAAGGAAAGGAATGAGGGGAGAGGAGAGGGAAGAGGAAAGAGGAAAGGAGGGGAGGGAAGGGAAGAGAAGGGAAGGGAAGGGAAAGGAAGGGAAGGGAAGGGAAGGGAAGGGAAGGGAAGGGAAGGGAAGGGAAGGGAAGGGAAGGGAAGGGAAGGGAAGGGAAGGGAAGGGAAGGGAAGGGAAGGGAAGGGAAGGGATCTAGCTAACATACCCCAAGTTAACTGGGCAGCTTCTGTCCATCAAAGTTTACCTTTTGGAGTGGAGAAGGAAAAGAAGAGGTCTAGTTGGAGAGAGAGAGGATGAGCTGAATTACTCAGCTAGCTAGGTCCCCATTTAGGCAGCTTGGTCTACTAACAGGTTGTGTTCATCCTTCATTTTTGAAAAGGACCATGACATCAGAGAAATGATGGCATGACTTGCTCTTGACTTTGTTTTGAGTGAAGGAGGGCTGTGCAAGGTCATCAGCCTCACTTTCTCCCCCTGACTCATCTGGATCCAGTGACCAGATATTCATCAGATGAATGGAGATGGCCCAGGATGCAATGGGAAACCTTGGCCTTTTAGGCTAAGGCCTTTTCAGGTAGTCACTTAAAGTGAGGTAATGTCTATCCAGTGAATAGGATTCTTTACAAAATAGTCAGGAGGATCACCCCTTTAATAGAAAAGAAAATAAATAGATAAATCACCCCGGGATGGGCACAAGCCTCAGAGTTGTAGTTTTGAAGAGAAACTGTTATTATTGATATTTACTCTAAGCTAAGAGGGTCCAAAAACAGCCATTGAGTGGAGATTGGGCAGGGAATCATTGTTCAACCCATGGGCTTCAGAGCGCACTGGGTTTAAGGTACAGTATGTGGAGAAGAGGAATGTTAGAAGATTGGAAAGGTAGGAAGGGGTCAGACTTGGAAAGACTGTAAAAACCAAACAGAGGACTTCATATTTGTTCTTTCTGAATGATTCCATCTGTTGTTTTTTATTGAGTAAGTAGATGTCATGGTTAAACCTGTGCTTGAGGAAGATCAGTTTGACTCTTGAGTGGAGAAGATGGGCTGGAGTTGGGAGAAGTTTTGAGTCAGGATGGAAAGGCAGAAGATTATAATATAAGTACACTGGTGAGCTGATGAGGGCCCACATAAGGGTGGCAGCTACGTTAGGGGAGATTAAAGGGAACAATTTTGTACATGTTTCTGCTATCACGGTCCAGGCCTGGGATCTGGCTTAAGGAACCTAATTATTGGAGTTGATCCTGGGCTATGATGCTCCTGTTCAGGTGTTATACTGCTTTTCTTTTTCTCACATCTGCTGTCTTCTGATGGGGTTGCCAGTTTTTACTGGTTTAATGTCATTAATCTGCCCCATTTCTTGCCTTAGTCTTTATTTTGTTCATTTCCATCCTGAATAAAAAGAGCTTACTTTCGAGTCTCTTAGGATTTTTTTATCGTTGTTGTTTCTGGGGCTGTTTTCAGGCATTTATTGGGAGTTTTATGGGAGAGCTATATACTTCTTTATAAGCTTTCATGTTGCCATCATACAAAAAATCCATAGGGAGGTGCATTTTCTCAAACTTGGTCAATATTTCAGCTTTACTTTTTTCTTTTGTCCTTTTTGTTTCCATTGTTAGACACATCATGCATATTATTTCTCTTATTGTGCCTCAAAATTCACTTTGCCTGAGATTTCATTCTGCATCATTTCATGTCTTCTCATATTTCTGTGGTCTTATGGTCCAATAATATTTCATAATGTTCCTTGCTACAATTGGTTTAGTCATTTCCCAATTGATTGGACAGGCTGCTATCAAGTTTGCCCAGCATTACTTATCAATTGGGAATTGCATCCCTAAGTAAATTATGTTCTTGGGTTTACTAAACACTGAATTATTGTTCCATATTTTTCTAACTTTTGCTTACCTGCATAGTTCCTCTTACCATTTTATTTTTAAACTACTGTATTTAAAACCATTTTATTTTTAAACCTAACTATTTGATAATTGCTATTGTACAATGTAATCTGAGGCCAGAAGTCATCCAGCCCCTCTCTACATCACTTTTATAACTGTTATTTCCCCTGAAATTGCATAAATTTTTCTTTTCTCCAAGTGATTTTTTTCTTATTTTAGCTGTTTCTGAAGTTTAACACTTTGGTTTAATTTTTATTATTTTTATTAACTTATGAATTTATTAAATTCATTTACATCTATAAATGAATTTAGGTAGAATCAATTTTATTATTTTAATTCAGTCCAACCATGTTCAGTGAATGGTCTTCCAATCATTTCTCTTGTGTTATTTCTGTAAAGACTGTTTCAGAATGGAATTTATATTAACCTTGAGAGTGGCAGAGCCAAGATGGCAGAGTAAAAGTAGGGACTTGCTTGGGTTCTTCCCCAAACCTCTCCAAACACTTGTAAAAAGAAACAACTCTAAACGAATTCTAGAGCTGCAGAACCCACAAAATGATGAAGGGAAACAAATCTCTAGTCTAAGACAGCCTGAAAGGTTGACAGGAAGGGCCTATTGTGCTGGGCTGGGAGCGGAACTCAGTCCAACATGGGCCCAGGCCTCAGGGGACTGAATCACTGGCAGTTGTGGTGGCTTCCAGACTTTTCAGTTCACAAATGCCAAAGACAGCATAGAATGTCAGTGGAAAAACTGTCAGACCTGGCTGGGAAAGGAGCACGTTTCTGCCGGAACCCCAGAGCAGCAGAGGTGGTGGCAGTGGCAACAGCAGCAGCAGTGACTACTTCCAGAGCTCCTAGCCCACGGACAGTAGGGAGATGGAGTAACAGATCAGAGAGCAATTTCAGGGATCTCTTTCCTGGCACTGAGGCAGAATTCTCTTGCTTTGCCCATACTTGGATCTGAGTCCCAATAATGAGTGGCAGTCTTGGGGTGAGGAAGAGCACTGGTGTGGCAGACCTTGTGGCTGCAGTGGAGAGGGAATCCTCCTCATAGTTCCACAGCAGAAAAGAGTGTTTGAGGTCACTCACAGACCAGAGTACAAGTCAATAATGGAGGAAACACCTCTTTAATCACACCACCATGGAAGAACTGAAAATTTACAAGTTCCTGGAAGTATCTTTGAAAACAGTTGCACAACAGCCCTGAAAGTCTGGGATGGGACACCCTACACATGGGAAGCATAGTTCTACCTTAATAAAGAGTTAGAAAGCCAAGTATTTGGCTGGAAAAATGTGCAAACAGTGCAAAAAACTCAGCTCATAGAATCTTACTTTGGTGACAAGGAAGACCAAAACATATAACCAAAGGAATACAACAAAGTCAAAGCTCCTACATCAAGAGTCCAAGAAAAATATGAGTTTTTCTCAGGCCTTGGAAGAGCTCAAAAAAGATTTTGAAAATCAAGTCAAAAAGTAGAGGGGAAAAAATGGGAAAAGAAAGGAGTGATGCAAGAAAATAATGAAAAACAAGTGAACAGTTTACTAAAGGAGAACCCCAAAAACATTGAAGAAAATAACACCTTAAAACAGACTAACCTAAATGGCAAAAGAGGTCCAAAAGGCCAATGAGGAGAATGATTTAAAAAGCAGGATTGATCAAATGGAAAAGGAAGTCTAAAATCTAACTGAAGAAAATAATTCCTTCAAAATTAAAATGGAGCCAATGGAAGCTAATGACTTTATGAGAAATCAAGAAATTATAAAATAGAACCAAAAGAGTGAAAAAATAGAAGACAATGCGAATTTATGAATGTGTAGTTAGTAGATTATGCACATAATTAGTAGATCATTGCCAAGATATTTTAAGCATATTATAGTAGATTTGAATGAGATTTTCCTTTCTATACTCTCTTGGCTTTTATGCTTTGTTTCATTTTTTGCTAGGATTATATAGAAAGGCAAACAATTTGTGTGGATTTGTATGTGTATATGATTTTACTGATATATTGATTTTCTCAAATAGATTCTTGACATTGTTAAAGGAAAAAAAATTGTTTGGGCTTCCACTAATTAATGAGGCAAAACTCAAGACAGAGAATTAAAACAAATTTATTAAATTTGTCAAGATAGCAACATGTTGACAGGCTGATCACTGGCAATCAAGTTGGATAAGTGCATGACAGTAAAATGGGATGGACAATTGCATCTCAGCTCCTCTCCAAAGTAGCAGGTATTTGACAATTTCCTTGTAAAAACAGGTAGGAGGGATGAGGTACTAGTGATGAATATCAAGCAATACAAAGCCACAGACTGGGTGATGCTTCTTCCCAACAATGAGAAACAAGTCTGGTAACAATGGATCCCTGAACCAGTCTTTTTCAACAAAGTTCTCTAGAATTTTCAAAGGGAACAATTGCATAATCTGTAAATATGGATAATTTGATCTTTTCCTTCCCAGTATATATTTATTTAATTTCCTTCTCTTGTCTTGTTTCTACAATATCTAAAGCCATTTCGAATAATGTTAGGGAGATATATTTTAGTATAAATGACCTTTATTTTGACAAGGATCTATATTTGCTGATCAAATAATTTGCTTGAGGTTGGTTTTGTTTTTAATGTGATTGATTCCATTGATTATTTTTCCTAAGGCTGAAATATTACAGCTACAATTGGTATAAATCCATCTTGGTCATAATGAGTTATTATAACATACACATGAATATGTATGTTAATCTCAAAAATTAGGAATCAAATCTACTTTTTTTGACTCAGTGTTTTTTCTACTAAATCAAGTCCCCCTTTCCACTTTTATTTTCTACAACTTATTCTATCAACAGAGATGATTGTTTTGTTGATTTTAGATAATACCATTATCAAGGAAAAACACAATATAGCTATCTACTGCAATAGTAGATAGGCATATTTTAGAAAGGCAAATTTATAATCCTCCTGGAAGAATGAATACTTAACTTGATACCAGCTTTTCACCTAGTACCTACTGAGAAAATTCTTATTCACTATCTTCCTGGGAATGAAGAAGTTTATCTTCAACCTTAAAAGACTGTACTAAAAAATTCCTTCTAGTTGACTGGCAGATTTTCAGAAGTTCACATCAATCTGTTTGCCTTAGAAGCAAGAAGACACTAATGAATAGGAGGCATTTCTAGACTTCCTCCTTGCTGCATCCATTGATGTATTTTTTCTGAGACTGTTTCTTTAACTCATCTGGTTCCAGTGATATTTATCATCCATATAATGCTAGTAGAAAATATTAAATACTAGGAATTAGACTTAAATGATGCTTTGAACCCCTTGAAATTTTATCCAAACTTATAGAATTTAAAGCTGAAATGTACATAAAAGATTACCTCATTCAACTCCCTCATTTTTGCATAGGAGGAAATTTAAGTCCAGAAAAGGGAAAATTACTCACCAAATTGCACCTGATTAGTAAGTCAGCAGAACTGGGATGTGAATGTCCAATAATTTTGCCACTATCATAGTACAGACAGAAGAAAAATTTGACATAGTGATAACATGTTCTAATGTTGAGGTCAGGTTTGAGAGAGAGGTTTCAGTGTGAATAAATTCACTTAGACCTACTCTATGTAGCCAAGGGGAGCTTTATTATGTGAAAGCTAACTGAAACCTCAGTATTTGGGGGAGTTATTTTTATATAGAGATTTCAGAATGATGATTTACTTTTAGAGGATTTTATGGGGGTTAAAGATTAAATACAGGACAAGAAAGGATTTTTTTTAACAAAGTATGAGGGAAAGGGAATTCTTCGTGGTTTAGGGATTTAAGAATAGGGCAGGAGTACACAAATTAAAAATTAAAGGATAGGGGAACAAAGGATAAGACAAAATCAATTCTTTGATACAGGTTCAAAATAAGGGGGAAAGCATTTTAGGACTCCTTCAAGTTACACAATAAGCTATGGGGCCTCAAAAAATACTGGGAAAAGCAAATTTTAATATTTTTTAATCCTTAGGGCACCATTTGTGTCCACATCACAAAGGTGAAATAATGCATGATTCTTGCATAATAAAAGAAATTCTCAATGGGCACACTGGTATCTTACCATTATCCCATACATACCATCACAGAATAATATCTGAGATGAGAGAATTGGTAGTATTGAGAGATAAAGAGACAAACTAAGAAAATGGATGTTATTCCTCACTTTAAAATTACTTTTCCCTGAGACTCAGTAACAATCAGAATCCTTTCTTCTCCTGGAGCACCTTTAGCCTTTCTTCCCTTCTTTTATTCTCTTTACCCTCCCAAAGGTCATTTCCAATGAGGCCGGAGCCCTTTTCAACTCATTTTCTATGATGGAAAGCCCAGGACCATTTTGATCTTTTTTTAAAATGTTAATGAAACTAACTTTCTTCTTTATATATACCTACACATAATATTCACCTTCCTGAAATAGGTGAAAAACTGGATAGAAAGCAGAAAGAATACCAAAGGAAGGACACTTTAGCCCTTTGTTTATGAAAATCAGAAAGCAAGAAGGTGAGTCAATTCAGTGACAAAGGACCATATCCAGAACCAAAAATTTTATATTTGCTCATATTAAATTTCATCTTTTTAGATTCAACTCATTGTTTTAACTTGTAGAGATATTTTTTGAATCTTCATTCTATTACCCAAAATATCAGCTGACCCTTTCAGTTATATGTAATCCATAAATTTGATTAAATTTGTCATTTGCAATTTTATGGAAGTCAGTGATAAGTATCTTTCAACAGTACAGGATGAAGCACACAGATTCCTGCTGGGCTATGATGGGTTTTTCCCTCCACTTTGATATTCGCCCATCAATCACTATTTTTTTAGTCATATGCAAACCAATTCTGCATCTAAATATTTCTTGTGCCATCTTTCATATTCCTCTATCTAATGCTTTGCTGAAATCCTGGGATACAACAACTGTAACATTCTCAAGATCTAATCAAGTAACTAAAATAAATGATATTAGTTTGACATAACTTATTCTTAATGAATCCATGATAACTCTTACTGATTTCTGTTTCTCTTTCTTAGTGCTTGCAAATAATTTATTTTATATTTGATTCCTTTTTTTTGCAAAAAGTAATTATATCAAATACAGATATCAAAATATATTTTTAAAAATCATGAAACCCCAAGCTAAAGTCCCCTATACTATAGAAATGAATTGAACACCAAGTTCTGGCAGGTGTTAACACCACAAGGGTAAGTCAATAGCATTTTATGTAGAAAAAGGATAGCAAATCCTGATGAGAATTAAGTAGAGGTAAATTTCCTTACCTGTTTTTGCCAGTCAGGACCTGACTAATAATATTCATGTTGCCAAGACTTGATTACTTCTACTTTTTTTTTTTTTTGGAAAAAGAAGAAAGAAAGAAAGAAAATGGAAGGAGGCAGAAAAGAAGGAAGAAAAGAAGGAAGGAAGGAAGGAAGGAAGGAAGGAAGGAAGGAAGGAAGGAAGGAAGGAAGGAAGGAAGGAAGGAAGGAAGGAAGGAAGGAAGGAAGGAAGGAAGGAAGGAAAAGAAAGCTGAAAATATGCTTTAATCTTCACTCATATTTCATTAGTCCTCTATCTACAGATGAATAGGATGTTTTATTCTGAGTCCTTAGGAACTCTCATGGATCAATTCACAAAGTTGCTAATCTTTTCACAATTGGTTAACTTTACAATATTGCTGTTACTTTGTACTTTATTCTCCTAGTACTGCTCACTTTATTTTGCATCAGTTCATAGAAGTCTTCCCAGGCTTTTCTGAAACCACCTCTTTCAGCGTTATTTCTAATACAAAAGGATCCCATCATGATTACTTGTCACAACTTCTTCAAACATTCCTCAAATGATGAACATCCCCTCAATTTCTGATTTGTTTTTGCTACCAAAAGAAGGGTTGCTATAAATATCTTTGTACGTATTGGTTCTTTTCCTTTGATCTATCTGGGTTATATAATTAGTATTAATATTCTGGGTCAAAGAATATACACAGTTTTATGGTCCTTTGTGCATAGGTCCAAATTGTTCTACAGAATACTGGGATCAATTCACAGCTCCATCAATAGAATTAGTGTACCTATTTTTCCACATCCCCTCCAGGATCTGTCATTTTTCCTTATTTCTGTATTCTTAGCTGATCATATGGATATGAAATGGTTCTCAGAGTTGTTTTAATTTGTTCTTCTCTAATTATTAGTGACTTAGAACTTTTTTTATATGACTATTGATAGCTTAGATTTCTTCTTCTACAAACAATGTAGTCATATCCTTTGACCATTTAACAATTGGAGAATAAATATTTTTAAAAGATTTTTATCAGTTCCATATATATAGATATAGATATAGATAGATATGTAGATCGATATAGATAGATAGATATAGATATGTGTGTGTAAATGCATGTGCATGTATGTATATAAGAAATAAGACCCTTATAAAAGAAATTTGTTTAACATTTTATCTCAATTTCATGATTTCCTTCTAATGTTGTTATGCAAACCCTTTTTAATTCATATATCAAGATAATCCATTTTACCTTCTTCTCTCTTTGTTGTCCTTAAATATTTCTTCTATTTGTAGATATGACAGATAATTTTACTCATGCTCTTCTAATTTATGATATCACATTTTATGTCTAAATCTTGCATTCTTTTTGAGTTTATCATGGTATAAAATGTGAAATATTTGTCTATGCTTAATTTCTGCCAGTTTACTTCCCAGTTTTCCCAGTAGTTTTTTCACAAATAGTGAGTTCTTACCTTAGTAGATGTTGATATTGCTAGGTCAAAGAGTATACATGATTTTATAGCCTTTAAGGCATAGTTCCAAATTGCTCAACTGAATGGTTGAATCAGTTCATAACTCCATCAAAAGTGCATGAATGTCTCTTTTTCCAACATCCCCACCAACATTTGCCATTTACCTTTTCTGTCCTATTAGTTGATCTAACAGGTATGAGGTAGTGCCACAAAATTATTTTAATTCACATCTGTCTAATCAGTAATAAGTTAAAGTATTTTTGTCATATGGCTACAGATAGTTTTGTTTATTTCAAATTAAAATTGATCATATCTTTTGATCATTTATCAATTGGGAAATGGCTCTTATTTTTTAAGAAACTTGACATAGCTCTTTATATGTTAGAGAAATAAGGTCTTTATCCAAGAAATTTGCTTCAAGTTTTTTTCACAGTTACTATTGGTAACTGAATTTCCCTCCATCCTATTTCCCCCATTTATTATATTCTCTCTCTCATTTCATCCTGTCCCTCTTCAAAAGTGTTTTGCTTCTAACTATCTGCTCCCCAATCTGTCCTCCTTTCTATCATCCCACCCTTCTCTTATCCTCTTCCCCTCCTATTTTCTTATACAGTAAGATAGATTTCTGTACCCAATTGGGTATTGATATTATTCTCTCTTTGATTCAATTCTGATGAGAATAAGGTTCACTCACTCTCCCCAATTCCCCACTCTTTTTTCTCCACTGTAAAAGATTTCCCCCTTCTTTTATGTGAGATAACTTACACCATTCTATCTGTCCCTTTCTTTCTCCCAGTTCATTTTTCTCTCACACCTTAATCTTATTGTTTGGATATTATGAATATTGTCCCTTCAAATTCAACTCACACCTGTGACATAGATAGATAGGTAGATATAGATAGAGAGATATAGATAAATACTACTTCTTACTACCTTAATAATGAGAATTGTCTTATGAGCTACAAATATCATCTTTCTATGTAGGAATGCAAACAGTTTAACCTTATTAAGTCCCTTATGATTTCTCTTTCCTGTTTACCTTTTTATGCTTCTGTTGAGTCTTGTATTTGAAAATCAAATTTTCTATTGACTCTAGTCTTTTCATCAAGAATGCTTGAAAGTCTCATATTCCATCAAATATCCATTTTTTTCCCTGAATGAGTCTACTCAGATTTGCTGGTTAGATGATTCTTGGTTAAATTCCTAGCTCCTATGCTTTCCAGAATATCATATTCCAAGCCCTGCAATCCTTTTAATGTAGAAGTTGCTAAAACTTGTGTTATCCTGAGTGGTTCCATAATACATGAATTGTTTCTTTCTGGCTGCTTTAAATGTTTTCTCCTTAATCTGGGAAATCTGGAATTTGGCTGTATTATACCTGACAGTTTCTAATTTGAGGATCTCTTTCAGGAGGTGATTTGTGAATTCTTTCCCTTTCTATTTTATCTTCTGGTTCTAGAATATTAGGGCAGTTTTCCTAGATAATTTCTTGAAAGATGATGTCTAGGTTCTTTTGTGATCATGGCTTTCAGGTAATCTAGTAATTTTAAACTTACTTCTCCTGGATTTATTTGCCAAGTCAGTTGTTTTCCCATGAAATATTTCACATTGTCTTCTATTTTTTCATTCTTTTGGTTTTGTTTTCTAATTTCTTGATTTCTCATAAAGTCATTAGCTTCCATCTGTGCCTTTCTAATTTTTAAGGAATTATTTTCTCCAGTGAGATTTTGGACCTCCTTGTCCATTTGACCAATTCTACTTTTAAGACATTCTTCTCCTCTTTGAATTTTTGAAAGTCTATTATCAATTGGGCTAGTTTATTTTTAAGGTGCTATTTTCTTTACTATTTTTTTGTCTCCTTCACCAAAGTGTTGATATGGTTTTGATGATTTTCTTGCACCACTCTACTTTCCCTTCCCAATTTTTCCTATATGTTCTCGTACTTGATTTTCAAAATCCTTTTTGAACTCCTCCATGGCCTGAGACCAATTCATGACTTTCTTGGAGGTTTGGGTGTAGGAAATTTTGATTCTGTTGCCTTCCTTTGAAGGTATGTTTTGATCTTCCTTGTCAGTATCATAACTTCCTATAGTCAGAGGTTGTTTTTTTTTTCTCCATTGTTTGCTCATTTTCTGTCTATTAGTTGATTTACTGGTCCCAGGTCTGCAATGGTGTGGCCTGAGATGGATTACTTTCCTCTTTCATCTTGTTGCAATAGACCTTTCCTTTTCATTTCCCATTCTGTGCCATGTTGTCTTAGACTGGAAATTTGTTTCCCTCCATCTTTTATGTGGGTTATGTTGCTCTAGAATTTGTTTAGAGCCATTTTAAGGGTATTTATAGGGGTTTGGGGGAGAGTTAGGGTGAATTCTAGCTTTTACTCTGTCATCTTGGCCCCCACTCATCTGCAATTATTTTAAATAATTTCTCTTTCTATCACTTCCAGCTGGGTGATGTTAGAAATGTTAATGATTCATGTGCTTTTATTTGATATCTGCAAACATTGCTAAAGTAAATTGTTTTGATTATTTTTTTAGTCTATCCTCTACTGTTCTCTAAATATACCATCATATCACCTGTAATAAGTGATAGTTTTGTTTCCTTGTTGCCTATATTTATTTACTCAATTTATTTTTTTAATATTGCTATAGCTATATTTCTACTATAGTATTGAGTAGTGATGTTGATAAAAGACACCCATGATTCACCCTTATACCTTCTCTCATTGGAATTGGACCAAAGAGGGATAACACACCCTCAGTAGCTACAGAAATCTATCTATTCCTACAAGAAAGTAGAAGGGAAAGGGGATAATAGGAGGATCTGATAAAAGAAAGGCTGAATTAGGAGGAGGCAGTAGTCAGAAGTAAAATAGTTTTGAGGATGGACTGGGTAAAAGGAGCAAGAGCAGGATAAACAAGAGGAAATATAGGGTGGAGGGAAATACATAGCAATTACAACTGTGGGAAAAAATTCCAGCAAGTTTCTCTAATAAAAGTTTTTATATCTCAAATATGTGGAGAACTGAGTCAAATTTATAATACAAAGGCCATCCTATTGATAAATGGTTAAAAGTATAAAGACTGTTTTCAGATGAAACAATCAAAGTTATCTATAGGCATATAAAATGCTTTAAATCACTCTTGATTAGAGAAATGTGAATTAAAACAATTCTGAAGTACTATGCACACTTATCAGATTGGCTAATATAACAGAAAAAGAAAATGTTGGAAGGGATGTAGGAAAATTGAGATGCTGAAATTGTGGACTGATAAAACCATGTTGAAGAAAAATTTGAAATATTTCCAAAAGACTATAAAACTATGCTTTGACCTAGCAATACTACTACTAGGTCCATACACAAAGAGATAAAAAAAAAATGAAGGAAAAGGACCTATATGTGTAAAAATATTTTATATCAGTACTTTTTGAGTGGCAAAGAATTAGAAATTAAGGGATTGCCTATCAGTTGAGGAATGACTAAATAAGTGGTGGTACATGATTATTGTGGAATACTATTGTGCCACAAGAACAAGATGCTCTCAGAAAAACCTGGAAAGATTTAAGTGAACTGATGTAAAGTGAAATGAATAGAACGAGGAGAACATTGTACACAGCAAAAGCAATATTGTGTGATGATCACCTGGTAATGACTTAACTATTCTCAGTAATGCAATAATTCAAGTCAATTCTGAAGGTGTTATGATGGAAAAAAATGCTCTCCATCCTCAGAGGAAAAACTGATGGTGTCTGTAGTATACTTTTATCTCTCTCTCTCTCTCTCTCTCTCTCTCTCTCTCTCTCTCTCTCTCTCTCTCTCTCTCTCTCTCTCTTTCTCTCTCTCTGACAAAATGACTAATATTGAAAAAATGTTTTGCATGATTGTACATCTGTAACTTATGTCAAATGCCTTCCCTTCTCAATGAGTGGTGAGGGGAGAAAGGGAGAAAAATTGGAACCCAAAATGTTTAAAAAATGAACGTTAAAAATTATTTTCACGTGGAACTAGGGGGAGTAAAATACTCAACAAATAATTTTTTTCACAAAAGTGAATAAAAGTACCTCCCCATTTTATTTATTAGTTTTTTAAAAAAAATTTTCAATTATTATGGAATTTTAAATGTTTTTTAGGATATTTTGTAGTTGCATGTCCAACTCACTGATCTGTTCTTTTTCTCTTTTATTTATTATGTGTTAGGAGATACACATTTTTACCTAAACACTGTTTTGACTATATCGCACAAATTTTGGTGTACTGTCTAACTGTTGTCATTCTCTTTAATGGAATTATTGATAATTTCTATGATTTGCTTTTTGATCCACTCATTATTTCGGATTAGATTATTTAGTTTCCAATTCATTTTTATTCTTGCTTGTATAGTCCTTTCTTGTCATTTTTTACAGGACATGACTTTTTTTTTTTTTACAAGAAATGACATTGTCATTTACTGTCTTTAACTGTTCATTTCTTCCTCTAATTCATTTAACTTTTTCTTTAAGAATTTGGATCCTGGGTCATGTGGTGCTTATATGTTGAGTATTGATTAGGTTCATTACCTCTGATACCTTTTAACAAAATGTAGTTTCATTGATTTTCTATTTTAATTAGGTCTATATTTACTTTTGCTTTGTTAGAGATCATGATATCTCTTTTGCTTCAACCAAAGCATGTGATTCTGCTTCCACCCTCATTTTAACTCTGTGTGTGTCTTTCTGTTTTAAGTGTTTCTCTTGTAAACAATATATTGTTGGGTTCGGGCATTTGGTCCATTTTTCTACATCTTGCATTTTATGAGTGAGTTAATCACCCAACATTTGAATGATTTCTTTCTGACTACATTTATTATATTATTCTTGACTTCGGAGCTCTGGAATTTGTGTCTAATATTCCTGGGAATTTTCATTTTGGGATAACCTTCCAGGAGGTAATTGTTTTACTATTCCAATTGCTACTTTGTCCCCAGTGGTTCTAAGATACATGGGTACTTTTTCCTCTCCTACTATATTTATAATCTTATATTTCTTATATCTATACTTTTTTTCAAATTGTGGATTCCAAGTAGCCTAAATTTCTTGAATTCTTTCTCCCCAATCTATTTTCTAGGTAATTTTTTTTTCTGAAATTTCACATTTTCTTGTAGTTTTCTAATCTTTTGACTTTTCCCAACTGTTCTTCTACTTTTATGATTTTTAAAAGCTTTTTGTTCCTTTTTAATCTCTTTCTTCAGATTAAGGAATTCTTTTGAGCTTCTTTCCACTCTCTACTTTTCCTTTGAGATTTTACTTGTGGATGTTTCTTCTGAGTTCTTGACTTGGTTTTCTTTATCACTATAGTACCTATTTATAATCAGGTTCTCTTTTGTTGTCATTGCTTGCTCATTTTTCCAGTCTATGTTTTGAATTTCAACTTGATTTTAGAGTTGGGCTCTACCCAAGTCTTTTATGTCATTTTGCTTTTACATATTTTATATGGGGAATATAGGTTTCTGTTGTTTGCAATATGATGTGATCTGTGAAGACATCAAGTCATTGACCTTTTGTCTGTACTTTTGTCCTTCACAGGTGGGGCTTCTTCCCTGACTATAATTACTCCTTTTTCCACTCTGTAACAGTGACCTAGAACTGGGTAATGGGTGATTAACTTCAGAACTTCAATCTGGAACTGGTCAATGCATGATAGTCCTGACAATTGACCTCTGAGTCTACACCCAGTGCTAGTAATAGGTCCTCCGGGATCTTTTTATATCTTGTTGTTCAATCAACTTACAAACACTTGGCACTAGTTTATCCCACAGTCTACAGTTGGTACTACTCCCCCCACCCTCCATGCCAGCTCCAACCCCAGTGTCTTCAAATCTGTCTTCCAGTCTTCCTAATATGTCCTGAGCTGGAAAAATGAAAAAAGTCATTGTGACTTTTTGTTGGCTTTCCTGCTCAGAATTCTATTTGATATTTTCTATCATAACTTTGAAGAAGAGATTTTGGGAAAGTGACCTTTTACTCTGTCATCTTCTTTCATATTAAATTTTAAATTTTTCCTAAAATTTAAATCTGGTTTCCCCTCTTATATTCCTAAGTATCTACCTTCTTTCCCTTTTTGAGAACCGTGAAATTTGCCTATGCCACTCATACATCACCTCTCTTATTCTCAGCAAATATATGTCATATTTGTAGACATTTAATACATATTTCTTGTACTACATTGAATTGAAATAATTTTTTAATCAAATTTAAAAGAATACTCTTTAAAAGTATACTTATTGGAACCAACTTGAAGAATAAAAATTGACCTACCCCAGGAATACTATTGGCATGAGGATTTTAAATTAAAGAAAGGAAGTGACAATATATTAAGAGGCAAAGGAATGAACGAGGTCAACATGAAAGAAACAAGTCTGGAATGAGATCGAAGCTTAAGATATGATTAATAGGTCTGGTTATAGAGGGAAGGGAATAGATCAGAAAATGAGAGGAAGTTCAGAAAAGAGATGAATGATACAAGTAAAGAAGGAGAAACAGAGGACCTCCTAGAGCAAGAAATTCAATTTATGTCATAGATCAAAAGTCAATAAAGATATTGAAATAATGAAAAATGATCATCAAGAGAAAATTGACCTACAATCAACTAAATGAGAATTTGGAAAATTCAAAATTGTAAATCTAAAGGTAGACAAGATGTTAGAGGCAGAAAAATTTAATCCCTTCATTTTGTAGATAAAGAAACTGAGGAAGAGTAAGGTAAAGTGATTTGTTCATGGTCACACAATTAGCTTCCAAGACAGAGTCTCATCTCAGGTTTTCCTGACTCCAAATCTAACACTCTATCCACTATTCAAGGTCCCTAACTGCCTCCTAAGGACTTTGAAGATCATCTAGTCTAGGCTCCCCTCATATTACAAATGAAGAAGTTGAGATCTAGAGGTTGAATGAATTAATTACCCAAGGTCACACAGGCCATAAGTGGCAGGACTGTCTATGAAATGTGTGGTTCCAATTGTAGCTTATTTTCCAGTATCTAATCTGTAGACAAAAAAATGACACAAGAGCAATGAAGGAGAAGTCATGAAAAAGGGTGAATGAAGTTTCTGAGGTACAGTAAGCATAGCCTAAAATTTAGAAACATAGACCATAGGAAAAGCAAGCCTTGGAAGACAATCTTAAATGTTATCACCAATCACCACAAATACAAATGTAAGCAAGAAAAAAAAAAGCAAAAATCATATTTGAGAGAATTTTATTACTGTCCTCACTCCACCAGTATTTCTGATTATTCCAAGAAAAGAAAAATCACCTGAGTCATACAGTGGATCTTAGGAAGTGAGCACAAATTAACCAAAAATGACTATAACTCAGCTTCTGCAGTTGTGTGCCCAGCAAAGACCAATTTTGAACTGCAGTGGCAGAGGAGACTGAATCATGGAATATAGAATCAACCTAAGAGATTGTATTTCTTAAAGAGACAGAAATCATGAACTTTTCCATACCAACTACTTTTGGGATCCTAAAAAAACACAATAAATATAAATTTTTGGTGAGCAATAGCAAATAAGACCCTTAGGCATTGATATTTTTGAAGAAAACCACAATGGAAATGTTGATGTTAATACATTTCTATTTTCATTATAACTTTGAGGAGAATTTTGGTTTTTATTACAACCAGACTGCTGACACACACCCCTCTTCCACAAAAAGGAATGTTTTGGAATTTAATGGTTTAATTTAATTTGAATGTTGTTCTCCCACCTATGTAAATCTCTCAACTAAATAAATGACAACCAAATACTCTGGCAGATGGTTATTTAGCTATTCAGAACAGCTAACCCCAAATTCCTTACAAAGTCACTTTTTAAAGGCAGCTTTTTAAAAAAAATTTAGTTGCTAAGGTTAAGTGAATCACTGGGATTTACTGAGCCCCAAATTAAAATAGGCCTAAGGCGAAGAGAAAACGTCTGGTTTACTACCATCTCTTGAGTGCTGCCTATCTATAATGAGGAATGTGTCAAAAACTTCTTGAATTTCCAAAGTTTAAGTTTCAGCTAGAATATTAATACAAACAAGGTACACCACAATTTTCTTTCAGTTAACTCCTTATTAAGCACTCCACACATACAGACACACACAGATGTATATATGTAGATATATATATATATGTATGTGTGCACATGTGTGTATGTGTATGTATGCCTGTATATGGCCCTCTTCAACAGAAGACTGACTTTGAAAAGATGTAGGAAATGAGTATGTGACATGTTTAGCAGAATGATGATTTCTTTGAGGTTTTTATGAAGACTTTAACGAATACCCCATAATATACAAGTATCAGAGCATAGGATTGCTCCATTTTTTCATCATTCATCTTCCCCTCTGTTTTCACTAATTAGACAACTTTTGATTCTGCGTGGTCTCATTGGCTGTTTCCCAAGCATGGAATGTTCATCCTTCTCATCTTGGTGTCCTAGCTTTCTTGGATTCCTTCCAGTTCCAGCTAAAATTCCACCTTCTATTAGAAGCATTTCTCAATCCCTCTTAATTCTAATTGTCTTTCCTCTGTTGATTATTTTCAATTCATCCTGAATGTATCTTTTTTGTATGTAGTTACTTGTATGTTTTCTCCTCTAATAGACTGTGGACTCCTCAAGAGTAGGAACTTCCTTTTTTATTTTTTGCATCCCTAGCCCTTGTAACAATGCGTGGCATATCATAGGCACTTAATGTATATTTGTCTTGATTTTTTTAGGAAGACTTTACCTTCCCATTCCCAAATCCAACTTTTTTAGTTTCATTTTTACCTATATATATATATATATATATATATATATACATATATATATGTCCTACCCTTTCCAATATAATATATATATATATGTCCTACCCTTTCCAATATAATAATTCCTTGAATTTAATGCCTTTTCTTGAAACTGTTGCACTAATTCTTGCCTTCTTTATCTTCTCTTTGTGATAAGGAATCAGTGACAAACATGACTGCTTGCAGTTTTGCAGGCAGGAGACATAACATTGACAGTTTAAGTGACCTGAAAGTAGAGATATAGTCAGAATTGTAACCTAGGCCCTTGACATCCTAAATTAGGACTTTATAGACAATATGTAAGGCAGTAGAAAAAACATTGAATCAGGAGGGAAAGTTCCTGTTTTAAATTCTAGATCGTTGTTTTCCCCATCTATATGACTTTAGATAACTCATTTAACTTTTCTGGATCTCATTTTTCCTTATATATTAAATGACAGGGTTTGGCTAGAGTTGAAGGGTTCTTACCCTGGAATTGATGAACTATTTTAAAGTACAAATTTGATAACTATTTCAATATAACTGGTTTTCTTTGCTATATTTTGCATTTTGTTATATGCATTTTAAAGTATTATTCTGTACAGGGGCCAATAGGCTTCACCAGACTGCCAAAGGGCTCCAAGAAACAGAAAGCATCTTTAAACCCCTATAATGGAGAAATTTTAAAGTATCTTCCATCTCTAAAATTGTGATTCTAAGTTATTGATCAATCTTTCTTTTTACTTTGGATGAACTTAATACATTATAGATAGAAACTTTAATTCAATTATTATAGGCCTGAATAGGAATCAAGATTTCTATAGATCTATTGATCACTAGTAAGCTTTAAGAAGAATCTATTCTTTAATTCATGGCTCAATTTCTGTCTTGGGGAAGAAGGGATGAATATACTAAATTTGAAGGATTTTAAGTTATTTCACTAACAAGCCATATTTGATATTTAAATATTTTAAAGTTATCTCCTGGCCAGTGTGCCTCGACTATCTTTTGAGATCAATAAGAATAATGGTTTTAACATGGTTTAAATATTGAATAATTCGAATAGTATAAAATTTACCTTTGACCCAGCAATATCGCTTCTAGGGCTGTATCCCCAAGAGATCATAAAAATGGGAAAGGGTCCCACATGTACAAAAATATTTATAGCAGCTCTTTTTATAGTGGCCAAGAATTAGAAATCAAGGGGATACCCAGCAATTGGGGAATGACTGAATAAATTATGGTATATGAATGTAATGGAATACTATTGTGCTGTAAGAAATGATGAACAAGAAGACTTCAGAGAGTCCTGGAAAGACCTGTATGATCTGATGCTGAGTGAAAGGAGCAAAACCAGGAGAACTTTGTGCACAGCAATGACCACAGTGCGAGAGAGTTTTTTTTATGGTAGACTTGTATCTTCATTGATACAAGTCTATATCTTCATAGCAATGCAACAACATTTAAAAAATATTCCCAATGATCTTCTAAGGCAAAATGCCTTCCACATTCAGAGAAAGAACTATGGAATTCAATCACAGAATGTAGTAGATCATTTTGTGTGTGTGTGTGTGTGTGTGTGTGTGTATTATATTCTGGTTTGTTATATGATTTCTCCCATTTGTTTTAGTTCTTCTACACAGTATGACTGTAATGAAAATGTATTCAATAGGAATGTATGTGTAGATCCTATATAGAACTGTATGCTGTCTTGGGGAGGGAGGGGGGTAATGGGGAGTAAGTACGGGGAAAAAAGTCTAAATTTTATGTTAGTGATTATAGAGCATTAAAAATAAATAAAATGAATATAAAAAAATCAATAAAAATTTCAGGGCTGCTACTTGTTGTGGCAATGGTGGGAAGTGTTATGTGTAGCAGAAAAAAACACAATGGAAGTAGCATCCTAAATCCCAGGGTCGAATATGGATTCAAAGCCTTCCTATTGTTGTGTTGGGCAGCTAGGTGGTGCAGTGGACAGAGCACCAATGCAGGAGTCAGGAGGATCTAAATTCAAATCTCATCTCAGACACTTGACTCTCACTAGTTGTGTGACCTTGGGTAATTCACTTAACTCCAATTGCCTCATCCTGGGTCATCTCCAGTCGTCCCGAAGAATATCTAGTCACTGGATTCAGATGGCTCTGGAGAAGTGAGGCTGGTGACCTGCACAGTCCTCCCTCACTCAAAACAAAGTCAAGTGCAAGTCATGTCATCATTTCTCTGATGGCATGGTCTTCTTTGGCAACCAAGGATGAACATACACATTGTTGTGGTTATAGCAAAGTCACTCAACCTGACAACTTCAAAAGTCAATTTTCCCATCTTCAAAATAGGATAATAGCTGTACTACTTATTTCATAAAGTGGCTGAGGAAAGGACTATATAAATTTAAAAGCACAATAGAAATATGAACCGCTTTTATTGTCATGCTCTTTTTTTCCACTTTAAGAATTGGATCGGATTGTTGAGGGTTAAAATAAAGCCCCAGGGTATGTGCTCCAAAGGAGTTAATTTTCCTTTCACACCTGACTAATGAACTGCAGTTGGGCAGATTTCCAAGACACATTCTCCTTACTCCACAAGGCAGCTACTCTCCAGAGAATGGCTTCATTTTCTCACAGCTGTTGTCTTTTAACCTTATTTTTTCTAGCAGATCTATGGGGAAACCACCTGCTTTTTCAGCTGGCACATTGCGCTAGGCTTGAGTTAGAGCCAGTAGGTGCACCTGCACAGTCTCCAGCATTTCAGATTGATTACCAACTCTAGCACAGTTGTACATTTTCAATTGAGGTATATATTTGACATAAAGCATTCTTTTTATAGCCTCCCTATTGGGATTGAGGGTGGTTGGGACAGGACACCTTACATCCAACTAATCACAGGAGTAAAAGCAGACTATTTTTTTGTGATTTTGTTTAGACTAAACCATTTGTTCTTTAGAAATGGTCTTCACTGCAGTGGGAGAACATTTTATTTGCGATGAGAATAGTTTCCCATTTTTTCCTCTATGTTCTCATTTTTCTTTGTTTCATGGGTTGAAAATAATAAAAAGACTACATGTAATATTTAAGCTAGTCAATCAGTCACCAAACATTAATTAAGGGCTCACTGGGTGCCCAGTCTTTGTGCTAAGCACTACAGCTACAAAGAAATACAAATACATACATACATATATACATATACATATATATATATATATATATCCCACAGTCTTTGCCTTTGAAGAGTTTACATATTAATGGTGTAAATAACATGCAAATAGCTATGTACATGAGATAACTCTTCAGTGTAAATTAAGGTAATCTTAGAGAGAAAGCACTGGGTGGAGAACACCTGAAGAGTGGGATTTTAGAATTTCATGGAAGTCAGAGAAACCAGCAGGAAGAGGTGAGGAAGGTTAGCATCACAGGTTATAGGGAAAATTCAGTATAAAGGCTCAGTGAGCCTTGTTGTATTTTACACAAAAGGCAGTGATAAGATGCACTGTAGGTGTAAAAAATATGTAGTCTATCACTAATGAATTACATTAGAAAAGTGATATAAAAGACATTAAAACACTCCCATGGATCTTTGATCTCACCTATGTGACATTTTTTACCAATGATTCAGGTCAAACCCATGCCCATACATCCTCTGTGTTCTGTGTTCTGCCATAAGTTTAGCATAGTAGGTCTAACCTGTATCCTTAAGGCTTTCATTGCTTTCCCAGGGTATCAAGAGGATACTTGTGGAGCTTTTAAGGCAATCCACAAGTTATGCTTCATTTCTAGAACATGACTGCCCCTCTTTGGAGGCAACATTCAGTAAAATTCTTCTTACTTGTTTGTAACAGTATTTGTATTTACACCTACAACTGATGTTTCAATTTCCCTCTGAGAGACGCCCATTTTTAATTCTTCAAGATTCTGTGACGTTCCATGATTTCCGACAATACAACATGATTGGTAAAATAACAATATTGAAAATAAGTACCCTTGATTCTGGATATGACTTCTAATCAGTAAAGGAGACTTATAATTAACTGTTATCAATATAGTTTACTGTAAAACCTCCTATTTAATTCTAGCCTCAACTTATGGCTCATTTTCAGTAGAGATAGATAGATAGATAGATAGATAGATAGATAGATAGATAGATAGATAGACAGACAGACAGAAAGATTGGTAGGGTTGCTGTAAAGAGTTTTTTTTTTTCACAGTTACCTGCTTCCTTCCTAATTTTAACTATGTTTAATTTATGTGCAAATATTTTTAAAAATTTCATACAATGAAAACTGGCCATTTTGTGTTATATGAGCCTTTTCATCATTTGGTCAGCCATAAATTCTTTCTTAATATACTGACCTGAAAAATAATTTATTCCATGCTCCTCCAATTTATGATGTGACTTTTTATTTTTAGGTCTTATATCCATTTAGAACTTATGTTGTATGTGATATGAGAGGTTAGTCTTTCTAATTTATGCCAGTTTTTCCAGTAGATTTTGTCAAATGAGTCCTTCTTCCAATAACTAGGGTTTTGACTTTATCAAAGATTATGACACTGTGTCATATGTCATATATGTCATTTATCAAGACAATGACATTGTGTACCTAATCTGATCCACTTTTTAACTTATTTTTAATCAATACCAAATCATTTTAAATACTTATTGCTTTGTAGAATGATTTGCTATATGATACCAAATAGATTCACTTTTTTCATTGTTTCTCTTGAGATTCTTATTTCTCCATATGAATTTCATAATTTTTAGATTTTTAAAGTGATCATTTGATAGTTTTGTTAGCATTATTAATTATCATTTTGGCTCTACCTCTCTATAGAAAATTAATATTACTTAAATAATTTAAGCATGTCTTTGGATTCACATAGTTCTTGGGTACATATTGTTAGATGCCTTCCTAAATATTGTATACCCTCTGTAGCCATTTTTAATGAAATTTCTCTTTTTTAGGTTTTCTTGTTGACTTTTGTTAGAAACATAAAGAAAGCTTATGATTTATATGTATTTTATATCCTTTAGCATTGCTGAAATTTATTCATTGTTTTAATTTTTGGTTGATTCATTAGGATACCTAAATTATGCCATTTACAAAGAGTAATAATTTTATATTTTCTTTGCCCTTATTTTCTCAATTTAATCTATAGCTAGAATTTCTAGCATTGTGTTAAACCATACCAATAATTAATAATAACAATAACGATGATAACAATAGTACCTAAGAGTTATATAGAGCTTTAAGGTTTCCAGAGCACCTTCCTTATGTTAATTCATTTGATCCTCACAGTAATCCTATGAAGGTCGTGATAGTTTCATTTTTCACATGAGTACACTGGAGCACAGAGAGGTTAAGTAATTTGTTCATAGCTATACAGGTAGAGAGTATCAAAACAGGAATCAAATGCTATTCTTCTTGATTCTAAGATCTGCTCTCTATCTATTAGGGCACCATGTCCATCCTTATTTTATCTCTCATCTTATTGGGAAGACTTCTAACTTTCTACTTTAAACTTAATGCTTGTTCTTGAATTGAGGTAGATATTCTTTTAAAAGGAAAGGTTGATTTGTTTATATTCTTTCTGAAATTTTAAGTAAAAGCAACTCCATTTTTCTGGATTTTGGTTTTCCCTTATATTAGCTTACGCCTCTCAATGCCTTCATAGGATTCTGAAAATCTTTCTGGGGATTTCCAGCTAGATAAAAAAAAAAAATTATTCTGTTGATTATTACTCTTTGTTAGAATGGTTAATTTCTAAGGCCCAAAGAGCAGTTGGAAAATGACCTTGGCTCCTCTATGTTGTAAAGAACACCATCTTCCCACAATACGCCATACCATACATAATAATAATAATATTTATATGGTATTTACTAGGGACAGCTACATGATACAATGGATGGAGCACTGGGCTTAGAATCAGGAAAATTCATCCTTGTGAGTCCATGTCCCTCCTCAGACACTTACTAGCTATATCACTCAGTGCAAGTAGCTTAATCCTGTTTGCCTCAGTTTCCTCATCTGTAAAATGATCTAGAGAAGGAAATGGCAAACCACTCAGTATATTTGCCAAGAAAACTCCAAATGGGGTCATGGAGAGTCATACAAATTGAAATGACTCAACAACATATAGGGCTTACTATGGGCCAGGTATTTTGTTAAGCACTTTACAAATATTATTTCATCTGATCCTCATGACAACCCTCAGGGGTAGGTACTATTATTGTCCTTGTCTTACAGATGAGGAAACTGAGGTAAACAGAGTCTAAGTGACTTGCCCAGGCTACTATGTAGCTATGTAAGTAGCTAGTAAGCATTTGGGGCTAGATTTGAGCTAGGGTATTCCTCATTCTAGGCACAGAAGTCTATTTACTGGGTCCCTTATTTGACCACTTCAGTTTTTAAAGAGACACCCAAAGTCATCAAGAGACTCAATGAGAGGAAATACTAGGGACCTCTAAAGCTGGTCAGCAGCAGCAATGAGGTTAGCTTCCTAGGTAGTACCAGGACCTAACAAGCTGAGTGAGAAATAATGAGCATCAGTACTCAAGGCCTAAATGAAATTCCAAGAAAAGGTCTGCTTTCCCCAATGTCCCATACCCATGCTTATTCATTAACAGACACTGTAACTTACTCTACTCTTTTTTTTAAATCTCATCATTTCTAGTAGCCTGAAGTTTTTTTCTCAATCATAAAGAAGCCTTGGGTTAAATACAAACTTAAATAAAGGCAAAATGTTATTGATAGAATCCTAATAAAGCTTCCCCCAGCCCCAGTAGTCTAAGTTCCTTATAGGCCTCACTAAACAGCAGACCCTCTGCCCATAGCTAACCACTGCCCTTCAATCCAATTCACATATTTGGAACAGGTATGTTCTTGTCTCAACCACAATCACATCATCCATTTAGCCCAAGACAGGACCACAATATCTAACTATCCATCTTGACCAGACAGGACTAAAATAGCTAGCCAATGGGAGTGCAGCATGACCAGAATATTTAACCACAAAAAGGATAGAAGGGATTCCTCCCCTATTACCTAATCCCTTAAGAAACCCCACCTGCCTTTTTAATATTTATAATTTCTGTTGTGTAATTGCATCTTTCTGCTATAAAAATCCATCTTATTTTCTCTGAAGTTGTTGGTTCCTTTTGGAATTTAGCCTGCTCCACAAGAGGCATCAATCATAATAAATGCCTATACTTACATTAGAGGAGGTCTAACTATGAATTCTTTGAGACAGTTCCACCACAATCCATCATGAAACCACAACAGTTTTTGGTGGGCAGAGACTAAACCTCAACAGTTTTTGGCATCCCTGTGTGGGTAAGTCACTGACTCTGGCCCTCAACATTATGACAATTAAATTTTAATTATTTTATTTATTCAGGGATCTAAGGGACAGCTAGGTGGTGCAGTAAATAGCACACTGGACTTAGAATCAGGCAAGCTCACCTTCATGAATTCAAATCAGGTCTCAGACACATATTAGCTGTGTGACCCTGGACAAGTCACTTAACCCTATTTGTCTCAGTTGCTCATTTATAAAAAGAGCTAGAAACAGAAATGGCAAACCTCTCCTGTATCCTTGCTAAGAAAAGTCCAAATTAGGTCACAAAGAGTCAGACACAACTGAACAACAAGGATGGCTATTTAAGAAATTGTGATTTTACTATTAGCTTTCCATTTAATATCAATTCCATAAAGTGTGTGTTCATTCTTCATTGCCGAAGAAGACCATGCCATCAGAGAAACGATGACTTTGTTTTGAGTGAGGGAGGGCTGTGAAGGTCACCAGCCTCACTTCTCCTCCAGACTCATTTGAATCTAGTGACCAAATATTCATCAGGATGACTGGAGATGACCCAGGATGAGGAAATTGTGGTTAAGTGATTTGCCCAAGGTCACACAGCTAGTGAATTTCAAGTGCCTGAGGTGAGATTTGAACTCAGGTCCTCCTGCACTAGTGCTCTATCCATTTCACTACCTAGCTGTCCAACTTCCACAAAGTAAGAAAGGAGAGGCCTATATGGACCTAGTGTGCCACAATCTTGACTCTAGGCAAAAACAAATGGTTCTAACAAGGTATGACTAATTAAATCTTTAGCCAAAGTCATAATGGAAGAAAGGATGATGACCACCACCAGCACAGCAAAACCAGAAATCACAAATTTAATAATAGTATTTTCAAAAAACCTGAACAATTTTCTACAGGCATGATGTCTATTTTTACTTGAGGAAACAAAGGGAGCATTAAGAAAGAAATAATCCATTACTTTTTTTTTTTTTTTAGAAACAGGGAAAGAAAACCTGAAAGAATAGTCAAGTAGGAAGGTGATCTGGGGCTCTTTGGATACTCAGGTTGCCTGGCCACCAGCATCTGGATCAGTTTTCCATTAATTTAAATGTAATTTGGGGGTTGGTAGGAGGAAGTAAGAAGTAAAGCAGCAACAACATTAAAAATGAGCTTACACTTATATAGCCCTTTACCATTTACAGAGGACTTCCATGTATATTATTTCATGTGATGTTCAAAGGGCTTTATGTGGAAGGTAGTATAGTATTACTTTTATTAAATATCTTACTTGAGGAAACAAACTCATCTAAGTAAAATGACTTGCCCAAGGTCACACAATTGGTCAGTGATAGAGGCAGTGCTTATTCAGATGTTCTGTGTTCTAGTCAGGTGTTCTCTAGCCTATAGCCATCTATCTCCCAATTACATGTGTGAGAGATAACACACAAAAATATTAAAGTCATGCCTTCTTTTCCACTCACATCACAACTACCTTAATTCAGATCTATTTCACATTGAGAAATGAAAGAGCCTCCCAAATGGTCTCTCAACAAACAATCCCTTTTTTCTCCTTTAAACAATTTATTTTCTTAAAGCATAGATCTAACTTCCTTGCACAAGAAACTTCAGTGTATGTATGATACATACGTGTATATGTATCATATATGTCTATATGATAAAATTCCAACTTTCTTTTCTTCTTTTTGGCACCTAGAACCCCTCACAATCAGGATCTAAACTGTGTTTCCAAGTTAATTATGCATTACTCCTCTACATCCAGGCCAAACTGTCCTATCTACTGTTTCATGCACTCACACAATATTTCACCTTCTCTTTGCCTACACAAAGACTCTCCTTGGTGCCTGGAATACTTTTCCTTCACCGTCCCTGTATTTAATCCCCATCTCTCTTTAAGACTCATGTCACCTTCCACTGGATGCTTCTAGGCATCTAGGTGGCTCTGAGATTGAGAATTGCACCTAAAAATCAGGAAGACCCGAGTTTAAATCTAGCCTCAGATACTTAGCAGCTATTTGATCCTGAGGAAGTTACTTAGCCTCTGTTAACCATAGTTTCCTCACCTGTAAAATGGAGATAATTGTAATATTTACCTCCCAAGGTTGTTTTAAAGATCAAATGACATATTATTTGTAAAATGCTTAGCATACCTGACAGGAAATAGGCAATTACTTAATGCTTGTTTCCTTCTTTATCCCCCTCTAACCAAAACCAAACTACCTTGTAATATGTTTTTTGTGTTTATTTAGCCAGGTCCATTCTTTCCTGCCAGAAGAATGGAAGGACATTGAGGGGAGAGACTGTCTCATTTCTATCTTTCTGCCCTTAACATCTAACATGGAGCCTGGTACATAGTACTTGTGCATGCTGCCCTGAAATAAAGACAGCATTTCAGATAAGGGTTATGATAATGTCTTCAGAACGAGATTACAATTGCCATCTCCCTAAATTCCTTATGTTTTTGTTTGTTTGTTTTGGTTTTCCCCTCTCCATGGTAACATGACTGATTCTGCAGACATCTCTACTATGACTTAGCTGCCTTCTCATCCTGAGTATTTCTTCACTGCCTAGTCCTTCTTGTCCTAGAATATGCTTATACGCTAGAGTTGGTGGCCACAAGCATTTGTGAGGCCCTTCTAAGGCCTTTCTTTGGGGTCATGCCCAGGTTGGCCATGCTTGAATTTCTCCCTCAATGTGCCTTTACATTTCCAGACATCATCATCATGTCCCCCACACACACATGTATGTGTGTGTATGTGTTGTCTTCCCCCATTAAAATGTAAGCTACTTAGGAGTAGGAACTGTCTTTCTCTTTAGGTTATATCTGTGTCCTCAGGGCAAGCACAGTGCTTAGCATATTACACTTCATTTCCCATGAGATGCTTCTCTTGATTTTGACTCCAGACATATCATGTTTCCCTTAGGATATGTTTATCTTCTGAAATCTCATAATCTTGGAAATTAGTTGAACTTTCAAATTGAATACCCCCTCAGCACCCTCAATTACCTCTCCCCTCGGATTGGAGTGTGGAGAAATGAACTCTTCACAGAGCTTCCCTTTGTAGAGGGCTCAGATTTTTCAGTTTATTTCATTTCCCACCACCTTTTCTGCTTGGTTTCTACTCCAGGAACATCATGTCCTGCTTGCTAGGTATCCTCTGGTGCCCCCATCTTTCAGTTTCCTTTCCTCTTTCCCCATTAGATTAAATTCTTTGGGTGTCTTTTTCTTATTTGCTTCCCTAGCCTAAGCACAGTGCCTGCCATTAAGTAAGCACTTACTAAATGTTTATTAACTATTGAGGGGGGCAGAGACAAGACAGCAGAGCAGAAAGACACATATACTCTAGAACTTCCCCCATAGCCCACAAAATACCTGTAAAAAACGATTCTCAACAAATTCTAGAGCAGCAGAAGCTACAGAACAACAGAGCAAAAGAGGTTTCAAGCCAAAGGTAACTTGGAAGGCTAACAGGAAAGGTCTATCTCACATGATGCTGAGCAGAGCAGAGCTCAGCCCTGGCTGCACAGCACTGGGAGGAATAGGATCTAAACATACCTCAGGAGGCAGAGTTCCTAGCAGGGAGGGTCCCAGATACCTCAACCCATAAGCCACAAAGAAAGCTCCAAAGGTCAGTATGGGAGGGCTTTCCCAGAAACGGGGTTCCTGATGGCAGCAACAGCAGCAGTACACTGTAGACAGCTAGTGTAGCCAGGAAGCAAACTAGGTCCATTTTCCAGGCACTTCAGCTTAAAGTCTCTGGTGGTAGGGAGCAGGTGATCTAAACTTTAGCCATTAGTGATGGCTCTGCCCCCACCCAAAGGCCCAGGGGAATCAAGCAGCTGAGTCCAAACTCAGTGTTGAACATGATACTGGGGAGGGAAGGGCCAGTGGAACCATCCCCTTGACAAAGGATTCAGAATTCAAGTAACTGGTTGGGAAAATGCCCCAAAATGGGAAAAAAATAAGACCATAGAAGGTTACTTTTTGGTAAACAGGTATCTCCTCCCATCCTTTCAGATAAGGAAGAACAAGGCATATTGTCAGAGGAAGTCAAGACCTCTGCCTCTAGTACCTCCAAATGAATATGAAATGGGCTGAGGACATAGAAGCACTTGAAAAGCACATCAGCAGCCTGCTAAAGGAGAACCAAAAAAATGCTGAGGAAAAGAACACCTTTAAAAAGAGGTTAACTCAATTGGAAAAAGAGGTCCAAAAAGTCAATGAGGAAAAGGAGGCTTTAAAAAGTAGAAGTAGTCAAACGGAGGAGAAGGTTCAAAAGCTCACTGAACAAAACAGTTCTTTAAAAGAGAGAATTGAGTTTAAGGAAGCTAATGACTATGACATAAACCAAGCAGTTAATAAACAAAATCAAAAGTTTGAAAAAATAGAAGATAATATGAAACATTTAATTGGAAAAACAACTGACCTGGAAAATAGTTCCAGTATAGAAAATTTAAAAACTATGGGACTATCTGAAAGTCATGATTAAAAAAAGCTTAGACATTATCTTCCCTGAAATTATCAAGAAAAACTGTCCTGATATTCTAGAACCAGAGGGCAAAATAAATATTGAAAGAACCCACTAATAACCTCCTGAAAGAGACCTGAAGAGAGAAACTCCTAGAAATATTGTGACCAAATTTCAGAGTTCCCTGGTCAAGGAAAAATACTGCAAGCAGCTAGAAAGAAATAATTTGAGTATTGTGGAAATACAATCAGGATAACACAATATCTAGCACCTTCCACATTAAGAGATTGAAGACCTTGGAATAGGATATTCCAGAAGTCAAAGGAACTAGGATTAAAATCAAGAATCACCTACCCAACAAAACTGAGTATAGCACTTTAAGGGAATAACTAGTCGTTCAATGATATAGAAGACTTTCAAACATTCATGATGAAAAGACCAGAACTGAAAAAAATTTGATTTTCAAATACAAGAATCAAGAGAAGCATTAAAAGGTAAATAGAAAAGAGAAATCATTAAAGACTTTCTAAAGGTGAACTTTTACGTTACTATATGCAAAGAAAATATTTTAACTCTTGAGATTTTTCTCAGTATTTGGGTAGGTGAAGGAAATGTACACACACACACACACACACACACACATACACACAGAATACAGGTTGTGGTGAATCAGAAGAGATGATATCCACAAAAAAATAGGAATAAAATAAAAATTAAGGGGTGAGAGAGGAAAATACTGGGAGGAGAAAGGGACAAATGGAATGGGGCAGGCTATAACTCGTAAAAGAGATAAGAAAAGTCTTGTTCAATGGAGGAGAAAAGGGAAAAGGGGAGAGAGGAAAAGTGGAGCTACTCTCTCCACATAAGTCTTAAGGAAAGAATAACATGCTCACTAAATTTGTTATGAAAATCCATCTTACACTACAGGAAAGCAGGGGAGGAGGTGACAAGTGGGGTGAGGGAAATGATACAAGGGAGGGAAAATAGGAGAAGGGAATAACTAGAAATAAACACTTTTGGAAAGGGACAGGGTCCAATGAGGAAATAAAAAACAACGGGGGATAGAGTAGGATAGAGGACAATATAGTTAGTATTACACAACATGATTATTATGGAAGTCTTTTGCAAAATGACACATATATAGTCTGTACTGAATTGCTCGCCTTCTCAGTGGGGATGGGTAGGGAGGGAGGGAGGAAGAGAAGTTGGAATTCAAAGGATTAGAAATGAATGTTTAGAATTATTATTGCATATAACTGGGAAATAAGAAACACAGGGAATGGGGTATAGAAACTTATCTTGCCCTACAAGAAAAGAGAGAAGATGGGGATTAAGGAAGGGTGGGGTGTGATAGAAGGGAGGGCTCATTGAGGGCAAGGGTAATCAGAATGCAAAGTATTATGGGGTGGGGTGAGGGGAGAGATGGGGAGAAAAATTGGACATGTTACAAAGTGATGTAAATGCAATTAGTATTAAAGCAATTGACTGAATTAATTACTGAGAGTAAATCAGAGACATCTTTAGCTTGGGGAAAAGAATTTTAAAGTTTCCCAGAGGCAGGTAACCTTGGGTAAAATTTGTAATTGATGGAAAAGGATGGCTGAGGAAGGATTCTTCTGAATCAATTTCCCCACAGACACCTGGCAGATTTTAAGCCTGACTGAATGCAAGTTGACAATGTACTCATGCCTGAAACTGACATGAAGTTGGAGAGACATTGTTTCCCTGAAAAGTCCCTACTCTTTGTGGCTATTTGCTATAGTCAAAAGGTTTGTAAGCTTAATACCAGATCCATTAAATCATAGATTGTTGGTAGGGAAACATCCAAGGTCATCTAAAATTAAGCTATTGGGCTTAGGACTTTAGACCAACAACGATAAGCTGGGGTCCCTTAATTCTTAGAAATAGTGTGGAGACAATTAGGTCAAGGGCTTGTGAAGTTAGCATAAGTAGTTATCTGTCTCAGTTGGTTAGTGTAAAAAAAAAATTCGTTTGTGGTCTATATTGTAAATGCTTTAAAAGAAGTATCACCTGATCAAAAGCTAGAATTGTTTTATACGACATGAACTGTGTTAAAAATGAAAATTAATAAAATAAAAATAAACAAAAAAACTATTGACAATTGACTGACACATTTGTGAGCCTCAGTTTCCCATCAGTAAAATAAGGACAACAATACATGATTTGCTTATCTCATACAGTTATTAGAAGTGCTATATGCATGTGAGCTACAATAATTATTATTACCAAATTTTGCTCTTCTAACAGTCCTAGATGAGGTAGCTATGTTTCTCTATTTTTGTGTAAACTGGTTAAATAACCAGAATATAAAATAATCATTTATGTAGTGGGTCTTGTAGCCAAGATCATCTATCTCTTGGTCCTGGTCTCCATCCATTCCCACAACTTCTGTGTGTGAGCTGAAAAAGTAAATTGTTGTGATGCAATAAAAAATGAAGTGATTGAACTGATCATAAGTAGTGTAAATCTGTTGGCCTTCTCATTAGCAGGGTTAGGTGCTTAGAAATGCCACCATATTTATACTGTTGAGTGCACCCTGTGGCAGAAAGTAGAAAAAAATTGCTCATTAAGGGAATAGTCTCTTCCAAATAGAAATATACTTTGATATATTTTAGCATAGAAACCTTAATATTAATGTTGGTCACAGAGTGGCACAAAGGATCATGGACTTGTTTCAAAAGGAATTGCAATATAAGGATCAACAAATTGAAGTATAAACACATGTCCAAAAGAAATCCAGTACCTACAAACCTACAACCTATATTTCACCTTTTAGATAATTAATGTTACAATGGGGCTCTACTGAACTACTCATTTGTGATACAGTAATCAAGATACTTTGTTTTCCTGACATGTAGTGGCATTAATATTCTGTTGCTGAGTGTTTATTTTTTTCTGTTAATACTCAGAATAATCATTCCTAGGGAAGATGGATTTATATAGTTAAGAACTCAGTGCTTGTGGCAGTCACTTTTTAGTATTCACCTCAGAAAAGAATTCCTGGGACATAGTGTGTTTGTCAGAGTTTATGTGTAAAGGGTACTCATGGGGAATGGGGTGGGTTGTGTTTTGGCATCTTCATGCTTTTCTGAGGACTCTTGGCTATGATACTATGTAAACTATGAGCTCTGTGGTTAATTAATTAATTAATGCTTAGTTCTGTACTTATGACATTTTGACTCAAAAAAGAAAAAAAAGAAACACTTGTTTCTAGTATCTTGAGAGGTCACATGAAATATATTTATTGATAAACATTTCTTATTTGGTTTGAGCTGCCGTCACAGCTCAGTAGGGAACCTCTAAAATTCTAGAATCAGCTTACACAAATCGGATAGATGAGACTAGGGACACGTACTTTAAAAAGCAGAAAATTTAACTGTAACTAATATACAAAGAATAACAAGTAGCTGAGCATGGTGGCACATCATTGTTCTTCCTGCCACTGGGTGGACTGATGTTGAGAATCCCTTCAATTGTAAGGTTTTGAGCTGCGGTGGGACTAAGGAGATCAGTACCATGTTAAATCTGTACAGTACTAAGTCTGGTAAAAATATGGTGAGTTTTCCTATAGAAACTCCTACTCCAAGGGGAATTGGAGTTGTAGGATTGCTTAAGAGGGAATAAACCAACAGAGGTCAAAAAATGGAGAAGTTTAAAGCTTCTGCACCTTTCGATAATGGGATGAAGACCATGAATGTTGGAAAAAGAAGAATAACAGCAATAATAGCAGCAAGAACAACAATAACAATCAGAAAAAAGAGGAGGATGAAGAAGAGGAGGAGGAGAAGTAGTAGTAGCAGAAGAAAAAAAGAAGTAGAAGTAGTAGTAGAAGAAAAAGTGGTAGTAGTAGAAGAAGTAGAAGTAGCAGTAGAAGTAGTAGTAGTAAAAGTAGAAGTAGTAGAAGTAGTAGTAGTAGAAGTAAAAGTAGTAGAAGTAGAAGTAGTAATAGAAGAAGCAGTAGTAGAAGAATTAGAAATAGTAGAAGAAAAGTAGTAGTAGAAAAAGAAGTAGAATTAGTAGAAGTAGTAATAGAAGAAAAAGTAGTAGTAATAGAAGAAGTAGAAATAGTAGAAGTAGTAGTAGTAGAAGAAAAGCAGTAGTAGAAGAAGTAGAAGTAGTAATAGAAGTTGTCGTAGCAGAAGAAGTAGGAGGAGAAAAAGTAGAAGATGAAGAAGAAAGAGGAAGAGGAGGAGAAAAAGAAGAAATAGTAGTAGAAGGAGAAGAAGTAAAAATACACTCAGAAGAACTCTGGGCTTTCACAGACTGAGGGCCTCACCCAAATGGCAGAATTTTCTCTTTTAAGGGGAGGTTTTTGTTAATGTACTTTACAGGAATTAAAGAATAAGTTAATACAGGTAATGTGGTGCGAATCTGTTAATGACATGTTAACAACCAGTGACCCTTTTTGAAGTGCAGAACACTTCTTTTCCCCCTCTCCCCTCGGCCAGCACTTCCAGCAACAGAGTTATTCTCATCCAACAGCTAGAGGGTAAGTTTGAGAAGATTTGCGCCACTATCAAAGGAGCAGAAATGCATATTCTATACAAACAAGAGTATGAGAAGCAGTCACTTGAGGGAAGACCAACCTTTTGGCAACAAAAAAGAGATACAAATATTGCATCAATTAAGAATTTGTTGTTGTTCAGCTGTTTCATTTGTGTCCAACTCTTAGTGACCCCATTTGTGGTTTTCTTGGTTAAGAGTGCTTGTCATTTCTTTCTCCAGTTCCTTTTACAGATGAGGAACTGAGACAAACAGGGTTAAGTGACTTGCCCAGAGCCATATAGCTAGCAAGTGTCTGGGGACACATTTGAACTCAGGTCTTCCTGACTCAAGGTCTGGTACTCTATCCAGTGTCACCTAGCTTCCCTAAAGCTTGGATTGGAAACTGAGTCAAGGTGTGAAAGGAACAGTCTTCTGAACCCCAGATGAGCAGACTACTCCAGAGGTTTTGCCCCTGGGTAGGGGTCTGGAATGTGAGGGGGGTTGTGAGAACTTCAGTAGAAGAAAAAAAGACTTTCAGGCCCTACAATACTGGACTTCACCTTGTCTGTCCTCTCTATAGATGAGTCACTGCCATTCTTTGTTCCCTTTGTTCATGAGGTTGCTATATGTGTTAGTGGAATGGAGTGTCAGTGAAGTGTGTTAGTGTTAGTGGAGTGTGTTTATATGTGTTAGTGGAGTGTGCCCCAGATTTATGGGAGGAATTTTTTTTTACTTCTGTTCTCATTATACCATCTTATAAGACATCATTATGGTGTCTATGTCTTTACTAAGATCTAATGTGTCTGCTGGCCAATTGTTAAAAGAAAGGCCACTTGAGGGGGATCAAGAACTATAGATTTTAAAGTAAAGACCCACAGTACCCCTAGAAACTGCTTGCTTTCTGGATACTCAACTCATGAGTGAAAAAGCTATTTAAGGTAGTACCTAGAGGAATTGCTACATTCTCTTTTTTTGCTTGGTTTCACCTACTTATATGCTATCCAGAGAAATCCTTGAAATAAAACTTATATGTAGTTCGTGTTTAGGTTTACTTAAAAGTGGTCAAGAGAGTTCTAGATTCCCATCTTCTCACATTTCCACTCAATATGCAATGTGATTTGGTGTAGAACAGCATTTATTTCACTTGCAGACCATAAAACATAAAACATATCAATAAAATATTTTTTATTAAAAAATATAAAGGAGGAAAAAAGAAAAGGAATCTTTGTGACCATAGTAATATAAAGGAAACCAGGTTGGAAGACATGTGAATACTGATCAATGAACAGTGAGCAGCAGTGACATCAAAAACGGCCTGCCTTCCTTCTTTGGGCAGAGGAATAGTATAATATAAGGGAAGAAAGAAGCACACATTTCTTTGTCACTTGTTTATTTTACTTGGGTACCTGAAAACAATGGAGTGACATCTTGTATTTTATGTGCTGCTGAAATGAGCACAAGTGATGCCTTCTATGTTGAGCTCACAGGAATAATAGGTCAAGCAGATGATGGCAATCTCTTTTCCCTTCTCATATAAAATGTCAAGGATCCCATAAATCTTGGGCTGAACTATTAATACAACTGTAAAAATCTTAATCATTCTCTAAATAATTGACATCAGACAGAGTATATTATGTTAAATTTATAATAACAATGGAAATTATGCAGATTGACAATATGGCTATATTTGCATAATTGCAAATAATGTTTGAAATCACATCATTATAACAATAAGCTATTGCTTTAGAAATCATAACTAAAATGGGAAATAAGAACACAGAACCTAAGTTGACTCTGGAAGCTTCATTAGTTTTCTAGTATAGATACATTCTGCTCTTACAATGAAGCTATGCTAAGAACTACATTTAAATGTGTATGATCAGAATATGGTTTAATGCTTTTGGAGAGTGGAACATTGTCACCAGAGCTGAAATTATATCTTTGTTCAACTTTAGACACCTAAAAAGAACCCTTCACTTCTTCCTCCAGAATAAGTCATTTATCACATTTACAGGTGGTTCAGTGGTTAGAGCGATGGGTTTGAGAGTTAGGAAAATCTGAGTGCAGGCCTCAGATACTTACTAGATGCATGACTGGGCAGGTCACCTGTCTTCTGTTTTCTTTGGTTTCCACAACCGTAAAATCAGAGCAATAATGGCACCTAACTTCCTAGGTTGTTGTGAGGTCCAAACGAAATATTTGTAAACATGCTTTGTACCTAGTAAGCACTAAATAAATACTATTCCCCTTCCCTTACCTTCTGACCTCAGCCTTGAGTTTATTGCTCTATGGTAAGTGAAAGTGAATAGGCAGCTAGGTGCAGTGGATAGCATGTGGCTTTGGGTCAGGAAGATCTAAGTTCAAATTTGGCCTCAGACATTTACTAGCTGTATTATCCTGGAAAGTCACTTAACACTATTTCCCTCAGTTCCCTCATCTGTAAAATGAGCTGGAGAAGGAAATGGCAAACCACTGCAGTATCTTTACCAAGAAAATCTCAAATGGGGTCATGAAGAGTCCCATATGACTGAACATCCACAAAGGTAAAAGTGAATAGTTGTTTCTTTTAGTTTCACAATGGCATCCTGTCTCATGGTGATATAATTTCCTACTGCAGGAGACAGGGACGTTCAACGTTGACTTCCCTTATTGAAAAGGAACAGTTTGCAAGTTATAGAGGCCTTTTGCTTCTTTTTTTTAACCTTCTCAAATGAAAAAAAAAACTTCAGTCCAGCTCAAATGCCATCCTCATTAATTGAGTTAAATAGGTTTGTCCCCAGTTTTGCCCTTAGAATTTAAAATTGATTTATGCTGATCTCTTCTGATTTCAGAATCAATGCATATGTCAGTCATGTAACAAACATTTACTGAGCACCAGCTATGTACAGAACACTCTCCCAGGCTGTGAGGGAGATGTCAGATTTAGATGTAAGACAATTCTTGTCTTCATGTATCTCATGGTTTAGTATGGAGGAAAAGATATCAGCACAGTACTACATAACTACAATGGACAGTTGGGTTGGCTAGGTGGCACAGTGGATAGAGTGTCAGGTCTAGTCAGGAAGATTCACTTTCCTGAGTTCAAACCTGCCCTTGAACATGTACTACCTGGGTTACCCTGGGCAAGTCACTTAACTCTATTTGTCTCAGCTCCTCATCTATAAAATAAGGTAGACAAGGAAATGGTAAACCACTCCAGCATCTTTTCCAAGAAAACCCAAAATGAGGTCACCCAAAGTCAGACACAACTGAAATGACTGAACAACAGGAAAAGTTAACATGACCTCAATAAAGAAACAACAAGGGCAAAATTTGGGAACAATAATTGAAGCTCACATGTATATAACACTTCTCACTGTATAGGATAGAAAAATCAAACCCATGTAGGCTGTAGATGATTCAGGAATATCTCAGCAATTATTTTTATGTATTAAAACATAATCCTTACTTATTCCTAAATAATGGAAATGGCATTAGATTCACTCTTCTAGTGCAATGAGAGCTACTTCCACTAGAATTAGACTTTTAAATTCTTGTACTAACACAGGAAGAGGACAGATAGGTTTGGAAGGAAAGAAAGAAAGGCTTACATATAGAGAGAGAAAGTCAAAGCAAGCCTCAATTCTAATCACAGCAGACTTAGGTCAGCAGACAAGGCAAGGACAAAGGTCCAGAGCTTTGCTTCACCAGGCTCTACCTCCCTCCAAATCCCAAAAGTCAAACCCCACAAAAAGTAGATGCAGAGTCTCTAATCTCTTTCTCATGCTGAAGACCCCTGCTAAGTGAAGAGAGTGGAAGTATTGCTCCAGGCTTCTGCATTTTTATGCAGGGACAAGATGAGAGCAAGATAGAGGAAGAAAAGATTCCAATTTCCAGATGTTATAGCCCTACCTACACTTCCATATTAAAGTCAAATGAGGTCTCCTGCTCAGCCATATATCCCCTCTCAGATCTTCATCATAGGAGCTGATGCAATGCTTACCAATACTACATATAATGCCACTCCACTATGAAAAGTTCTCCCAGGAGAAGTTAGTTTGGAAGGAAGCCTGATTCACATTACATGAACATAAAGATCTATGTCCCTCCTCAGACCTCATAGCATTCAATCAAGGGGGATATTTATGCCTGATATTTATGACATAAAGCCTCCCCCTTTTTTCATGACCCACAAGGGAACATTTCTACACTGGAACAAGTTAAGTAGGAGGACAGGCAGGCTGTTTTACTGACCTTATACCCATTCAAACAGCCAGCTCTTAATTATGACTTTGAAATGGAGAGTAGAGCTAGGCACACCTGATAATATCTTGGCTCAGGAGAAGAACTGAGAAAGTGTACCTCCTTTCCTTACTGTAAAGGATGAGTGGATTCAATGTTCAATGTTGACTATGCCATCAAAGTAGTTTGATATGAAGGCTAATTTTGTTGAAGTTCTTTTTTTTTTCCTTCCCCCCTCTTCACTTGGTATTTGTTATAATGGAAGTCTTGCTGAGTATGAGTGGGGAGGGATGTAATCAGAAATGAATATGACATAAAAGCAAAACACATCCATTGGGGAAAAAAATGCAGGTTGTCCTCTCTGTCACAAGATTTGTGAACTAGATGGGTTACAATGAGATAAACAAAATATTTTGTTTTATTTACTTTTATTTTTCTTATATTTTTACATTTATATATTATAAATTACATTATTTACATATGCATTATATAATATTTATATTTATTTACAGTTTATTAACTGAGCAAAGCTAAAAAATGGCCCTTGCTAATAGTCAGGATGAACTGATTGATCAATTACATAAGAAGAAAGAGAAATGAAGCAGTTCTGCAGAAGGAAATGAATGACAGTTTGGTTGTCATCTAAATGATGAAGGGAGAGCAGACTGAATATACTTCAGGTGCAAAATTTCATCCAAGATGTTTGAGATCCTTCGTCGTTCCCTCAAAATCTTGGGGTTAGAAGATACAGCCAATATTTGTATTGGTTTCCCCAATAAACTCAACTATGACTCTCCAATCACAACAAACTCATTGCAAGGAGATGTGAGAAAATCCCAAGTTCCTTGTAATCTTTCCAAAACTCTTTAAAATTTTTCATTATTTTCTTGCTCCAGCCATTGTCCTTTGAAACTAATGACTTCTCCAGCTTTATGTAGGGATTCCTTTTGAATAATTGTCAATTAAAGCCTGAAATAATAACCTTTATTTTCTTAAACTTTTAATGAATTGACTTATCAGGAGCTTTGCCAATTAATAATAAGAAAAATTGAATTTCACATAAGCGGCAATTCTGAAATTATCAAGAGGAACCAGCAAGGAGGGGTTTTCATTTGAATTAATTAATTTTCCTTAATTAAAGTTTATCCACCATAACAATCCTATAGCTGGGGAAATTCAGTGTAGAGCTGACATTTTCCAGTTTCATTTCCATTGTATCCCAATGGAAATATAATTTGAACTCCTCTAGGAAGCAAGGAATACACTGTTAACCTCCTGTGTCATGTAGCTCTAGATATAAAGCAATTACTAAGTTTAAAGCTGATGAACACTGTGACAGGTCTGTCATTTTTCCATTTGCATATGACTGTTTGCCTTCATAGCTCAACTAACTCCTGAACCTTTCAATACATTACAGCTATTAGTTTATCTTTTATTAAAAGGAAAAAAAGAGAGAAGAAAATGAACACTTTTTCAATCAGTGAAGGAGATTGCAAACTTTAATTTGGCCTCCATTTTAAACTCTTAGTGAGATTAGAATATATGATCAATTATTCCCCCACCCCTGTTTCAGAGTGTGTTTAGGGGGTAATTAAAAGGGGGTTGATAGTGGGTAAGACTCTGGGTCATTCTCCATTTGCACAGAAAATATCCTAAAGCAACAAAATGTTGGTACTTTGATTTCTGCTTTCTTTCCCTACTAATATTTCAGAAACCTATGATTGTATCCAAGTGCATGCTCTCTCCATTAATGCACAACTGTAACCCTTCATGGCAGATTGAAGCTTTTTCCTTTGGGCAATTAAAAAGTCTGTTTCTAAAAGTTTGCTCACCTTTGTTTGTTTGAAACATTTACTTTCCATATTCAATCTTCCCTCTGCTCTCATTCTCCATGAAACTGCTTCCTTTCTATGTCTGTCTGGCTAGAAAGTATGTTTCTCTGCTCCCTCAAGTGAAAGTTAAACTCTCTCAAATTGACTCCTCTGGAACTGATGGATGGAATGTCCACTAATGGATGAGTAGCAATGCTGGTTGATATGGAGGAAAAAAGGGAAATCAAGTGGTCAAAAACCAATGTTCCATTGCACAAATATATACAAATTGGCATAGACTGTATGTTGGGGTCCTGGTTTGCTCTAAAGCAGATTAAACTCTTTGAGACCTACTTATAATTCCAATAATTTTTCCCTTGGATTAAGAAGCTTCTCTTCTTGCTTCTGAAGTGTTTTTTGCCTCTATTTCACCTAGTTCCACTGCTTTTTCTTCATATGACTAACCAGAACCAGTGCCATCAGTCTCCTCAGGGTTTTTTGTGCTAATTTTTCCATAAGAGACATTGAGACATTCTTCAGGATTTATTTGGTTCAGGGAACTAAAGGCTCAGCTTTTTGGCATCATTTCTTCATCATTTGAGTACAAAACAGCCATGAGGAGTTGGAGCAGCTCTTGGATGCTTAGATGGCAGATCACAGTAGGTGATTCACTGAACCAACTCTCAATGCCTATCCTTACTGAGTATGCTACAATCAATAATTCTCCTTTTCTTAACTGTTGGGTGACCTACAAATGCCTCACTTTGTTCCATTATTGAACATAAACTACCAGAGGACTGTGATGAGTCAGACTCAGACTAGAACAAATTGAAATAATTAGCAGAATTAGAATATAAGATCATTGGAGTGGGGAAGGGGCAGTGTAGAAGAAGGTAAGCCCAGAATGGTTTTCATATTTCTGGTGGCACTTTTGGTGATGCCTTTAGGAATGGTGGCTGCTTAGTATAAGGCACTTCCTCCACTCCTGAGAGATAAGAGTTAACTACCTCTGGCCATTCAGACAAAAGAACAATGATGTGTGATCCTGAAGCCAACTTAACGTGTCTTCTTGAGTTGCCATATTTTCCAGAAACACCAGAACTGAAGTAGGCAGGAGGCATTGAATGAATCAAGGGTAAAGCCACTCACCTCACCCTGAATTGACATAATTTGCTGTCTCCAAGTCTAACTGAACCCAAAATTCTCCTATAAGCATAAGCAAAGTGGGATTTGCTGTTGTTTTTCTGACATTCAATTTCCCATGTTCAGGCTAAATTGAAGGAGAACATCTGAAGGAGAACCTTGATAATTCACAACTGTGCTGATTCACATGGGTTGTGATGCCTTCTGGCTCTAAGCCTATTAGTTGAAACTATATATACTAGGAGGTTGACATTTTGCTTTGAGGGCTCACTCATGAGAAGGACATTTGAATTCCCTGGATGGGAGTCTGAGTAGCCTGCTTGTTAAGAGCCCCCTGACTATTCAAATATTGGTGTTCTCTCGGTCTGCTGGTTGTATTACTTTGTTCACATAGTTGGAGCCCTGTTTGTGCTAATTTTTCTGCTTGCATTTTCTATACTTCTATTTATCTATACAATTAACGTAAGATTGTTAACCTCTTTAAAGCTTTCTTTCCTTTAGAAAAGCAGGTCAAAAAACCTGTGCTAGCAGCCCACCCTGTGTGTTGGTGTGGTTGCTAATACAGCACTCTTCAGAGTCAAACCAACTATAAGGGAGGCACCTGTCAGTTCTGTACCAGACTGATACATTCACTGCATAGCTGGGATCTTTGTAGACAAACAGACCACCCTATCTTCATAGTCCAACAATTCTCAAGGGAAAATAATGCTGCCCTTGTCATACTACTCACTCCTGCCCCCCCCTCTTTCACCACACTTTTTCTTCCCCTTGGAGTGGGAACTCATTCTTTTGCCTTGTCATATGACTTCACCTTTTGGCTGTAACCCATAAAAACTCAAGGTCCATATTGTGGGCTCCTTTGTTCTTGGTATAAGGAGTTCCACAAGCATCTTCATTTCTTTTGTAATTAATCCAGTTACTATTCATGTTGTGTGGAATTGTGACTTTTGGTTAACAGTAAATATTACATTTCCTTAAGAACTGTACCTTGAAGATGTTCTCTAGACCAGTGGTATCAAACTCAAAGAGAAACAGAAGTACAAAAGGAAACCAGTGGGCTGCATATTGATTTAGTTTTGAAATGTAATGTCATCTAAGTTTTATAAAAGTTTTATTTATTTTAAATATCTCCCAATTATTGATATAATTTGGGCTGCACTGGGGAGTGTTGGGTGCCTTGTTTCATTAGCCTTGTGCTTGACACCTCTGCTCTTTAAGAGTTCGAGGACCCTGCCACTAAGGGGAGGAATGTGGAAGAAATAATATTATAACCTCTCCCTCCTGATGCAGGTAGGCTAAATTTCCTTTAAAGGTTTTTAAATATTTCCCATAACTTGGTTGAATCAGGGATCCAAAGGCTCAGACTGTGTATGTCATTTTCTCATCACCTAAGAACAAAGCAGCCACAAGCAGCTGGAGGGATTACATTGGAAGATTCTTTCAGTTGCCTATCCTTGTTGAATATCATTTACCTGCTACAGCTGAGTAAATCTCCTTTTGTGAACTGTTGAATAATGTATAAATGACTCATTTCATTTCAACATTAAATCTCAACTACAAGGAGAATGTCCTGAGTAAGGGTCAAGTGGTGAGGCAATATTATGTTTTCATGTCTGCCATAGGGAAACTAGGCAAGTGCCTCCTCAAGCAGAGCCCAAAGCATGAGCCCATGAAGGCAGACCATGGATTAAGGTTAGGGATGCTGAGTTGGATTTTTAAGTATTTTACTTGTCTGATATATTTGCATGAGACTTTTAACTTATGCAATATTTCTGTCCTCTTGTGGATTCAGCTTTGGTTCTTCGTATCTAATATGTTTTATTCCTTTTTAAAACATTTTTTTGAGATTTTTAGGCTACAGATCTTTGAGGAAAGCAACTCCTTTATAATGTGTCTATTCATGTGATATCCTAAAATTATTTTTAGAGTTAATGTTTTGGGCATTTGTGGAAAAAGAAGTCATTGACGTCCTCCCATAAATAGTGCAAAGTATTAAAGGTTCTCTTCACATGTGTGATCTCTTTAATGCATGTGATCTGTTTAGTAATAGATCTAAGAAGAGGTTCCAGGATAAATGAACTCATTTGAGATGCTGGCAAGAGTTACAAATGGTCAGTACTTCCAAACATAGCTTAGAGTTCAAGTATCTCATGTCCCAGCCTTCCCCTTAGCCCATTGAGTAAACTATTCTCCTGCTGCTGTTTGACTCATTTTTAATTAAGGCTAAGCTACTAATGACTCTTCTCCATCAATCTCATCATCCTTTTACATAACTAGAAAGGTTATCCAAGTTTAACACTGGGCAAATTAACTTTGTCCTTCATGTCCAGTATTCAACTGTATGCTTTCCAAATGCATTACTATTCTCCACATCACGTCACACTGAATTATGTTGGCCTCAGGAACAACTTCCAAAAGATAAATCCCAGATTTTTGAGTCTATGTGATTTCTAATTAATAAATATTTAATGAATTCTTCCTGTTTGCCTAGCATCATTTTCCTAGCAAAGGAAAAAGAACGCATATTAAAGAGATTATAATCTTACTGAAAGGAAATGATTCACATTATAAAATTATGAGAGAATAGTACAAGACTATACAGGCATTCCTTCATGGTTTGGTTAAAGAATTAATGCAATAGGAGATCAGAGAAGGGAGAGATTGATATGGACCGAAAATACCTGGGTAAGTCTTCATTGGAAAGAAGCTGCCAAACTGATAATTCTGAAGCTCAGTAAACCTCAGTGATCCCTGATATCTCAAGAATCACATATAAACATTTTGCTTGGCATTGAAAACCTTTTCCAGTGTGACTCCACTCTGTCTTTTCAGTTTTATTGTGCATTACTCTGATTTATTTACACTACTTCAGTGAGGCATGCTGTTTCTTATGCACAATATTCCATCTTTCCCAATCCTAGGCCTTTATACAGCCTTATCAGGATGTTCTCCATGCTTAGAATACTCCTCAAATCTACCTCTCAATTCCTAGCTTTTTCAAAGCTTAGATGAGTTACCACCTTTCCTTACTGCTTTGTCTGCTTGTGCTTCCTCTCCCAGTTTTCCTCATATTTATTTTGCCTTTGTTGCAAAGGTGTTTTGTCTCCCTCAAAAGAAAGTAAATTCCTTAAGAGTAGGGACTGTTTAATTTTTGTCTTTATATCCACAATGCTTTGCATGGTGGCTGGCATATAGGTATTTAGTAAGATCCTATTGGTTGATTGGTAAGAAAGATAGGAAGACTAGACCTGTGATGGAATCTTTCATATAGAGAAGTCTCAGATAAAGAAATAGCTCTATACCTACAGGTTGGCATCTTCTCTGTAACATACTCTTGTATAATTGTATAGATCACTAAGAGTTTAAGCAATAGCCAATGTGTGCCAGAGATTTAGGTCAACTCTACTCAATTATTCCTGGCTCCAATGCCAGCTCCCTATCTGCTATAGGATGCTACCTCTGTTAGAGAATGGGATAGGGGAGAATAAAGGAATGGCTGCTTAGTTGTCATCAGTCTCTCAGAAAAGAGGCACTTATATTTTCCTACTTGAAAAAAAAAGCTTCAAAATAGCTTCAGCCTTACATACTCAACTCAGTTTGCAAAGATTTTTTTTTTCTTCCTTGAGTAGCCCACTCTCCACTTCTTCTTCCAGCTATCTTCCCCAACTCCCACTCAAATTAATGTGCTGGGTCTCCAAAGGGAAACTGACTTCTACTCTCCTAATGAATTCAGATGGGTCACTTTATGTGCCTAGGAATTTCTAGTACTATTTTTTGTGAGTCCCCAGTGGTTAGTCAAACTTTAATTAGCTCCAGAGAAGAGACTTTACTAAGGTTCTGTATAATAAGAATAACAAAAAGTGCTCTCTGAAGTCTGGGTCATGCTCTTCTACAAGCATACTTGGTTCCATGGAAGAGTATATTCTAACTACGGAAAGTATGTGTCCAAAGGGTAGATCACAACTCCTACTTACTATAAGTCATTTCCTGAATCCACCTCTCTGGTGGAAGTGGGTCACACTCCTTGAAGTTGCCTCATCCACCAGGTGCCTATCTTTCTGTACAGAAATATTTTTGTTTGTCCTTGGTGTATTACTCTCATTTAGATGCCTTCTCTTCTACCAGCACAATTTTTCCAATGATACGATCAGTGGATGTGAGGATGCAGAGTAGAAGATTCTTTCTAAACTTCCTTGTACACCTCCACCCCACTCCTACCCCAAACTTGCTGTCCTCTGGTACAAGTGCAAAGGCCTATCTTGAGTTCTGAATCACTTAACTTGCCCTCTGAGGAAATGAGACAACTATTAAAATTCCTCTGTTTAAAACTCCCAGATGGATGGTTAGCTTATTTATTTAGTCAATCAGCTATTCCAGTTCTTTACACTATCAAAGAGTCTCATATGTGACCATCATTACAGTTAACTTGTGATTATATTTATTGGAGTGGGGGAATCCCATTCTTATACTTGCTTTTGCGTAATATATTTTACTTGTGATGTACTTATGTTTGGTTCTCAGTACATGTGTTATATCTCAGTTTTCTCAGCCATAAAACGATCAGATTGTACTCAGTAGCCTCTAAGTTCCCTTATCTCAGCAGTCTGTGATCTGATGATTTCCCTTGTTAACTAAGTTCCAAAAAAGCAGGAAGAGTCTAGCAGAATGTTTTGAAAATGTTTGTGGAATCCAAGTCACACTCTCATTGGTGTGACTAGCCTCCTACCTAGCCTAATTTTGCCATATTCTCCTCATGTTTCTCAGAAAGCCATTTCAGCAGGGTTGTCATTTGTTGGATAAATAATCCAAAAATCAGAATTACATTACCTTCCTCTTTCCAGGGACAAGTTGTAAGTAGTATTGTCATTTTCCATCATAGTAATAAACATAGGTGGGGTGGGAGGTGGGGGCAGATTGCAACAACCCTATGAATAGCTCAGCATTTAATCAATGTCACCAATAGGTCATAAGAATGGTTCTTACTATGCAAATAATGGAATCCCTCTCCACAGGAAATGTATAAACTTGAGAAGAGAAAAGAATCAAGGAAATTAAAATATTAGAATCTAAAAGAATTCAGAAGTCATCTAGCTCATCCCATGCTTGAAAAGGAATCCTCTCTACACCTATAACTTGTCACATTCAGCCTCTGATGGTTGATTGAGTTCGGAAACTTGTTACTTCATGAGGCAACAATTCTACTTTTGGACAACTTTAGTTTTAAGGAAATATCTCCTAATCTTGAGCTAAGTCCTATCATGATTCCTCATTCTCACTGATTTTCTATACACACATACGTGCGCGTGCGCACACACACACATACACACACACACACACACACACAGAGCATATCCACTTTACATCTCTCTCCTGAGTTTCAGTACCTCATCAACAGCTGCTCATTACACTGACTCCTTGTAACTCTTTCTCTGATTTCTCTATGAGGATTAAATCTAGTGCATTTTCTAGATCTGTTTGGAGGAGTTTGTTGTGGGAGCTCACTGTCTGCTTTCTGTTATTCAATCATCTTGGATCTGTCTCCCTGCTAATTTAGTTCTATTAATGCCTAGATCTAATGCCTGTTCACTTGGTTAGGTACTCAATGGCATACCATTTTATCTGTATTATTTTGAATCCTATCTGTGTTAATTGATCCCAAAAAGAATTCTGATATGTCACATTAGCCCTACCCCGTTCTTCAGTTTCCTCATTTGAAAAACGCAAGGCTTGGATTAAATGATTTTAGGAGTTCTTCTCAACTAAATCCTATGATCCTATGACTGTGACAAAAATAGAGACAGATTTCTTTTGTAATCATCCTTATTTTCATTACTTTTTAATTTCCTTTTTATTCTATAATTTTATTTTCTTTATCATTTAGGAAATGTTTCATTAATGGTCATTTCATTCTCTTAATTCCTAAAGATTTCCACCTCTCTCCCATAGGCTCTTCCCTTCTAAGAACTATAGCTAAGCTAAATAAACCAAGAAATCAACCATGCCTGCCAATATAATTCTCCAATTATATTAATTTCCAGAGGACATCTTGCAGACTATTGTTTATTATCCAAACAATGTCTAAGGCAATGAGTTGTAAAGTGAAGGAGGATTTTCTCATTTGACTTGCTTGTGTTGTGCTTGCTTTTAATCCAAAAAGACAGCAAAAATACCACCCTTTGGGAATAGTTACATTTATCAATTCATTCACATAGTTGACATAATTAAATTGTCCAGTGTTTCACTTTATTTTGAGATATCCTACTGTCCCCATGGTTGGAACAGAACCAAACCAGTTTCCCCATTCCTGTACCTGGCGTCTGCTATTCCTATCAGATGTCACTATTTACCTAAACTCCTCCAGCCTTCTCTATAGATTTTCAGGGGTTATGCAAAACAACTTATGTAACAGATCCTGAAGGCTGTCCCTTATCTGAGACCCCCTTCCTGTTGCTAAGCTCTGCCTCCTTGGGTACTGCAGTACTTTGGTGCTCTGTGTTGCCACAAATTGCAATTCTCTTGCCTCAATTAAAGACTTTAGTTTCTGCTACTCTGGTAGTCCCCTTTATTTCAGGTTGACAGTTTATTACATGAACTTTATCATTACATAGTAAAGTCGTTTACAATAATTTTTCATTGGGGTTCTGTCTTATCAGAGGGTCCACATATGTTTAACAATTGTTTAACATGTAAGTATTGTTTACTACATCATACCACTCAAGCTCTTATCTTCAGGGAAAAAAAGAACAGAAAAATAGCTTATTCAAAACAACTCAGTAAAAAAATGAAGATTTTAAAAATGTAAGAATTAGTTATGTTAAGTCAATAAATATATTCCTTCTGTCTTATTAATGTAGTAAAGCATAATATCACTACAATTATCAAAGGCAGAGATTAGGAGGGTTGGCTTTCTAACACTAGGAAATGGCTCATGTGAATGCTTTGGAGTGGGATATGGCATGTTGAAACTAGAAACTGCTTTTGTCCCTGTGATGTTTATAAAGCAGAATATTTTTGGAGCTGTCAAGCTATGAAAGGTATTCAAATTGGAGAAGCAATATTTTTGTCTTAATTCAGATTTGATATTGCAGTCAAATTGCATTTGAATATGAGTTTATGACAGCACAAAGCATGTATTAGCCTTAGATTTTTGTTCCATGCTATCCAAAACAAAACTTGGCTTTGCAACTGATTAGAACATTTATCTGTCTGTTTGTTCTCTGTCTTCCTAACATCTCTCTTTTCACAAACATGTACCACTATAACCAAGACACTGTGATAGGTATGAAGGGAGATTTGCAAAGAGAGGATAATGCCCTTCTGAATAAATGGAACCACCCTAAACAAAATAGGCTGCATTGGAAGCTAGTAGATTCCCTTTCATTGGAGAATCTCAAGCAGAGACTTTTTAACCATTAATCTGGAGCATTGTAGAAAGGATTTCTGTTTAAGTACAGGCTGGACAAGGTGTCTTCTAAAGTCTCTAACAGCTCTGAGGTTCTGCAATTCATTGAGAAATGTTGAGAATTTAAGCAAGGGAAGATATTGGGAATGACTGCATTAATGCTGCAAAATATGGATATTCATAGATATTTCTGAAGGTTATTCTGCTTTTATGCCCCCCTTCCTTTCCATGTCCTCTAAATCAGACACACTCCCCAAGAGATGACAAAAGCCCTTTGTAAATGAAAGCTTTCAGTGACCTGCTTTCTTTAGGAAGTCCTAGCATCCAGAAAATCTACCCCCTACCGATGTGTTCAGGAAGCCCTGGACCTTGTGTGTGAAGAGTTAGAGATGGTGAGGTATTTTTGAAGCTACCTACAGCTGTGTCATCTCATCCTGTAGCTTAGAAAGAAGATTAAAGGCCTTGTGGATTTGACTTTAGAGATTAACCGGAGAAAATCTTCCTTTCCAGTAAATAATTCTTAAATTTGAGTGCTGTGTTAGTATGAAACTATTTAAGCACTCGTTTCATCTAGACTGTGAAAGGCATATGCAGAAATACAGCACTTTATTTAAAAAAAAAAATTCTAAAAGGCAACCTTGGTCATTCAATCTGTCTTAACAAAGGGTTGGTTCTTGGCAAAACGATGATGTGGACTTCAGTAAGGTGAGATATTTGTCTTTCGTACTACCAGGCTATCTCTCAGCTTTTCAAGATACATATTTTTCCTTCTCCTCCATGAAATTTTCTATTGATCCAAGATCCAACCACACCAGCCTCCCCAAATCTTCCTTCATTGGTAGTGTTCCATGCTCAGGACCTTTTTCTTGCAATCAGATAATACCTGATCTATATTCTCAATGTGGTGTAATATGTAGCATTCCCTCTCTGGGTCCATTACCCAACTCCCACTCACATTATTGGACTAGATTATCAAAGGTTGGTTGACTACTCCTCTCCTCAGAGTTCTAGGTTTAAGCCTAAGGGCTGGGAGATTTTCTAGGACTATTTCTTTCAAGTCTCTCTGGTATGTTTCCCTCTGATATTCATTCAGTAATCTCAGGCAGTTTTTAGTAATACATGTTTAGCAAAGGTATTTTCTAAGGTAATATAGTAAGAAGATTTGGTATAAAGTGTCTCCTCCAAAATATCTAAGACACATTCTTCTACAAATATATGCAGGTACATAGGAGGATAATCATTCAAAGGAAAATAGTGGGAATTCTTTTGTCCCATTGAGGATTCTTCATGAAGTCTCCCTTAAGTAGAGTTATATGGTAGAATCTGAGGGTCAGTACTTTTTGAGAGTGCTGAAGATGTCTTTCCTTTGATGTGTTTATTTTATTCTCCATGCATCCATGTGTGTAAGTGTGTTTATATGTATACGTACATATATACACATGCGTACACACATATAACATATCATAAATATATATCATATATATTATGTATATATAAATACTGTATATATTGCATATATATCTCCATTCTTAATTGAAACCTCCTGGGGAGGGAGGAAGGAAGGGGAAAAATTAAATAAAAAGTGCACAGCAGAGGACAAAAGAAAACCTACAAGGAAGGAAAGAAAAGAGGAACAACTTTGAAAATAATGCATTCATTATATAGGTTTTCTTGAAATGAAAATGTATTACTTTATATTGAATCCTCTCGTGTTCTGCTGTGCATATGGCATTTTTTTTCTTATTTTTCATTTAAATAATGAAATCAAATATAACAAAAATAGTGTAGCACACAGTGAAGGAAATGATAACCCCATTCTCTGTGCTTATCATAATGCTATATGCAAAAATGTTCATTTTAGGGAACTTGACTTTGGGAGAGACATTGTTAAAAAAAAAAAACAGTGAAAAAAGCCTACCTAGGGGAGAAATATACTCAAAACCATGTAATATAAAAATCCACTAAAGCTACTAATCTAGCTATTTAGGCCAGAGATGATCTGAGGTCAAATGGTAACTGTCCTCAAATATTAGGAAGGCTGCATTCAGCAGAAGTCTAAAAAGACTTATTCTTTGTAGCTCCAAGGAACAGAACCAGGGCTAGTAAGTCAACATTATAAAGAAGCGATTTTGGCTTAATTTGACAACTTCCTGACAATTAAACTGGTCTGAAAATGGGGTGGCCTATTTTCTAAAGTAGTAAGGTTTTATCACTGTTAGAATAAAAAAGAACTGGAAAGACTATTTAGTGGTGCTGTACAAAAGTGGTGATGGGGATTCATGCATTGGGAAAGGGGGATGAATTAGATGACTGGTAAATTCTCTTCCAGCTCTGCTGTTCCATGAGTCTGTGGTTTTCTAATGGCAGATTTTTACCTTGTGTTTTGTGGTAGAAGGAGACAATGACTGAGCAGAAAATTACAATCCCCAAATGTCAATTTAGTCAATAATTTCCACTTTCATTGTCACCACTCTTCAATTCCCCATATTAACCCCCTTAATCTTTTTTTTTTTTTTACTATTGCTAATAATAGCTAAATTGACTTTTCCCCTTTCTGTTCTCAAGCCCTACAGATAAATGTGGTATAGTACTTAGAATACTAGGCTTGAACACGGGGAGACATGGGTTTAAATCCTTTGTCTGGTACTATCTGTGTGACTGTAGCCAGGTCACTTAATCTCTCAGTGTCACAGGCAACCAATTTATTAAATTACACAGCAGTTGTAAGGTGATTTATTGGAAAGAGTGCTCATTCAGCAGCTTTCCAGGAGGAAAAAAATACCACTTCTTTTCCTATATTCCCTGTCCCAAAATGGAGTAGTGAATTGAATAAAATGGCATTAGCAGGATACAAAAATATAAGCAAAAGGCCTGTTTAATCCGTTGGAAAATGAGTACCTGATTGGCCACATGTTTTATCACAATACATGGAGCGATGGACCTATCTACAATTAGGAAGACCTGCATTTAAATCTGGCCTCAGATATTTACTAGCTTTGTGCCTCTTGGGTAAGTGATTTACCTCAGTTACCTCCTCTATAAAATGGAGGTAATAATAGCACTTACCTCTCAGGATTGTTATGAGGATAAAATGAAGTAATGTTTGTAAAAAAAACTTTTGTAAACTTTAAAACACTATATAAATGCTACTTTTATTGTTATTATTTTTATTTGTATGGTTACCATCATTCTGGTAAATTTGTTAGAATAAAAGGGATGAAAAGATCATTTGATCTCCTTTCTTGGGTAAGTAGTTAAAATAGAAACTGTCCAATTTTTGATCTGTCTGATGGTATTATACTGTGCCTTGATTAGCATTTCAGTTCCAAACAGTTCAAAATGTTTTACAAGTAACCTCCTTTAACTACACAAAACCCCAGTGTCTCGTCCTAGAGTAAAAACGATTGAGTCAGGCCTTATAAATACAAAATGTGCAGTACATCCATGGGTCTGTATGTACCCAAGGCACTTTGAGGTGATGGGAAATTTAAGGCTTTATTTATAGAAAAGCAGCATGTTACTTGTCTAAAAATAAGCCTTCCATTGAAAAGTAGACACGGCAGTGGTAAGGGCAGCCCTTTGAATAGAAACACTTCAGCTGTCAATTCCTTAAAGCTAAGCCAACGCAGTTTAAGGATTGCTGCTGTCTCCCATTAGGTAGTAAATGGGACAAGTCATGCAAAAGCAAATTCTAGTTTATTAATAGAAAAGGGAAGGAGTGTCCATAGTCTTGCCTGACTTGGGGTCTTTCTTTGTGATTTGAAAGAGAAAGGAAAACAGCTATTTTTAAAGCTTCAATGTGGAATTTTAACACCTGCAGAAAATTCTTTTGGAGGACAGAGGTGTGTGTAAGGTATGCTTATGCCCATGTACAATCAAAACATAGAAGAATAAAAAAATGCGTGGGAGTAGAGGTGATTAAACCTGGAGATAGCAAGACATTTGAAGGGGTAAGATTTGAAGTGGAAAATACTGAAGTCAGGTACTGAATTCCACAAATGACAACTACAGGGATTGAGTGAATTTTAAAGGAAGGGAGGTGATTATTAAGGGATAGGAACTGAAGAATAATCTGAAAGTGGGAGTGGGAAAACCTCCTGGCCTGTGTGCCAGGTTGTGTGAAAGAAGCAAGGAGATTTAGAAACAGAAAGAGAGGTAATGTCTTCCTGATGGAGATAGATTCCAGTGAGGAACAGAATTTGGGAGGAATGTTAGAAGAGATTCAGGATTTAGAGCTGGGTCATCAAGTCTAACTCCTCATTCATCAGAGAGGAAACAATGACCTAGAGAAAGTAAAATGAATTGTGTAAAGCCACACAAAAAGTGTTTTAACCTTTGGTCCCTGACTCTCAATACAATTTTCTCATTGCACACACACACACACACACACACACATACAGAGAGAGAGAAAGAGAGAGAGAGAGAGAGAGAGAGAGAGAGAGAGAGAGAGAGAGAGGGAGAAGGAAGGAAGGAAGGAGAGAGGGAGGGAGAGGGAGAGAGGATTGCTTATAGCACAAATGAAATGGAGACCACCTAAAGATAGGGTAATGGTGAATCTATTATGCAGAAGGGGAGTAAAGAAGGGCAAAAAGTGCTCTAATCCCATCTCAGTTGATCCATAGGCTTCCACACAACACAGGTCTCCAGATCAAGCAGCCGATGGGAAGGGGGCCTGGCACAAGAGACTAGAAGACACAGATCCTGAGGAGTGTCATTTTGAGGGCAAGGTGAGAAAGCTGTAGCGAACTGGTTGATTGAGTGACCTCCACTGGGGCAAAACAGAATAAGAAGTATGCTTTCTTAGGAATCAGGGTAAGGAACTAAAGCTTGGAGTTCTGTCAGCATCTAGGGCAGAGCACCTGCTGCTCTCTGCTATTTTCAGCTTTGACTGTTATGGATAACATGCTAAATTTCCTCTTCTTTTAAGAAATGCTACAGATTTGGAGGAAATATTACCAATCTAATCAATCCTTATAAAAAATTCTATAACAGATGAAATATCTTCAATACCTTTCCCTTTTTTCCCATTTGTGAATCTTTTGTAAGATTATCCAAAAGGACCAGGACAGTCATTTGCCCCATAAATTGCTCAAGATGGGTTACTTTGATATACTACTGAAGTCTGTCCCATTTGGCAGTGTCCCATCTTCCAGATTTTCTCAATATTTTCTCCCCAGGAAAACTGAAATGTCATATTTTGTATCCTTTGAGAGCCCTAAAGTTAATTGATATAAAAAAACTACTTTTGGCTAAGGTTAATGTGTTGTTCCTTCCAGGTAACATATTTACATACTGACAGGGATCTTCCTTGGAGGATCTAGAATAATGGGCATTTGAGCATAATGAGACTGGTGACAGGCACATTTATAGGCAAAAGGCTTTTGATCACTCCTGAAATCTCACTGTCTCATCAACCACCAAATCTACCCACTTAAAGGGTCAGTTCTATTTAAAGGACACATTTAGATTTCTTTATTGCAGCAATCTTCTGAGACTCTCAAACACTCAACAGGTATTAACTAATTAAGCATCCTGATACCAAACACATAATTCATTGCTTTGTTTGAGGCCTTAAAATGGTAGGAAATAACCTTGCTGGTGGATTGCAGGTGCTTCTTTATGTTCCATTACATCCAGAGAAAAGGAGAAAATATTTCAAAACTAGGAAATCTGGCTGTATTATTAGATGGCCAGGTGAAGAATATTATTTTCTATTTTCTCTTAACTTCAGTTAAGGAAGAAAGTACTCTCATTTGTCCCAGTAGAAACTCCTTTTTGATTTGTTTCAAAGTAGAAATATCTAATTTCTACAAAATATTTTTAACCAACTGTAGCAAACTACATCAGATCTATTACCCCTTTATTTCTGGAAATTATGTCTTTCAAAGCAGTCTAAGATCACATTAATGTTTTTGGCCATTGACTATATAATAATGTTGACTTGTAGTCTACTGAAAAATCTCAGATTATTATTTCTTTAACAAGCTGTCTAAACATGGATTTCTTGTCCTAGAGAGGGATGGGTTGTTTTTTAATCCTAGAGGAAGGTGATACATTGATTTTTATCTGCTTGGATTAAGCTTAATACTCTATCTTTTCAAGGTTTTTATGGAACCTTAATGCTATCCAGTTTATTAGCTATTTCTCCTTGCTTTGTGCAGCCTTCAAATTTGATGAGTGTGTCATCACATTTGCTGATGACCAAAAAGAAAATTGTAAAGAAAATAGATATATAGGATGAAACTGCCAGGATTCAAAAAGTTCCAAAAAGTTCCTAACACACTAGAACTTCGGGGTATATCTAAGAAAATTAAAATCAAACCTTATTAGAAAAAAAGATAAAAGCAATTCAAAGAACACAGGTCTTGTATTCTATACACTTACTATGTGGAGTACGTGAAGTCATATTCAGAACTCTCCATCACTTTCTATGAAATAAAATTCTAAGTATGCATTTAGGGTTCTAACACAAGACGATATTTCTCTAAAGGTATTTGCTTTTCTTCTCCGTCTGCTTATCGGGATGATCCTTAGCACCACATACCATAATCAATATCCCTGAAAGCTCTTTGTTGACTACAAACTATCTTAGATAGCTTAGTCTATCATAGGGTCTGTCACTGCTGGTATTCCCAGTAGCTCAGGATACCCACTCCTTGTTCTGTAACCTAGCCAAGAAGTTGTATGCTGGGTTCACTGTTGGGGAGTATGACCTGTCCTGAGATGACAAAGTTTCCCACTCTCACATTCATTGGCTCATTACCCTTCATTTTTCTACCACAGGGAAAATTCTGTTTTGGAACCTAGTCTATGATTTATCCAAAAAGAGAGACAGTAAAAGAGATACTCAATGTATCAACATAAATCTAATTCAAGGAAAGTGATTTATTCCTTCCCAAAGAAAACAAATGATAAGTAAAAGAGCTTCATAGCTTATATTACATAATGATTTGACCAGAATTCAGTAGCTCACTCATTACTACTATCACAGTCATTATGGAGGCCAATATTTAAACTTTTTTGGGACATAAAGCTATTCTTGCTAGGTCACTAATCTGTCAATTCACATTTCAATGTGAAATGAATGACATTGTCAATCAACAGACATGGTTTAATTCTGCATCCTCCTTTGGAGCCAACCTACACCTGCCACTCCTTAGAGACTCTTTCTTGGAAGTTGTCAAAATTCCCTGTGTAGTCACTCACTACTGCCATCAATTGCTAGTACTCTCACTTGGCCAATGGAGATGATGATGTGATGTGATGAGAGCTCTCCAGGCCTCTCTAATTGCCATGATTCTCTGTACCAAAGGAAAGAAGGCACAAAATGGGGCAGACCTTTTGCCTATCAAAGACAAGATGTGCTTAAAGATATGTAGGAGAAAGGAGTCCTTCTCTCTCCCCTGCCACTATACCCTCAGAAGAGCCCAGAATCATCCTGATGCTTTGAAGCCAAAAGAATTAAAAAGAGCTGAGTGTTTGGATCACTTCTTTAATATATCCAAAGAGTTCTGGATCTATAGTCAATCATGGAGACTCAACACAGAACCGAATAATGTATTGCTGGAACATCCCCTGAACCCCAATCCCTCAAGATTTAATATAGTCACCAGGATTAGTGAGCAGTCTTCATAACTGGTTGGAAGGGAGAGAAAAAGAATTCTATGAAAGAATAGTTGGCATTACTTTGTTTTCATTCTGTATTTCATTATCTGGCTTTTTGATGCTTCGATTTATTTCAGTTCATATGTCTTCCAATGATTAACAAAATCTTCATATTCATAACTTCTTATACTACAATAACATTCCATTATATGCATCTATTACAATTTGATTATCTATTCCTTAGTCAATGGACTTCTACTTTGTTTCAGTTCTTTGTATCTTAAACTGACATAACAACTGAAAAGGATTTTTTTTACATTTTTGCTAGAAGCTTTTGCTTTTATAGCACAGTGATTACTAAGCTGTCCTCTCTCATAAGAGACATTTCTCAATTAACAAAAAAGAAAATATGAATAGCCAGTTTTCAGAAAAGCCCAAGTTATTGATAGATATTTAATGGTTTTTCAAAATCATAAATTATAAAAATTCAAATTTAAACAACTTACATGCATCATATTGACTGAGTTGGAAAAAAAGGAAAAATGTCAAATGCTGGAGGGGCTATGAGAAAATAGGTGGCACTCTTGATGCAACTGTGAATTGGTCTAGCCATTCTGCGAAGCAAATTGAAACTATGTCCCCAAAGCTATAAAACTATGCTTACTCTTCGATCCAGTGATACCATTACAAGGACTATGAACTAAAGAAATCAAAGAAAGAGGCAAAGGAATCAGAAGCATAAAAATATTTATAGCAGTTTCTTTTTGAGGCAGCCAAGAATTGAAAACTGAAAATATTCTCATCATTTGGAGAATGGATGAATAAGACATGAATGTAATGAAATACTAGTGTGCTAAAAGACGCAATGAAGATGATGTTTTACCAGACTTGTCCAACAAGCCAAGCTGTATGAGCAAAATCAGAAGAAAATTTTTATTCAATAACAACAATATTGTAAAGACAAACAACTTTGAAGGTCTCAGGAATTCTAGTCAACACATTGATCAACCACAATTCCAGATGATTCAACATAATGCATTCTATGAATATCCTAATAGAGAAGCAATGGAATCAAAATGTATATTGACAATTTTTTAAACATGCTCTATATAAGAATTTATTTTACTTTAATATATATATGTTATATATGTATATATATAACATATATATATTTAATGAGTATTGGTTTATTGTTTTGTCATTGCAGATGGGAAATAAGAAAGAGGAAATACAGACCTGAAAAATAAAATGAAATTTAATTAAATTTTTTTAAAATATCCCTTTTCCTTTCCAATGAGTCTTACCTTATAGCAAAGATTTTAAGGTAAAACAAAAAAATTCATTAAAATCAACCAATAGTTCAAATCTAGCTGTGTATACAAAAATGCACATTCATAGCTCTTTCCTTTTTACCAGAGCCTCCAAAAACATAGGGAGATAAATTTTCCCTTCTCTTATTTGAGGCTGAATGTGATCTTTATAATTATAGAACTCATTTTTTTTCTTGAAATTTACTGTGTTTTCATTCTGTATATCATTATTTGGGTTTTAGTAGCTTCAGTTTGCTTTAGGTCATATTTCTTCTAATGCTTCAAAATCATCTTCATATTTATTATTTCTTACAGAATAGTAATATTCCATTATATTCCTCTATCACAATCTGTTTATCTGGTCCTCAATCAATGGAGTTCTACTTTGCTTTCAGTTCTATTACTTGAGAAGTATAGCATTAAATATTTTGGTGTTTTTAGTAACTTTTTTCTATCCTGTTCTTCTTGGGAGTGTATGAAAATCAGTGTGTGATATCTGGGTCAACAGGCAAAGATATCTTAGCCACATTTTATACATTATAGTCACATATGATTCTAAGTTTCTTTCCATAATGATTGAACCAAATACAGAGCTCCATCAACACAATATTAGCATCTTTCAACAGCCTTTCCAATACTGATTATGTCTGTCCTTTGTCCTCTTTACCTGTTTGCTGCGTATAAGTTCATTTTCACTTGCATTTCTCTTATTATTATTTAGCACAATTATTCAAGTAGTTCTTAATATTTTGAAATTCTGTATTTGTAGACTGTTGTCACTTGTCCAATTGAAAAATAGTTATTGCTTCACGTCATGTCATTGGAACTCCTGTAAAGGAGGTGGCTCAGTGGATAAAACACTGGGCCTAGAATCAGGAAGACTTGAGCTCAAATCCAGTTTCAGATACTTACTAGCTCTGTGACCCTGGAAAAGTCACTTAATCATGCTTACCTTCATTTCCCCATCTGTAAAATAAGGATGATAATAATACCATCTGCCTTGTATAGTTACCATAAGGATCAAATGAAATATAATTGTAAAGTGCTTAACACAATTCCTAATCAATATTAAGCATTATATATGCTCATTATTATTATTTTTGTTTCCCCCAAAGTATATCAGCACTTTTCCTGCAACTTATAGTCTTAGTTCAGTTTTCAGGGGCAAATGAAAGTGTCCATTGACTCTCCCAGGACTACGGCTAGTTTATGTCCAAGGCACGGCTTGAGCCCAGGTCTACCTAACTCTGAGGCCATCCATCTCTGTACTGTAACACACTCTCTAAAATGTTTAGGTAAATTCTCTATATACCTTAGATATCAAACCTCACTGAGGACATTTAAGGCAAGTAGTAACAACAGCAATTTTCTCAAGTAACAATTTCCCTTTTTATTCCCTAGAATTTAAAGCAATTTATTTTTTTATTTTAATATAAATTTATTTATTTAACTTTTTACATTCATTTTCACAGAATTTTGGGTTCCAAATTTTCTCCCCATTTATCCCCTCTCCCCACCACAATACACCGAGCATTTTAATTTTCCCTATCACCAATCTGCCCTCTCTTCTATCATCCCTCCCTTCTCTTGTCTCCTTCTTCTCTTTTGTCCTGTAGGGCCAGATAACTTTCTATTCCCCATTAACTCCATTTTAATTTCCTGGTAGCAAGAACAGCACTAAACAGTTGTTTATAAAACTTTGAATTCCAAATTCTTCCCATCCCTCCCTCCCCACCCATTCCCTTTGGGAAGGCAGGTAATTCAATATAGGCTATATCTGTGTAGTTTTGCAAATGAGTTCGATAATAGTCATGTTGTGTAAGACTAACTGTATTTCCCTCCATCCTATCCTGCCCCCCATTGCTTCTATTCTTTCCTGTGACCCAGTCCCTCCCTGAGTGTTGACTTCAAATTGCTCCCTCCTCCCATTGCCCTCCCTCCCATCATTCCTCCCTCCCTGCTTATCTCCTTCTCCCCCACTTTCCTGTATTGTAAGATAGGTTTTCATACCAAAATGAGTGTGCATTTTATTCCTTCCTTTAGTCAAATGTGATGAGGGTAAACTTCATGTTTTTTTCTCAGCTCTCCTCATTTTCCCTCCACTAAAAAGTCTCCTGCTTGTCTCTTGAATGAGAGATAATTTACCCCATTCCATTTCACCCTCTCCCCTCCCACTACATTTCTCTCTCACCATTTACCTTAATTTCTTTTAAGATATGATCCCATCCTAGTCAATTCACTCTGTGCTCTGTCTCTGTGTGTGTGTGCATGTGTGGATGTCTGTGTGCACGCACACGTGTACATGTGTGTGTACGTGTGTGCATGCATGTGTGTGTGTATGTGTGTGTGTGGTCCCACCAACTACACAGATACTGAAAAGTTTTAAGAGTTACAAACATTATCTTTCCATGTAGGAATGTAAACAGTTCACCTTTGGTAAGTCCCTTATGACTTCTCTTTGCTGTTTACTCTTTCATGCTTCTTCTCATTTTTGTGTTTGAAAGTCAAATTTTCTTTTCAGCTCTGTTCTTTTCATCAAGAATGCTTGAAAGTCCTCTGTTTCATTGAAAGACCATATTTTCCCCTGAAGTATTATACTCAGTTTTGCTGGGTAGGTGATTCTTGGTTTTAGTCCTAGTTCCTTTGACTTCTGGAAAATACTATTCCACACCCTTTGATCCCTTAATGTACAAGCTGCTAGATCTTGTGTTATCCTGATTGTATTTCCACAATACTGGAATTATTTCTTTCTGACTGCTTGCAATATTTTCTCCTTGAGCTGGGAGTTCTGGAATTTGGCCACAATGTTCCTAGGAGTTTCTCTTTTTGGATCTCTTTCAGGCGGTGATCAATGGATTCCTTCAATACTTATTTTGCCCTCTGGTTCTAGAATATCAGGGCAGTTTTCCTTGATAATTTCATGGAAGGTGATATCTAGGCTCTTTTTTTGATCACGGCTTTCAGGTAGTCCCATAATTTTTAAATTGTCTCTCCTGGATCTATTTTCCAGGTCAGTTGTTTTTCCCATGAGATATTTTACATTCTCCTACATTTTTTCATTCTTTTGGTTTTGTTTGGTGATTTCTTGGTTCTCAGAAAGCCTCCATCTGTTCTATTCTAATTTTGAGAGAACTATTTTCTTCAGTGAGCTTTTGAACCTCTTTTTCCATTTGGTTAATTCTGCTTTTGAAAGCATTCTTCTCCTCATGGGCTTTTTGAACCTCTTTTGCCAATTGAGTTAGCCTATTTTTAAAGGTGCTGTTTTCTTCAGCATTTTTTGGGTCTCCTTTAGCAGGGTATTGACCCGTTTTTCATGCTTTTCTTCCATCTCTCTCATGTCTCTTCCCAGTTTTTCCTCCATCTGTCTAACTTGATTTTCAAAATCCTTTTTGAGTTCTTCCATGGCCTGAGCCCACCGGATATCCACCTTGGATGTCTAGGATACAGAGGCCCCAACCTCCATGTCTTTCCCTGATGGTAAAAATTGTTCCTTGTCATCAGAAATGAAAGGCATGGACATCTGTTCCCCAAGGAAGTAGCTTTCTATGGTCTTATTTTTCTTCCCTTTTCTGGACATTTTCCCAGCCAGTTACTTGACTTCTGAGATTCCTGTCCACCCCTGCCTAGATCTGCCCAGCTAGTGCTTGGGCTCTGAGATTCAAATGCTGCTCCCCAGCCTCAGGGCTTTCAGTGGTGGGCATGGCTGCTATTCACTGTGAGCTTAAGTTCTGGTGCTGGGGTGGGGGCAGGGCTGCCTCCCAGACTCAGTTCCCTCAGGTGGTTTATGTGGAGACCATCGGTAATGGCCCTGAGCTCCTGTCTGCTCCAGGAGCGCCTGAACGCCACTGCCTGTGCTGCTGCCTCCCGAGCGGGCCCAAGTCACAGAGATACCCCGCTCCCGTCTTGGCCAGCCCAGAAGTCTCTCTCACTGATCTGTAGTGTCTGTGGGTGGAGGGACCTTCATGGCTGCCAGAGTCTGCTCAGATCTGCTCCTCTTGGTGCTGTGTGGGCAGGGCATCACAGAACTGGGCTCCGCTGTCTTTTGGGGTTGGTTTTTCAGGGCTCTCTGGAACAGAAATCCTCTCCACTGTGTTCCTGCACAGCTTGCACTGCTCCAGAATTTGTGGGGAGTTCTTTTTACAGGAAATTTATGGGCTGTGGGTTCGGAGCTAGCATACAGTGAGTCTTTCTACTCTGCCCTCTTGGCTCCTCACCCTATTTCTGAAAATGATGCAATTTAAATTGACTATTTTCTCCATTGTAATCACTTTTATGTCTTGTTTGGGCACAAATTCTCCCTTAGCCTCAGTTAGAAAAGTTATTTTTATTTATTCCCCCTTCTCCAACTTTTTTTTTTAATATTGCATGTGGCCTTGTACATACAAGTTCAAGGCACACCTTGAATACTTTGCAGTATATAGTAAAAAAAAATGTTTTTTTAAATCTATTTTTGGCCAAATTACTTTCCAATTTTCCTAGCAGTTCTTGTCAAGTAGTGAGTTCTTCCCTAAATAGTTTTATTTTGGGGGAGTTATTGAAACCCAGGTTATTGAGTTGATTTCTTCATGACTCTTGTTTATCTAGTCTCTTTTACTGATGAACTTTTCTGTCCTTTAACTGGTTTTTGATGATTACTGCTTTATAGTATAGATTAAAATCTAGAAGTGTTATTTCCCATTCATTCTTACTACTCCCCTGCCCCTTTAATTGCTTCTGATTCTAGACAATTTTTTAAATCTTTCCCTCAAAATGGATTTTATTTTTGTCTGGTTTTATATAGTAGTCCTTTGATGTTTTGATTGACATAGCACTAAGCCCATAAATTAATTTTGGAACTGCTAGTATTTTTGTTATTTTTATTGTGAATCTCTAGATATCACTGTGGAAATCTGGAGAGTGTCTTCTCACTCTCATTTCCCTTTTTGGAAAGGATGACAATAGAAATTCTCACAAACCATTTCTATCTCCACATACAGGATCAGCAAGGAGGCAGGACTTTCTCCTCAAATCCTCTTTTTCCTAGCAACCCCCACCCCCACCTTGCTTCTGCTTGGGTCAGGGAGGAAGAAAGCTCAGGTGGACACCTTCCATTTTAATTTCACCCAGAGTTACAGCAACAATGGAAATATAGGCTTCTTTAGTCATTAGGGAAGAAAATGACCAAGATTCACATGAAATCCTCTCTGCAGATTAGAGAATCTGAAGGGTAAAAAAAGTTATAATAAAATTAGCTCCTCTTTAATCATCACCAAGATGTGGAGTCCTAGCTAATATATTGCATTTCAAAGTTGCTTCTCCCCCGCTCTTCACATTCTGATCACAGGCAGAGACACATTTGTGCAACAACAGGAAACATGTCTCTTAAGAAACCATTTTGTCACATTGAGGAAGTAGTATAAATGAAAAAAACAGGGCACTGTTAATAAAAGAAACTCCATCTGAAGAAATTTTGGGGTTGTGGTGGGGAAAGTGGAAAAAGTAGAAAGGGAAGACAACACTTATTCTATGCACCTGTATCTCACAACAGGTTCATTTCTTGTTCCATCCACTGAAGTTACTGCTGTCGCTGCCTGAGAAGGATGTGGGTTAATGACACATCTGGCCACATTGCTCATTCCATATCGTTATTCTATCCCTGCTTCAGCTCCATCTCAGTCACTTCTCCAGCTTCCCTCAGTAGTTACTGGGTTTTTTTCCTGAGCCTAATCCCCAGGCCTCCAGAAAAGTTTACAGACAGTAAAGTTTCCCCCTAACCCATCCCAATTCCTGCCCGGTGCCTTTGCAGTGGTAGCAAACTACTTTTCTTCTGGAAGCTGGCCCAAGAAAGCTACTTTATATTGATATGGCTCAAGCATGATGAATAGATATTTCTTTTAATTATTTAATTCATTCAATATTTCTCCTAAATGTTTGGTAATTGTATTTTTGTGTTATAAGTATGTTTTGTATATTGAGCCCCAGATAATTTATGTTTCATAGCTTTTTTGAATTTGATTTCTTTTATTATTTCCCTTCTAGATTTCATTATTGCTATATAGAAATATTGATAGCAATACTTTAAGTTTATAAAGGACTTTACATATATTATCTCAATTGCTCTGTGCAACAGCTCTTTGAGATAAATAATGAAAACATTAATCTTCATTTTACAGATAAAGAAATGGTGGTTTAGAGAGTTTAAGTGACTTGTCCAAAGACCCATATAACTAGTAAACTCCCCATCCAGAAAATATATCTAGATCTGATTTTAATGGATTTAAAGTATTTAAGTCCATTGTCCTTTCTTGTAAACATCTCTTCTACTATATTCACACAAATGAATTTTGAATCTTTGCCACTTTTTAGACAGTAGCCTCGGGTCAGAATTTAGCACGGTTTTTGGCAGATAGTAGATGCTTAGTAAATACTTGTTGGAACAGTTAATGCAACCAAGATTAGGAGAGAAACAGAAAACTGGGAAAGAATTTTTACACCTAGTGTCTGTGATAAAGGCCTCTTTTCTAAATCATATAGAAAACTGAGTCAAATTTACAAGAATGCAAGTCATTCCCCAGTTGATAAATGATCAGAGGACATGTACAGGAAGCTTCCAGAGGAGGAAATTAAAGCTATCTATAGTCATATAAAAGTGCTCTAAATCACTATTGATTAGAGAGATGCAAATAAAAACAACTCTGAGGCACCACATCACATCTATCAGATTTGCTAAGATGACAAAACAAGAAAATGAAAAATGTTGGAGAAGATGCAGGAGAGTTAGAACTAATTCATTGTTAGTGGAGCTGTGAACTGATTCATCCATTCTGGAGAGTAAATTGGAACTATGTCCAAAAGGCTACAAAAATGTGCATACCCCTTGACCTAGCAATATCACTTCTAGGGCTGTATCCCAAAAGGTCATAAAAATAGGAAAAGGACCCACTTGTACAAAAATATTTATAACAGCTCTTTTTATGGTGGCCATGAGCTGGAAATTGAGAAGATGCCCATTAATTGGTAAATGACTGAACAAGCTGTGGCATACAAATGTAATGGAATACTATTGTGCTATAGGAAATGATGAACAGGCAGACTTCAGAAAAATCTGAAAAACTTATATGAAGTGATGCTGAATGAAGCAAGTAGCACCAAGAGGACATTATATACAATAACAACCACATTGTATGAGGACTGATTTTGATAGACTTAACCCTTCTCAGCAATGCAAGAACCTAAAACCTTTCTAAAAGGACTCATATGTAAAATACCATCCACATCCAGAGAAAGATCTATGGAGTTAGAACACAGAATGAAGTAGACTATTTTCTTCCTTTGTTATGCTTTGTTTTGTTTCATTTTTGTCATGATTTCTCCTTTTCCTTCCAATTCTTCTATGCAACATGAAAAATGTGTCTAGAGCCCATATAAGATTACATACTGTCTTGGGGAGGGAAGGGGAAAACATTTAAAACTTATGGAAGTGAATGTTGAAAACTGAAAACAAATAAATCAATAAATTTGGGGAAAAATAAAAAGTCCAGTATAAACATTTTTTAAAAAGTACTTTTTGACTGACAGAGTTCAGGGCATTGATAGGATAATATTATTATGGTATGCTTAGCATGAAGGTAGAGTCATTTCAAGGCAGAATGATCAGAAGGAAAGAATAGATAAGGAAGACAACTTGACTGTCTTGGCTATCTATGATGACCAACAATATTGTCATATTGTTTGAAAGAAAATTAAAAGGAAGTAGGGAAGTTTAATAAAATGTGTTTCTTGTTGACTATAATTTCTCTTCTGACTATTCAGATAATGTGAAAAAAAATTTCAGCTATAATGTGATTTCTATAATTCAAACAATCTACTTACTGAGAAACTTACCAGAGGGTCAGAGAATCCAAACATTCAAAAAATACTTTATAGGAATATACGTTGTGCAGGAGGTTGTGTTAGCAATGAGAATTCAAAATGGGAAAATTGCAGTTACAAAAAATTTCAGAGTTGGAAGGGTCATCTAATATAATTTATATATAAAAAAGAAGATATATATGTATATACATATATACGTATATATGTATAATGTTAAAGATTTGACTTAATTTTAGTAAAACAACACCAAGTGAGAAGTGATAGAAAATGGTCTATATGCTTCTTATATCATCTCCCCAACAGAAAGGGGGCATAAATAGGGGTATAAAATTCCCTATCGACTATTTTTATTTTCATCTATTGGACCAACTCAGCGGCAGGATTTTCTCCTTCAGTCCCTCATTTCTCCTACTTCTCTTTACTTTCTTGACCTTCTTGGTTATGGTAGTGAAAGGAGTTTTTACCCTCAAGGACCTCTTGGTGATATCATCATCTTTAATATTCACCTAGTACTTACTTTGTACCAGATATTTTAATAAGTGCTTTATATTTATTATCTCATTTGATCCTTACAACAACTCTGGGTAGTAGGTTCTACTATTACCCCCACTTTACAGAAGAGGAAACTGAATCAAATAATGGTTAAGTAACTTGCCCAGGGTCACATAGCTAGTAAGTATCTAAGATTGATTTTGAATCCAGCTCTTCTTGATTCCAGGTCCAAAGTCTTATCTACTATGCCACATAGGTGCCTCTATCTATCATAATAGACATTGAAGACTGTCTCACGGGGACACTATATAACTGTACTCTCTTTCTATTTTGTTTGCCTATTAAGATATTTATTGTATCATAGGTAAAACAGAATAAAATAACTGCTGATTCGATCTTTCTTCAAATCACCCATGCTTAAATCCTCAATGTAAGAAAAGGAGACTTTCAGCTCATTATATCCTATGAAGTTAAACCATGTGCCTGTACTGCTACATATTCTCCATGTTCTTCAATTACAAACCGTAAGATACACATCTTTGGTCAATCACATAGGTTTTATGTGAAGTGAAAAAAATTCGTAAAAAAAAATACTGGTGGAATATAATTTTCAAAAGCAAATCATAAGGAGTATGTCATACGTTAATCAATCAAAGCAAGAAGGTAGGGTGGAAGAAGAGGAGCTGGTGAGATAATCTTTGTAGAGCTTCTTCTCTGGACCAGTAAGCATTCAAGATTCCTGTTCATAGAAAGCAGGAGACTCAAGCTAGCAGCTACCATTCATAACCATTAGACTGCAGTCCTGATCACCACTGGCCATGCTTAGCTTTTTAACCATCAGTTTAGCCTCCAAGTCTGTATCCCAGTTGCTTCTGCTGCCATTTTCTTAGCTCTAACTCCCACTTCTGATGCTTTCCCATGGTCTCTGTGCCAGTAGCTTTAAACAGCATAAGGCTCTCCCAAATCTCACTCTGTTATGTATGGAATAGGCTGCTATATTAGCCCAAAGACTCTCATGAGCTTTTTCTGGTTGCCTGAATCACAGCAATGATACATAGCTCTAGTCTATACAATTAGAGAACACTAACTTATAAAGGAGAGGGTAAATCAGTTATCAAAATAGGGAGAAGTTCACAGTGATGATTCAATAGAAAATGAAAAGATGACATCCAGCAGAGTGGTGTGATGAACTCATTAGAGGACATTATCAGTTCATAAAAATACATGTACCACAGACATATGTGTTCCAGGCTTGTGATTTATACCTTGAATACAGGCTTTATATGCATGTTACTTATGTGTTTTCTCTGTGTGCAACTACCCCTTGTGGTAGAGGTAATCCAGGAATTTATGGGGGAAGCCTTTTCATGTAACTCAATTTTCTGTGGCCTAAATATTTTGCTGTCCCATCAGTAAACCATACACATCTCTTTTGTTCTTCAGTTAATCCATCATATCCCTCATTCCATTTTATCAAGGACTATACCAACTGTTGCTTTGGTTCAGGGAGTGTATCATTTCCTTCAGTTTCTATAGTTTGCTCTAGATTCATGTAAAGCAGAAGCTCCACTTTTGTCTGTTTTAGATATATTTCGAATGTACCATTTCCATTTAATTATGCTAGCCTCTTGCACATGTCCATTTCTATGAAAGCTGGGTTATTCATTATCCAGTTCATAATTGAGATTCCAGGTCTTAATATTACATGATGGCATCAAGTTAGTTGTTCATTCTCTACCAAAGCCCAATATGCAGCTAATAACTGCTTTTCAGAAGGGGAAACTCCAGATGAGGGAGTTTCTTAGACCAAAATTCTAAGGGTACATTTTGGCTTTGTTGTTTTTGCCATAAACTCCAGTTCGCATATTCATCCTGTACAGTCACTTGTAATTCCATTGGACCACTTTGCATAGGCCATAAATCGAGGACCAATGGCATGGTGTCATTTGCTTCTTCAAAAGTTTTACTTTGCTCAAGTCCCCAATCAAATTCGTAGTGTTTCCTAGGAATTTTATATAAGGATTTCAAAATTCGACCTAGATGCAGTATCTGATGTCACCAATAGTGAAATCATTCTATAAACTTTTGGACCTCTTTCTTATTGGTTGAGATGGGAAAATCCTGAATCTTTTGTCAGGCTTGTAGTGGACAGTCTCTCACAACCCCCTATTCCATTGTATACCCTAAAATTTAACGGTTTGAGTTGGTCCTTGAATCTTTGCAGGGTTAATTTCCCACCCTTTGCTTTTCATATGCTCAATTAAAAGTGTCAAACTCTTCTCTACTTCTTTTTCATTTTTTCCTTGCATCATAATATCATCTATGTAGTGGGTAAGCTGTATACCAGGTAGCTCTAATTCATCCAAACATTTAACCACAAACCTGTCACAAATAGTGGGCCTATACAGATATCCTTGTGGCAAGTGTGTGAAAGTTTATTATTGGCTCTGCCAAGCGAAAGCAAATTGATCCCATTGTTTAGACTCTATTGGAATAGTAAAGAAAGCATTGGCTAAATCAATAGCTGTATACCAAGTCCCATCATATTTCTGTATGCTTTCTATTAAGCTAACAGTATCTGAAACAGCAGTATACAAGGGAGAAGTCACTTGACTGTATTGTCTATAATCCACTGTCATCCTCCATGTCCCATATGACTTTTCTACTGGCCAGACAGGTTTATTCCATTGAGTGGTTGTAGGAGCTAACACTCTTACCTCAGCATACTCCTTTACAATGCTGGTAATTTCAACTTGTTCACCTACCACATGATACTACTTTAAAGTAATTACTTTAGAAGGTTCAGGTAAAGTGATTAGGTTCATTTTTATTTTACCTACTAAAGCAGTATTAATTCCTATCTTCCTTATGGCAAATTGGTAAATTTAGTCATATGTCTCAATATATCTATTCTAATAATATATTCAGGAATGGGTACAATTACCACAGTATATTTTTTCTTAGGAAATTGTCAATTTTCATCAATAGTTTCACTTTTCTGACTGATATTTCATCTCCTCCTAGTCCTGTGATGGTGATAGGAGTTCCATGTTTAAGTCTATTAGGGTTTCCAAAAATAATGGAGGTCTCTGCCCCAGTATCTATCAATGCCCAAGTATTTGATCCGTTGTTTTTCCAATATATGGTCAAATTGAAATGGGATCTGTGATACCAAATGTATCACCAAGGCAATATTCACTAATAGTGACTATAAATATTCCAAAGTAGTAATGAATCACATCTCCATATAGAAGGCAGAAGAAGAAAACATTTTTTCAGGAACTAGAAAGCCAAATCCCAACACCAGAAAGCCAAAACCATCATAATAACCAAGAAGTCAATATACATTATCACTGCAGGAGATAATGCCATTTCCAAGCCTTCTCCCCTCTTCTGGGGCTTTCCCACAAGGAAATACTCACTATCCTAGCTGTCTACCAGTCTGTATCCTCTCTCTTCTCCCCTCTAACTGCTTTCACCATCTTCCTCCCAGCTCTGCTCCAGCATTCCTGTTCAACCTGTTCAGCAAGCTCTTCCCACCACATGTGACTTAGGCTTCCATGTGACTTAAGCAGGTCACATGGGCCTATTAATGGGTGGGAAAGATATTCAAATTAAGCAAAAAGTACATTAACAATACAGAGTGCAGTTAGCTTTTGCTTTAAACCAATGTTCCCTTTGGTTATCTAATTTGAGTAGTTTGCCTCAAACCTGTAGCAATATTCTGGGTGTCCCTATGTGTGAGAAGGGGTACAGGAAAAGACTAAAGAGGAAATGGGCTTTTTTGAACTGAATTGAAATGAATTCTAATGTCCCGTACTTGACAACTCCAACAGTTTTTGTTAGAAATGCGGATATCCCTGTTCTCCATTATAGATAATATAATTCATAGGGTTATAAATGTGTATATTGTCATCCTGCATTAATGCAAATGATTCCAGTAATAGCAATAGCTCTCTGTATGGGTGGACATGTGTGTATGTGTGTGTAAGAGACAGGCGTTTAGAGAAGTATGTGTAAAAAGACAGATATTCATCTGTTCCAACACTTCTTACAAAGACAAATTGCAAAGGGTCTCATTAGATCTGTGGATCATTTGGGGCTATATACACTAGTAGTTGTTATTTGGAGGTCTGCTTCTCTGTCTTATGGTTTGGCTCACTAAAAGTGTCCCATTCTTGAATACAGTATTCCAAACTGTTCTGAGTCCTTAAAACTCATATCTGTTTCAAAGTGTCAGCTAAATATCCAGGCAAGTTCACATTTTCACTGTCATTGCTCCAGCTCTAATAAGACATGGCACAACCCACCTGCACAAAATAGAAGCCATGATTTATTTTTGTGCTTTAGTAGTAGCTTCAATTATTTTCTCAAAGTTTTTCATGTCATAGTTAGGCATAATTCCATTCTCTTGGTACTTTACAAAGAAAAGCCTCAACACATAATCATCTTCTCCTCATCACAGTAGCAAAAAGAGGCCAGAGAGGCAAGCATAATTTCCATTTACTATTGTATATTTCCCATTGGCTGACCCATTGCCACTTCACAGGATCATCTTCTCTCTCTCTTACATATTGCAAATGTGGTTCTATGTAGCTCTGACAGATAAGCAATTTGTGAATATTTTCATATCTTCATAGATCAAATGTTGAAATAAAAATGATAAGAATGATCTTATTAAGACTTCTGGGCACAAAGACACAAGTGATTTTTTGTTTGTTTGTTTAATTTATTTTTTAGTTTTAAGCATTCACTTGCACAAGATTTGAGTTTCATATTTTCTCCCCATCTTTCCCCTCTACCCACTGAAGAGAGCATGCATTCTGGTTACCCCTTCCCTCAATCTGCCTTCCCTTCTATAACCACCACCCTTCTTCTATCCCCTTCTTTTCTGTTTTCTTGGAGGGCAAGATAGATTTCTATACCCCACTGCAAATGCTATGTGTGTATATATATACATATATATATATATATGTATATATATACACACACACATTATATATATATATATATATATATATATATATAATTTTCCAATTGCATGTAAAAACCATTTTTAACATTTTCATTTTTTTACCTTTGAGTTTCATATTCTCTCCCTTCCATGCTCTACACCCACCCTCATTGAGAAGACAAGCAATTGATGTAGGTTATAAATGTGCAATCATGCAAGACACTTCCATAATAGCCATTTTGTGAAAGACTAGCTTTATTTCACTCCATATTGTCCTGCCCCCCATTTCTTCTATTCTCTCCTTTAACCCTGTCCTACCTCAAAACTGTTTACTTCTGATTATCCTCTCCTCTCATCTGCCCTCCCTTCTATCATTCACTTCCTTAACCCCTCCCCCCTACTTGCCTGTAAAGTAGGATAGATTTTCACTCCTAATTGATTGTGTATGTTATTCCCTCCTTAAATCAAACTTGATAAGAGTAAGGTATACTCATTTCTGCTCAACTCCCTTTCTTTCCCTCACTGTAAAAGGTTTTCCTTGCCTCTCTTATGTGAGATAATTTATTTCATTTTACATCTCCCTTGCTCCTTCTACTGGTACAATACTCTCTTATCCCTTAATTTTTTTTTTAGATATTATTCCCTCATATTCAACTCATCCTGGCTATATCTATCTATCTACCTATGTATGTATGTATGTATGTATCTATCTGTCTATCTTTCCTCCAACTACCCTAACACTGAGAAAGCTCTCATGAGTTACAAATATCATCTTTCCAAGTAGTAATGTAAACAGTTTAACTTTAATAAGGCCCTTATGATTTGTCTTTTCTGTTTACCTTTTCATGCTTCTTTTGAATTTTGTATTTGAAAGTCAAAATTTTTATTCAGCTCTGGTATTTTCATCAAGAAAGTTTGAAAGTCCTCTATTTCACTGAATATCCAATTTTTCCCTTTAAGTAGTATATTCAGTTTTGTTGAGTAGGCTTTAATCCTAGGTCTTCTGACCACTGGAATATCATGTTGCAGGCCCTCTGATCCCTTATTCTAGAAGCTGCTAAACCTTACATTATCCTGATTGTGTTTCCACAATACTTGTATTATTTCTTTCTGGCTGCTTGCAATATTTTCTCCTTGACCTGGGAACCCTGAAATTTGGCTACAATATTCCTAGTTTTACTTCTGGTATCTCATTCAGGAAGTGAAAAGTGGATCCTTTCAATTCCTATTCTACCCTCGGGTTCTAAAACATACATATACATTTCTTGAAAGATGTTATCTAGACTCTTTTTTTATCATGGCTTTCAGGTAGTCAAATAATTTTTAAATTATCTCTCCTGGATCCATTTTTCATGTCAATTGTTTTCTCAAAAAGATGTTTTACTTTGTGTTCTATTTTTTCATTGTTTTGGTTTTGTTTTATTATTTCTTGATTTCTCATAAAGTCATTAACTTCCATTTACTCCATTCTAATTTTTAAGGAATTATTTTCTTCAGTGAGCTTTTGGATCTCCTTTTCCACTTGGCCAGTTCTGCTTTTTAAGGTATTCTCTTTATTGGCTTTTTAGACCTTTTTTGCCATTGGGTTTAGCCTATTTTTTAAGGTGTCATTTTCTTTAGCATTTTTTCATTTTAGTTTTCCTTCAGGAAGCTGTTGACTTCTTTTTCATGATTCTCTTTGCATCATTCTCATTTCTCATCCCAATTTTTTCTCAACTTCTCTTACTTCATTTTCAAAACCCTTTTTGCACTCTTCCATGGCCTGAGACCAATTCATACTTTTCCTGAAGGCCTTTGATATGGGAGCTTTGACTTTATTGTCTTCTTCTGGTGTGTATTTTGATCTTGTCACCAAAGTAAGATTCTGTATCTATTATTTTCCTGCTATTTGCTCATTTTTTCAGCCAAGTATTTGACTTTTGATGTCTTTGTTAAGATAGAACTCTGCTTCCTGGGTGGAAAGTGCATTGTCCCAAATTTCATGGGTTTTAAACAGCTTTTTTCAGAGATATTTCTAGGGACCTGTAAATTTTCCATTCTTCCAAGGTGGGATGATCAAAAGAGAGGCATTTACTCTTTTCTTGACCTGTGCTCTGGTCTGCAGGTGACCACAAGCACTCTTTTCCACCTTGTAACTGTGAAGAGGGTTCTTTCTTCACTACCACCACAACCTCCACCACACTAGAGTTCCTTCTCACCCCAGGACTGCCACCCAGGACTACCACCCAGATCCAAGCAAAGGCAAAGCAAGAGAATCCTGCCTCAGAGCTAGCAAAGAGATCCTTGAACTCCCTCTCTGATCAGTTACTCATTCCCCCCACCCATACCTCACTGCCTGTGAGCTCTGGAAGCATCCCCTTTTGCTGCCACCATTACCCTGGGACTGGTGGCAGAGCTGGACCATGCTGCTGTCTCACCCAGGTTCCACAGACCTTTCCTACTGACCTTCCAATTTATCTTTGGTATTTGTGGGTTGAGAAGTGTAGATACCACCACAGCTGCCGGTGACTCTGTCCCCTGAGGCTTACCCCAGGTTTTGCTGGGACCTCGTTTATACCAGTGTAGCCCATGCTAGACTGTGTTCTCCTAGCCCAGTGCAACAGACCTTTCCTGTTGACATTCCAGGTTGTCTTGGGCTAAGAATCTGCTTCGCTCTGTCATTTTGTGGGTTGTGCTGCTCTAGAATTTGTGTACAAGTATTCGGGAGGGGTTTGGGGGAGAGCAGAAGGAAGTCTCTGTTTTCACTCCACCATCTTGGCTCTGCCAACACACATGCCTTGTAAAGAGGGCATCTGTCACATCCCCAGAGGCTGAATGAGCTGAAGAGAACAACAAGGAATGATTGAGGATAAAACCCTCATGACTAGGATGCTGGTATTTCAAATTCCAAGAGAGCTCTGGTCAGCCTAGAAGAACTTTTTCTCATTTCCTAATGCAGACTAAAAATCTCTAGGGAGGAAGAGGACAATTTCTCCCCAAGCTCCCTATGGACTCTTCCTGACCAAATAAGACAAGATCCTTTACTAGGGAGCTGGAGGAAAGTAAATCCAGCTAAATGAGCGTGGTACTTCTAGAAACTAAAAGGAACAGAAAGAAAAAACCTTCTTAGAGAATTATAAAATGTTTTAAAAGAAACCCTAGAGATTACTTAGTCCAAAGGTGAGGAGCCTGTGGCTTTGAGGCACACATGGTCCTCTAGATCCTCAAGTGCAGCCTTTTGACTGAATCCAAACTTCACAGAGTTCACTTGAGGTCTCAAGGCCACAGGTTCCCCATCCCTAACTTAGTCCCATACCATTATTTTAATAGGTGTAATCTAAAAGAAATTTTTTTCTTTTAAAAACAGAGAGTGGGAAGTGGAATCCAAAACAAAATCTTGAAGATAAAGAAGTGGAATTTGGGAGATCCAGCCTGCCTGGAGGCATAAGGGGAGGGAAGAATCATCTTAAAATTAGATCTGCCTGCTTCAGGGTTGCTCAGAAAACAAAATCCTCTAGATTCAACCTCTTGGTTGGAAACTCAGGTACAAGCCTTATGTCTGCAATTCTGCTTCTTCTTGCATGACAACTGTTTTCCATAGCTTCTGCTGGTCTGGGTCTTTCAATCTGTTTGGTCTTTGTTGTGGCTATTGCTGGCCCCGGACATATTCTCCAGTTGGCTCACCCTGTTCCTGATGTCTTTGCTTTTGCTTGGTGGGAAAGTAGTCATGACCATGGTGAGCAGTGGTAATCACTGTCACAGGCAGTGATGTGATTTATTGTCCTCTTGGGAATCAGTAGAAGAAGAAATTCCTGTAGATCTACAGACATAAGTCTTAATCCATGAAGACACTTAGATGATGCATAGGTAGAGGGTAGGACCTGCAATCTGGAACAACTCAGTTTGAATTCTGCCTCAGACACTTAGGAGCTTTTGTGGACCTGAAACACTTAATGGCTTTGTGCCTCAGTTTCTGCATCCACAAAATGGGGATAATAATAGCACTCATATCACAGGGCTGTTGTGAGCATTAAGTGAGTTAACACATGCTGCAAACTTGGAAGCACTCTATCAATGTTAGTTGTTATTTTTATTGAACTGAGGCCTTCCTGGCTTGAAGGCAAGAGTTCTTGACTCCACCGCAGCTAATTAAAATACTACAGGCTCTCTTCTCCCTTTCATAGACAAGCTCCTCAGAAAGAAAATTTGCACTTCACCAATCCTACTATAGGTAAAGAAATATAAAGTTCAGAGAGTTGATCACAATGAGAATTAATGACCAAGATTGTATAAAAACATAGTTTCCCTCATTCCTTGCTCAATGGCCTTCCATCACAATATACTCTCTCAGCTATCCAAGATGTTAAAATAGTCCTGTGTCTCAAAGCCTGACTCATTTTTCCTATGCTTGAGCCCTGTTTTCTATTCTTTGAATACTTTGATACCAATCATGTGTCCTGTTGAATCTCAGGTGACTTTTAATGCAGTTGCATATCTGCATCTGGCCTGTTCTTAAATAACCCCAGCACCAATTACCTGCCTCAGCCTACATATTATTGACTTATTGCATTGTACAGACTATACTTGGTCATGCCCCAGACAGTAGCTCTATCTTCCAGGAAATTACAGTTTACTTTGATCAACTTATATAAAGAAAGAGCTCATAGAGGACACTCATGTATTTTAAGCCTAATTCCTACCCAATGTACCAAAATGGAAAAAGCCCATCACATTGTAAAAAACAAACAATTTCAAGAGACTTGAAAATTGAAAAATTGAAAAAAAGACTTGTTGAGCTCTACTCAACACATGACGGGAAACGATTCCCAAAGAAAGGCCTTCAAGTTTTCCCTGGTATCTGGGGCCAGTCACTTTGATCTATATTTGCCTCTGGAGCCATATAGCTCTGACAGGGAGCGTGAGGCTTATGATTTTGCACAGTTCTGCCTCACTTGAATTCAGTCCACTTGCAAGTCATGATGTCACCTTACCCACATGGTGGTTCTCTTCCTGAATGATGAACAGACAAGAAACAACAACTGATGAAGAATACTACTCATTTCCTGACAGAGAGGTGATAAGCTAAATATGAAGAATTTTGCATATATATGTATGTGCTCATATGCATAAATATGTATATCTGTGTGTGTATGAATGATATGGCTAATAAAGGAAGTAGTGTTGTTTGATTACTCCCATTTGGTACAAGGCTTTTTTTTTCTTTTTCTTTACCCTGCCCCCCAACAGGGAAATGAGGATATGGAGGGGAAAAAATGCTCAATAACTGAAAAAAAGAAAGAATAAAAGTCAAATGAATGAAGAAAAAAAGGGAAAGAAAATTCCTTACAGTAGTGACTCTCCTCAGCTAGTTAAATGTTACCACAATAAGGCAATAAGGTAGCCCTGCTGCTAGTAGTACTGAGTGGAGCATTATCTTATCATCAGATTGGTTCTGCCTACCCTAAATATCTAGGAGACATGGAATGTGTGTGTATGTATGTGTGTGTGTGTGTGTGTGTGTTTGTGTGCTTGTCTTTAAGTGTATATTGAAAGACTGACTCATGTTTTTACAGAGTTTATTGTACTTGAAAAATAAAGAGCTAGATGAGAACTCTTCATGGCAAAGTAGTGTAATGATAAAGGCTCATGCTCCTCAGTAGCTTCCTTTATATGCTTGTCTATTTGTATTCTCTTGTAATCTATACCATGTGTTTCTTGAGACATATTCGGAGACAGTATTTGCTGAACATCATGAGGTGTTGGACATAGAATAATTAAAAGACTAGAGGTGCTGACTTGGTTTCATAAAGTTATCAATAGCTGCATTCTGGATAATACATTCTAAACTCTTTCTTATTGGAGGAAGGGGTGGAGAGTAGAGCATCAGATCAGAGGTTGTAAGACTCCCAAATTACGACAAGGGAATAGGAAGAGTAAATGGTCTTCTGTGTTTAAAATTTTACTTTAAGAGTAAGTTACATACATGGGCCTAGAGAAGAGGGACTCAAGAAGAAAGTCATCAATGATCAATCCCCATAACCAGCGAAGTCTTCAACTTAGTCCATGAAAAGGAAAGCAGAAGTACAGTGGTAAGGTAGCATCCAATGAGCACTGTGGTCAAAAAGCTCCCACATTCTCCCACTTCTTAATGGTCCGGGCCCCTTATACTGCATTTGGGCACCAGGGAGACAGAATTATAATGCATTGTTTTCTTTAATATTCTGCCCATACAATGTAAGGTTGCAAGCACTCAGACACGTATCTGTTTGGCCTGTGTCTCATAAATGAGCAAGACTCTGCTTCTACCACCTTCATTCCTCAGAGTATTCTGGGTTTCTACATTCCTTATCTGAGGTCAGGTGTCACACACTATTAACACAGTGAATGAGAGATGAGTGTACTGGGTCAGAGTAGCACGTAGACAAGCATGGTGGTAATTAAGGAGAGAGGATGATACATCTCCTTCCTCTCATTTCAACCAACAGGGATAGGGGTATGTGGCCTAACTAGCATCCAGTTACCAAGAATAGGGATAGGAGCTGGATCTGTGGTTTCAATAATATGGGAAAATGCTAGATGAGAAAATGTCCACTATCAATGTAGGTTGGCACCTTTTCTGTAAATTACAGAATTAGAGATTTTCTTAGAGAACTGAGAGGTTAACTAACTTGCCTAGGGTCACACAACCAGGAAGTATGTCATGTGAGATTTGAACTGAGGCCTTCTTGGCTTGAAGACAAGTGTTTTTAACTTCACAGCTGCTCCTGGAAAGAGTAATTAATTAAAATACTATAGACTGTCTCTTCCCTTTCACAGACAAACTCTTCAAAAGGAAAAAGCTACATTCCTTACTTCCATTTTCTCTCCTCCCATTAACTTCTCAACCCCTTGTAGTGAGAATTCTAACCTGATACTCAAATTAAAATAACTCCAAGGCTACCAAGAACGTTTCAAATGCCAATTCAAGTAGTTTTTTCTCAATTCTCATCACTCTTGACCTCTTTTCTGTATGACCCCCCTCCCCTTCTACTCTACCCTTTTTTATCTCAACTTTTCTGGCATCATTGTCACCTTGAGGCATTGGTAGAATGGTTAGAGAGTTAGATTTGAAGTCATATAACCTAGGTTCAAACCCTAGCTATCCTGTATAAAGCTGGGAAAATCACTTAACTTCTCAATTTATTAGGGTCCATTTTCTTCATCAGTAAAATAAAAGGTTAACATTAGATTCCTAAAGTTGATCACAAAAAGTTTATTAAGTTACTGATATCCCTAAGGGTTTGGCCTGTCAATGGAGTTCTTTCTGGATGTAGGGCAGCTCAGACGAGGAGCCCAATGGGGAAACTAATAGAATAAGACCTTTCTTATCTTACTGTGAAAGCAGGCCAGGTGAGGCCTGGAGACTTGTGAGTGATAAAATGCCATCTCTCGCCTTCCCCAGAAGACAGGAAGAGGTCAATAAGAAGACCAATACTCAGTGGAATGTCTTGATATCTAGTCTCATATCTCCAGCTACCTAACAGACATCTTGAACAAAATTCCTCATAAACCGAACATGTCCAAAACTAAACTTATTATCTTCTTCTCCAGACCTCCTCTCTACCCTATTAGTGTTTAAATTGTCAGCATCCATCCAATCAGCCAGTTTCATAACCTCAGTCATCCTTGACTACTTACTCTCACTCATCTTTTACATTCAATCTTTGCTATTCCTATCTTCATATTTGCATATGGTCTTTCCTCTCCTCTGAAATAACTGCCACTCTGGTGCAGGCCTTTACCATGAGCTTTTGCTGTTGCTATAGCCTTCTGGTTCACCTCTCTACTTCAAGTTTCTGCCCTCTCCAGTGCAATCATTCAGCGGTGAAATGGGTATTACTTAGGCACAAGTCTGGCCATTTCACACACCCTCCCTACTCAAAATGCTCTTCCAATGACTTCTCATTGCCCCCAAGGTTAAATATGAAATCCTTTAACTTTTAAAACCCATTCTCTACCTGATGCCTTCCCATCTTTCTAGTCTCCCTACACTTGATGTCTTTTTTTTTTTTTTTGATCTAGCAACACTGGTCCTCTTGGAGTTCCTTTCTATACTCCGTTTCGCAACTTGGGGCTTTTTCACCATGTCTAGAATGCTCTTTCTCTGAACTCAACCTCCTTGCTTTCTTCAAGACTCAGTTCAAATCCCACCTTCTAAAAAAGCCCTCTCCTCACACATACTTTTGATGTCCTCCTTTTAAGATTACCTGCCATTTATGTTGTATATACATCTTTACATGCATGTTGTCCTTCCTATTAGATTGTGAGCTCCTTAAGAAATTGGATTTAAGTGGAGAGGAGCCAAAATGGTGGAGTAGAAAGACTCAGGTATGCTAGTTCTGAAACCACAGCCCATAAATTTTCTCTAAAAAGAACTCCCCAAAAATTCTGGAGCAGTGCAAGCTGCACAGAAATGCACTGGAGGAGATTTCCATTCCAGAGAGCCCTGAAAAACCAGCCCCAAAGGTGCATCACACTCTGGACAGTGGAGCCCAGCCCTGTGCTGCCCTGGCCGCATGGCCCCAGAGGAGTAGATCTGAGCAGGCATCAGGGACGGAATCTCCGGAGGCCGCAAAGGTCCCTCAACCCACAGGCACTACAGGTCAGTGAGAGAGACTTCTGGGCTGGCCAAGAGGGGAGTGGGGTGTCTCCATGACTCGGGCCCCCTTGGGAAGCAGCGGCAGCGGCAGTGGTGTTCAGGCACTCCCGGGGCAGATAGGAGCTCAAGGTCATTACTGAAGGTCTCCACATAAACCACCTGAGGGAACTGAGCCTGGGAGGCGGCCCTGCCCCCACGTGAGCACCAGAACTTAAGCTCACATTGAATAGCAGCCCTGCCCACCACTGAAAGCCCTGAGGCTGGGGAGCAGCATTTGAATCTCAGAGCCCAAGCACTAGCTGGGTGGATCTAGGTGGGGGGTGGAGAGGAATCTCAGAAGTCAAGTAACTGGCTGGGAAAATGCCCAGAAAAGGGAAGAAAAATAAGACCATAGAAGGCTACTTTCTTGGGGAACAGATGATGTTTCCTCCTTTCATTTCTGATGAGGAGAATCAATGCTTACCATCAGGGTGAGACATAGAAGTCAAGGCCTATGTACCCCAAACATCCGAAATAGAAATCCAATGGGCTTAGGCCATGGAAGACCTCAAAAAGGATATTGAAAATCAAGTTAGACAGGTGGAGGAAAAACTGGGAAGAGAAATGAGATGCAAGAAAAGCATGAAAAACAGGTCAACACCTTGCTAAAGGAGACCCAAAAAAAATGCTGAAGAAAATAACACCTTGAAAAATAGGCTCACTCAATTGGCAAAAGAGCTTCAAAAAGCCAATGAGGAGAAGAATGCTTTCAAAAGCATAATTAGCCAAATGGAAAAGGAGGTTCGAAAGCTCACTGAAGAAAATAGTTCTCTCAAAATTAGAATGGAACAGATGGAGACTAATGACTTTCTGAGAAATCAAGAAATCACAAAACAAAACCAAAAGAATGAAAAAATGGAAGAGAATGTGAAATATCTCATGGGAAAAACAACTGACCTGGAAAATAGATCCAGGAGAGACAATTTAAAAATTATGGGACTACTTGAAAGCCATGATCAAAAAAAAGAGCCTAGACATCATCTTTCATGTAATTATCAAGGAAAACTGCCCTGAGATTCTAGAACCAGAGGGCAAAATAAGTATTGAAGGAATCCATCGATCACCGCCTGAAAGAGATCCAAAAAGAGAAACTCCTAGGAACATTGTGACCAAATGCCAGAGTTCCCAGGTCAAGGACAAAATATTGCAAGCAGCTAGAAAGAAACAATTCAAGTATTGTGGAAATAAAATCAGGATTACACAAGATCTAGCAGCTTCTACATTAAGGGATCAAAGGGCGTGGAATAAGATATTCCAGAAGTCAAAGGAACTAGGACTAAAACCAAGAATCACCTACCCAGCAAAACTGAGTATAATACTTTAGGGGAAAATATGGTCTTTCAATGAAATGGAGGACTTTCAAGCATTCTTGATGAAAAGACCAGAGCTGAAAAGAAAATTTGACTTTCAAACACAAGAATGAGAAGCATGAAAAAGTAAACAGCAAAGAGAAGTTATAAGGGACTTACCAAAGGTGAACTGTTTACATTCCTACATGGAAAGACAATATTTGTAACTCTTAAAACTTTTCAGTATCTAGGTAGTTGGTAGGACCACACACACATACATGCACACACACATGTACACATGTGCACACACACACATGCATGTACATACAGAGAGCACAGAGTGAATTGAATGGGATTGGACCATATCTTAAAAGAAATTAAGGTAAATGGTGAGAGAGAAATGTAGTGGGAGGAGAGAGGGTGAAATGGAATGGGGTAAATTATCTCTCATTCAAGAGGCAAGCAGGAGACTTTTTAGTGGAGGGAAAAAGAGGAGAGCTGAGAAAGAAAACATGAAGTTTACCCTCATCACATTCTACTAAAGGAAGGAATAAAATGCACACTCATTTTGGTATAAAAACGTATCTTACAATACAGGAAAGTGGGGGAGAAGGAGATAAGCAGAGTGGGGGGGATGATGGGAGGGAGGGCAATGGGAGGAGGGAGCAATTTGAATTCAACACTTGGGGAGGGACAGGATCAAAAGAAAGAATAGAAACAATGGGGAGCAGGATAGGATGGAGGGAAATACAGTTAGTCTTACACATCACGACTCTTATAGAAGTCATTTGCAAAACTACACAGATATGGCCTATATTGAATTGCCTGCCTTCCCAAAGGGAATGGGTGGGGAGGGAGGGATGGGGAGAGGTTGGAACTAAAAGTTTTAGGAACAACTGTTGAGTATTGTTCTTGCTCCTAGGAAATAAGAAATACAGTTAATGGGGAATAGAAAGTCATCTGACCCTACAGGACAAAAGAGAAGATGGGGACAAGAGAAGGGAGGGATGATAGAAGAGAGGGCAGATTGGTGATAGGGGAATTTAGCATGCTTGGTGTATTGGGGTGGGGGGAGGGGATAAATGGGGAGAAAATTTGGAACACAAAATTTTGTGAAAATGAATGTAAAAAGTCAAATAAATTTATATTTAAAAAAATAAAAAAAAAAGAAATTCGATTTAAGTGACACAAAGTTATTCAAAGTCATCAACCTCACTTTTTCTTCCAGAGTCATTAAAGTTTAGTGGCAAGATAAAAGCCAGGATGACTGACAATGGCCCTGGATACAGTGGATGGCCTTGATGTCTTTAATGTCTAACCAAACTCTAAGCATTCCACAGTGCCTACTTCAGCCATTGGAATGGATTTTTCTCATCCACTCATTCTGCTGGGGAAGTCTTTACATTCTTGGAGTATATATTCCTCTAGCTCACTGATAGATTTGAGGTCCCTTGGTTATCCTCAACCTGGTTTAGTCTGTCTGCCTAGACAGTTTTGCTGATAGTGACCAATACACCTACTATAGTTTCTTGGAGTCACATCTAAGAGTTGGGTGAAATGTAGACGTCAACTGTAGGTGAGTAGGCCCTAAAAAGGATTTGGTAAGCCCTTGTTCCAGTGGTGCTAGTCTTCCATTAACACTTAAAGCAACCAATACTCAATATAATTGGAACATCCCATGTGGGTTCCACAGAACAAATCATAAATATACATTCTTTTTTGTATAAATGTAGGATGACTGTGGATGCAAAAGAGTGTATACACACTTGGACATGATCACTGTGTTAGCTGTTTTTCTTTGTTTTCCTTTTTATGCTGAAGGGCTCAGTAGTGTATGTGTAGGCAGGGAAAGGGGAGAGACATAAAGAAGAGATATACTGAAGTCCACAATATAAAAGTAAAAGGGAGCAACAAAACTTTTTATTATTATTATTAAAAAGATACAGTAACAACATAAGGCATTGTTTTGATAAGTTTTTCATTCTAACCAGATACCTTGCTGTGAAATAGACATCTGAGTTCAGCAACATGTTGGTTATTGCCTTACCAAGGTGCCATTTCCCTGCCAAATAGTATTCTCCATAGGTCGTTGATTTCTTATTAAAGGATGCATCATCTGAGAGTGGAGGTATATAGCCCTACTCTTACAGAAATAGCACTGATTAGGTGCTGCTGTTTGGCTTAATGATCTTTCCAAATTAAGTGTTGTAATGTCTGGTACATTGGAGTGTAATGCGTTGCTCTTTAAATACCAAGGGAACCTGAAAGCTCGAGTCCAATGATTGACTACAGTAATAATGTGCACTTCTCTAATCCTCTGCCAATTGTAACATGTAGGGTTTTGTGTTTAACAGCTCTCCTTGTGATCTTGCAGAGAAAGGCTTCTAACTTAAGCACTTCAAATGAGTACATTTCAATTCTGCACTGTAATAGTTTTGGGGATTTGAATTTTCTTGTTTCCCCATGAGAATGGAATATTTTTGTGAAGTATACTCTGTTTCATAAGATGTTTCCTTCATCAGGTCATGTTTATCAAAATGATCTAATAGCTGGGTTAGCATTCTATATCCCTTCATTTTCTATCTTACCAAATGTCATTAGACACTGATGAAGAGAAGGCCAATGTTTATAAATGGAGAAGCAGTGTTTGGGAAGCAGGACTGTATGAGATGATTCCCCCAGAGGCAGTTTTCAAGATGTGAGGCCACTTGGCAGGACTTCCAGAATCAGGCACTTCAGATGACTTTTTTCAAATGATTGTTCTAGCTTGTTCAGGGCAGAATTGACATTTACCAATCAGAAATAAGGCAAATCCTTAGAGCAGAGGAGTGGGGAACAATAAGGGCAATTCTCACCTGGGAATGGAGTGTCAGGTTTTATGTACCTTTGAAGAGCAAGGGGATATCAAAAATCCTATTTGGATTCATAACAGTGTCTATGGAACTCTAAGATTCACAGGCTAAGGTTAGAATATAAGCTTCTTGAGAGAAGGAATCGTTCCATTCTTTATACCTGTATCCTCAGTGTCTAAAAGAAAGTCATACAGTAGGTATTTAATAAATGCTAATTTGTTGATTGAGGAAAGATAGCTGATGGGCAAAGATTTAGCATGAAGCATGTCAAGTTTAAAAAGGAGGAATTTCAGAAGGATGTTGTTTGAATATTTTGTTTTTTTTCCATTGGATTGCTGCCATTTACTTTGTCTGCTATCAATGTTCAGAGCTAAGATCTATCGAACTGACTTCTGTTCAACTACCTCCACTGATCTATATGTACATATAAGGAGAAGTTCCCTGGTCCTTGAGGGTGTAGTTTGGCAGAATGGTCATAACTCAAATCCTCTACTAATTCTTGGAAATGAACATTTTGTACTGTTTACCATGTCCTTTTCTTGGATTAACCAGATACTGAGTCCAACATACATAAAATGAGACTATATTAAAGAACACATTTTCCATGTCTATCTACAGTTTATGGTGGGCAATGAAGACTCAAAGGTTATAGTTTGTGATAAGATAATTGTTTCAAAGACCTGTGAAACATGGGAATCATGAGGAATGAGAAGCATGGTCTGAGCTAGGATGGATGACCATGAGATACTGTCTCTTCTAATAACAGCATCATGCCTGAGTTTTGACAAATGTAGCTTTGATATCTCCTCCCTGATTGTACAGTTATTTTCTGCACTGAACAACTTCTATGAAAGATATACAAAGGGCAAAAGGATATATGGAGGAGAGCAATGTAACCTGTCAGAGCAGGCTGCCCACTGTAGGGTTTTGGCATTAGTATACACAATAAACTGAATGGGATGACCTAAATATATCAAGATGGGGCAAATAAGAACCAGTTCTTCAGTTCATTGCTGTATTCAGATGAGGAAGGAATAATTGATGTATTAATCATTGGGGTGGGAGGAGGGAGAAGGAGATTGAGGGGAACAGAGACAGAGAGAGAGAGAGAGAGCATGCTAGTGCCAACAGCCTATTCTCCCACCCAGGTTGACTATGGCTCATGAATGCATGACCCTGGTATTGCTTCTGCTGTTGAATCTATGATTTCCTGCCTTTGGAGAAGGAGTTTCAGAAATGGTACCAAGTCTGGGTCCTTGTAAACTTCAAAAGGTCAAGAGAGTTACCAGAGGTCTAGGAGATAAAGTCCATGCCAGAGTTAACAGTGCAACCTGCCGTGCCAACAACTGGAATCAACGAGGATCCAGTTCAGTATTAGATTGACCTAAAACCAAGATACCAGGTTCTACCAGAGCAAGGGTTTTTTTATAGGTTATTCTGCATTTAGTAGCAAACTTGCTGGAGCAAATGCTTCTAGAAATGGCTGGCAGTTTGAGCTGGCTTCCCTAGGTGGGTGGGGGGAAAGGAGGAGCATGTCACTCAGTTTTGAATAGGATATATTGGCATTTCTTCCTATATTTTCACATTACATACCCCTTTGTAAAAGTTTATTAGTGGTAATTGGTTAAATGAAACTAAAGCAACAATCATTCAGTGACATAAAAGAGACATCAACTGTAACTTGCAATTAATCCTGGGGAGAAAACACAAGAATTTGAGATCAAACTAATAGCATTAGAGAAATATATCTCAGAACCTCTCAGGAGTACTCTAGAAACTTGATGAGGGAGGATGCAGCTTCTCCATGGAAACTCAGCTTTTCTGTGTGAGTGGAAGTAGATATTAGGACCTAGAACTTATAAATGGCTACATAGGTAGTAGTCTACACCAACAGGCTCCTGTTCTATAGTGAAAAGAGGAATGCACATTTCCTCATTGCTTTTACAGGGCTGATTTCAGTCATTATAATAAAATGGCATTCAGTTTTCTTTTGACTTGTGTTGTTGCAGTGCTGTATATTTCTTTCCTGTTTCTGCTTACTTGAACACCCACATGCATACACAAACTCATACGTGTATGTGTATATGTATATATGTGTATATGTATGTAAATAGGCATATGTACATTAATACACACACATATATGTTCTTATTTTTGCTGTATATAGAATCTCATTGTGATTGATCTCCTTGGGTTATATACCCAGCAGGAGGTTCTCTGAGGAAATTTCTAATTTCTCTATTAGCATTTGTGAAGGATACTGTATTGCATAGTATAGTCATCAAAACATGTTTATCAAAGTGACTTAATGTTACTATTTTCATATAATTCCAACTTTTTTTTAGGATGGTTACAACAGTTTGCGACTCAACTTATTTTCATGCAACCCTTAAATTACTGAATTTTTAAAATCTTTGCCAATTTGCTGCTTGTTAAGTAAAATCTTAAAGCTGTTTAAATTTATGCTTCTTTTGTTATTAGAAAAATATTACATGTAGTTATTAATAGTTTGTAGTTTTTCTATTGAGAACCATATAATTTTTTAGTGTAAGAGTTAACCAGGACATTAATAAGCTGGAAACTTTCAGAGGAGGAAAGCCAGGATGGTGAAAGGCCTTGAGTCCATATCATAAAAATCAGTTGAAGGAACTTGCAAGGTTAGTGGGATATAAGATCTTCCCTGCCCATTAATAAACTTCACTTGGAACCCTGGTGCAGAGCTAATTAGACTCAGGGTCACAGGGAATCCCAACCTTTCCAATTAAGTGTTGATTTCCAAGCTTCTTTGCACTAAGCCAATCAAGTGCCAGAGTTTTTGATTGGAATCAGTATATATTGTATCACTTGGAGGGAAAGATGTAGGTGGAGAGAGAAATGGGCAAAGGGAGTAACTTGCCTAGGAGAACTTGCTTGTGAAGTAGGCACTCCCTGAATTGGAGATGAGTACCTTATGTTGCCTTCTGGCATCCTAATAGCAATGTTCTAAATAAATATTTTGGTTTTGTCTTGTTTGTGAAAACACCCTGGTAATATGTACGCATACTCATAGCAGCTGCTATGGGTATCTCATTGACATTACAGAATTGGAGATATTAACTTGGAAAAAAAGAAGACCCAGGGGAAAAAATGATAACTGACTTCAAGACTACCTTCAACTTTCATTTCTAAGAGGTTCTACTTGGTTCTATTTGGCCTCAGAAAGAAATCAGAAGAAGAAACAATGGCTACAAATTGAAAAGTTAGTTGAGTGACTATAGACTATGTTTAGAAAAATGTTCCTATCAATTAGAAATCTACAAACATGAAATAGGCTGCCAAAGGTAGTGGTGAATTGTCTCTTTTAGAGTAAGCACAAGCTAGATGATTAATTTTTGGTTATATCATTTATTTGTTCATTCATTTAGTCAGTTTTAGCATTCATTTTTAAATTTTGTTACAAATTTTCTCCCTTCACGAAGTTATTCAAAACACATTTCAATATTAGTCATGTTGTAAAAGAAAAAGGAAAATAAGAAAAATAAAGTGAAAAAAGTTTGCTTCTTTTCCATATCCCCTTCAGTACTTGTCATTTTCCTTTTCTAAACTATTATAGTCAATCTGATAGATGTGAGGCAGGGCAAAAAATTGTTTTAAATTCTCTGATCATTAATGATTTAGAGGACTTTTTCTTTTACTTTTGATTTCTTCTTCTGAAAACTCCCTGTTCATAGCCTTTGCTCTGTTTTTTTTATAAAGTTGGCTCAGCAGAACCAGGAGAACACTGTACACAGTAGCAGCATGTTACATGTGTGATGACTGACTTTGTTAGACTTAGGCCTTCTGAGCAATGCAATGATCTAAGATAATTCCAAAAGACTCATGTTTCCATATCATGCTATCCACATCCAGTGAGAGAAATACAGAATTTAAATGAAGACTGTAGCATGCTAATTCCTCTTTCTTTTGTTGTTCTTTTTATCTTTTCTTTCTCATGGTTTCCCCTTTCTGTTCTGATTTTTCTCTCACATCATGACTAATACGGAAATACGTTTAATATAATCATGCATGTAGAGCCTACATCAGATTGCATGCTGTCTCAAGGAAGTAGAAGTGGAGGGAAAGGGAAATTTTAGAACTCAAAATCTTATAAAAATAAATGTTGAAAACTAAAAATAAATCAACTAATTGATTAAATATAAAGTAGTTTCAGTTCCCTATACATTCAGGAAATGAGCCCTTTACAGAAAAAAAAAAAAAAAAAAACTTGCTACAATATTTTCCCCTGTTTCCTGATTTCCTTTTAATTTTGACTGCATTTGTTTTGTTTGTGCAAAATCTTTTTAATTTAATGTAATCAAAATTATCCACTTTACTTTCCATGATCTCCTCTGTCTCTTGTTTGGTGAGGAATTCTTCCTTTTTTAACAGATCTGACAGGTAAATTTTTCCATGCTTCCCTACTTTGTTTATGTTATAAGTTTTCATATCTAAATCATAAATCCATTTTGACATTATCTTTGTGTACACTGTGAGAGGCTGGTTTCTACCTTGTTTCTGCCAAACTGCTAGTTCTTGCTCCCAAAGTTTGAGTCTTTGGGTTTATCAAATACGAGATATCTATAGTCATTTATTACTGTATGCTGCAATTCAGCCCAAAACAAGAATTTGGAAAAAACATCTCCTTATATTTTCCAACATTTTGAAAATATAAACTTTTTAATCACTAATAAAATTGATTCAAAATTTTGCATAAAACATTAGCAAGGAGATTATGAAAATATATTGTCACTAATTTAATGTTTACTTACCTTTATTGATTTTAAAATTTATATTTTTTCATTTTCCAAATATATCCTTTCTAACTCCTTTTCTCAATGAGCTACAAGAAATCTTGAATGAAATTATGAATAGTAGTTTCTAATGTTTTTTGTTAATATTTTGCCCTGTTCATTTGATATATTGTTGATTTTGGTTTTTGACCTCTTCTCTTTTTTATCAAATTAGCTAAAAGTTTATCAAATTTATCATCAATTTTTATTTACTTATTAAATGAGAATTTCTTTAACACATTAATTATGTAGCTTGTGAATTGATCTATACCTCACTTTGGCAAGAGGTGGGAGTGGGTAGTGTTGGAAATGGTTTCTGTTGGGGTAATGAGAACTTTGTTTGGTCTAAAGATACTAATGATGTGAGAAGTGGAGTATATTGAATGAAGACCTCTTTAAAGAAAATGAAGTTTGAGGAGATTATAATCCAAGGTGAATTGAACCAGAGACAAGGAACTGGAGTTACTAACTCATTAAAAAAAAGCATTATAAGCAACAATAGAACTGAAAAGAAAAGGAAGGAGCTAGAGAACCCAAAATTAACTAATAGAGAATAAAGGCCCACTTTAAGGAAACTTGAAGAAGAGAATATTCAGACCTGAAAGGAAGACAAGGATGATGATTCTTATGGGTAGAAAGCCCTGTGCCAGTAGCTGAGTTGGTGGGTCAAATATCTGAGGAGAACAGTTGCAATATTGCCAAAATTGATAGATCTAAGGATTTGATTCTCTTATACTAGTGTAAGGAGTAGGTGTGCATTTGAATAAATGCTAAGTATCCTACAAGTGTATGTGCTATGGTACAGGCAAAACCATGAGAAGAAAGTAAAGAACAGTTTTAATAATTATAGTAACTCACACATATAAAAATTAAAGGTTTGCAAAGCACTTTCCTCACAACGAAGAGTGAGGTGTACAAAAGAGTGATGTCTCTTTTTGATCCTCTGAGTCTTGGCAGTAGAATGTGACCCAAACTTGATATGGTGGTGCACCTGTCCTTTCAGCTACCCTAGAGGCTGAGATTAGTTCATCACTTACACTTGGAATTTCTGAGATGCAGTCAGTCTAAAGTCAATCAGGTGTCCACACTAAGTTAAATATTAATGTGGTGAAACTCTGGAATTAGAGGGCCATCAGGATGCCTAAGTGAGCAGAACAATCCCAGGTTGAAAATAGGCAGGTAAAAGCTTCCATGCTGATCAGTAGTGCCATTGGGCTCATAAGGGGTCAATGGATTTACAAATGGTGTCAGATAGGAAAACAGTCTCAGAAAAACCCCCCCACACACACACTAAATTACCCAAGGCAAATGACAGCAAGTCCAGTTAGTTAACCCTTCTTTCTGGGTAATACCTATTCTTCCAGTGTACAGTATGCAGGCAACAAATTGGAACACAAGGAAACAGAGCAAAGATGGTGGAGTGAGAGCAACTGTTCACCTAATTTCTTAGACAAACTCCTTCAGATACCTCTAAAAAGAGAATCAGATCAAATTTTGGAGGTACAAAATCCAATAAGAGACAAACTGTAGCAGATTCACTGACCAGGACAGACTGGAAGGTCAACAGGAAGGATTTGTTGCATGGGGTTGGAAGAACTCACAACATGCAGCACAGTGCCTCCCTCTACAGCATGGTCAAGCAGGAAATTCCCTAGGATGGCCTGAGGTAGTGGCAGGACTGAAAAACAGCAGAGTGGAAGCCCAGGACAGGAGACCAGTGGAGCCAAGTGAGTGACAGCCACTGAACCCCAGGTATCACTCACTGTGCTCCTGAGACTATCAGTTTGTAGATTAAAGGTCTGTAAGTCACCTACTTGAAATTCTGGGAACCAAAATGTTAGAGTGATCAGTAAATTTTCTCTCCCCCTCCCCTTGTTGACCACAAAGGAACCATAAAATATTTCCCTAGAAAAATCCTGGATCAGTGGAATCAACAGAAGGGGCAAACAGTCTTGTAGCACCTGAGGTTAGGAAAATTACTAAAGAATATTCCTCTTACTGTGGCTGAGGCAAACCAGTAGGGGAGGAACCCCAGGGAGGTGGAGCCTTGCACTAAGATCCATGTGTGCCTCAGCCCTCCGGGAGAAACGGGAAGACAATAGAGCAGCCTGGATCACCAAGCTTCCCTTTTCTCTAGGTCAGCTGAGGAGATCTCCAGTGACCAGACCATCCCTCCACCACACTTAAGAAACTAGCCCCAGGGCTAAACCAGGAAAACACAAAACAAAAAGAAAAAAAAGACACCTGCTCTTTGCTTTTTCACACCAGCAAGCTCAACACCAGGTCCTCCAGCTTCTAGCTGAAAGAACCAGAGGTCACACTACGCAAAGAGACATCATCATGAGTAAGAAGAAGCAAAGCAAGAATGAAAAGATTATAGAAACTTTCTATGGGGACAAGGAGTAAAATATGAATACCAAAGAGGTCTATATTGAGACTGTACTCCCATCAGAAACTTCAGAAGGGAATATGAAATGCTCACATTCACAAAGTGCTCTCCTGGAACAGCCAAAGAGGGAAATAGAAGAAAAACTGGCCAAAGATTTTAAAAGTATGAAAAAAGAATTCTATGAAGAGAACAGCTCTTTAAAAAGGAAAATTGAACAAATGGAAAAGGAAGCACAAAAAAATAATTGGATAAAATAATTCCTTAAAAAGAATATTGGACAGAAGGAAAAGGAGACACAAAAATTAACTGAGGAAAACAATTTGTTAAAAATTAGAATTGGGCAAGTAGAAACTACTGACTCTATGAGACATCAAAAACAAGTCAAACAAAATATAAAGAATGAAAAGATAGAAGAAAATGTAAACAATCTAATTGGAAAAACAAATGACCTGGAAAATAAAGCCAGGAGAGAAAATTTAAGAATTATTGGCCTACCAGAAAGTCGTGAAGAAAAAAAAAGAGCCAGGGCAATATCTTCCAAGAAAGCATCAAGGAAAACTGCCCAGAAGTGCTAGATCCAGAAGGCAAAATATTCATTGAAAGAATCTACCATTCACCTCCTGAAAGGGATCTCAGAGTAAAAACAAGAAGAAAAAAAATGTTGCTAAATTCCTGAAAAACTATATAGTGAAGGAGAAAATATTATAGTCAGAATGAAGCCATTCAAATATGAAGGAGCTCTAGTCAGGATCACACTGGACCTTGAAACTTCTACATTAAAAGATTGTAGGAATTGGAATATGATATTCTGTAAGGCAAAGGATCTGGGACTACAACCAAGGATCAATTACCCAGCAAAACTCAGCATAACATTCAAGGCAAGGAGATGGACATTCAATGAAATAAGGAACTTCCAGACCTTCCTGACAAAAAGGTCAGAACTCAATAGAAAATTCAATCTTCAAAAGCAGATCTCAAGAGAGGCATGAAAAGGTAAACAGGGGAAAAGAAAAACTTGTTACTCAATTTGAGTAAACTTTTTACCTCCCTACAAGAGAAGATGATACTTGTTAATCTTGAGAATTGTACATATATTATGAAATATGAAAGTGTAGATAGATCCTCCGATAGAGGGAACGGGTATAAAGTAAATGGTCTGATGATAAAAATGTGATTTAAGCATGTGAAGGGATTGTAACAGGAGATCTAAAAAGGAGGAAACAGAAAATGGCAAATTACATCACAAGAAGAAGTACAAAATTATATTATAGTAGAGGGAAAGAGGTGAGGGAGATGAGCATTGTTTGAGAGGTACTCTCATCTTATTTCGTTCAAGGAGGGAACAATAAACCTAATTAAGTATCTAAATCTAACTAGCTTTATAGGCATTAGGAAGGATGGGGGAAGAAAGCAGAGGGGAAGCTAAAAGGGAGGAAAGAAGTAATAAGGTAAAGGGGAGTAAAAGGGAGCAAGACTGAAAGAAGGAAGGGAAGACTATGGGAGGTGGTGGTCAAAAGTGAAAACTCTATTGAGGAGGGGAAGGGAGACAGGAGAACTAAAGGCACAAACAGTGAGAAAGAGAATGGAGGGAAAGACGCAGATTGTAATCATAACAGTGAATGTGAATGGAATGAACTCTCCCATAAAATGGAGATGGAGAGCAGAATGGATTAAAAGCCATAATACAACAATATGTTGTTTACAAGATACACATTTGAAATGGGTGGATACACACTGGGTAAAGGCAAAAGGTTGGAGTAGAATATATCATGCTTCAGCTGATGTAAGAATAGCAGGGGTAGCAATCCTAATCTCAGACAAAGCAAAGCAGAAATAGATCTAATAAAAAGAGATATGAAAGGAAACTCTATTCTGCCAAAAGACACTATAGACAATGAAGCAGTATCATTACTAAACATGTATACTCCAAGTGATATAGCATACATATTCTTAGTGGGGAGGTTGGGGGAGTTGCAGGAAGAAATAGACAGCAAAACTATACTAGTGGAGGACCTCAACATCCCCCTCTCTGAACTTGATAAATCTAACCTTAAAATAAAAAAGAAAGAAGTTAAGAAGGTGAATAAAACTCTAGATAAGTTAGATGTGATAGATCTCTGGAGAAAATTGAATGGGGATAACCTTTTTCTCAGCAATACATGGCAAAATGCAAAAATTCATGTCCTAAAGCATGAAAACCTCACAATCCAATACAGAAAGGCAGAGGTAGCCAATGCATCCTACTCAGATCATAATGCAATAAAAATTATATGTAATAAAAGGCCATGGAAAAATTAAACAAAAATTAAATGAAAACTTAATAATCTAATCCTAAAGAATGAGTGGGTTAAAAAAAATCATAGAAACAATCAACAACTTCATTCAAGAGAATAACAATAATGAGACAACCTGCCAAATCTTATGAGATACTGCAAAAGCAGTTCTTAGGGGAAGTTTTATATCTTTGAATGACTACATGAATAAAATAGAAAAAGAGGAGAACAATGACTTGGGCATGAATCTGAAAAAGTTTGAAAGAGAACAAATTGAAAATCACCAAGTAAATACTAAATTAGAAATACTGAAAACCAAAGGAGAGATTAATAAAATTGAAATTAAAAAAAAAAAACTATTGAACTGATAAATAAAGTAATATTTGGTTTTATAAAAAAACTAATAAAATTGATAAACATTTGGTCAATTTGATTAAAAAGTAGAAGGGAGAAAACCAAATTACCAATATCAAAAATGAAAGAACTGAACTCAGTGAAGAGGAAATTAAAACAATAATTAGAAAGTACTTTGTTCAACTTTATGCCCATAAATTTGACAATCTAAATGCAATGGTTAATTATTTTAAAAAATACAAAATTGCCAACATTAACAGAAGAGGAAGTTGACTTCCTAAACAACCCCATCTCAGGAAAAGAAATTGAACAAGCCATCAATTAAATCCCTAGGAAAAACTTTTCAGGGCCAGATAGATTTACAAGTGAATTCTATCAAACATTTAAAGAGCAGTCAATTCCAATACTATGTATACTATTTGGGAAAATTGGGGAAGAAAGAGTCCTCCCATATTCTTTTTATGATACAAATATGGTTTTGATACCTAAACCAAGAAGAGCCAAAACAGAGAAAGAAAATTATACACTAATTTCTCTAATGAATATAGATGCAAAAATTTTAAATAAGCAAATAAATAGCTTTTAAATAGCAAAAAGAATACAGCAACTAATTCCAAGAATAATATATTATGATCAGGTAGGATTCATGCCAGGAATGCAGGGCTGGTTCAATATAAGGAAAACTATTAGCATTATTGATCATATCAACCACAAAACTAACAGAAACCACATGATTATCTCAATAGATGCATAAAAAGCTTTTGACAAAATATAGCACCCCTTTCTATTAAAAACACTGGAGAGCACAGGAATAATGGGAACTTTCCAAAAAATAATAAGCAGTATCTATTTAAAAACTTCAGCAAGAATTATATGCATTGGAGATAAGCTAGATGCATTTCCAATAAGATGAGGGATGAAAAAAGCATGTCTGTTATCACCAATATTATTCAATATGATACTAGAAATGCTAGCAGTAGCAATTAGAGAAGATAAAGAAATTGAAGGAATTATAATAGGCAAAGAAGAAAATAAGTTATCGCTCTTTGCAGACAACATGATGATATACTTAGAGAATCCTAGCAATTCAAGTAAAAACTACTTGAAATAACAAACTATAAAATATTTCAGAGTTTACTTGTGAAAACAAACCCAGGGACTATATGAACACAATTACAAGACATTTTTCATGCAAATAAAGTCAGACCTAAGTAAGTGAAAAAACATCAGTTGCTAGTGGGTATACTGAGCCAATATAATAAAAACGACAAATCTATCTAAATTAATTTACTTATTTATGCCATACCAATCAAACTATCACATAATTAGTTTCTAGTGCTGGAAAAAATAGTATCAAAATTCATCTGGAACAACAAATGATCTAGAACATCAAGAGGACTAAGAAAAGAAATGCTAGAAAAGGTGGCCAAGATCCAAACCAGATCTCAAATTGTGTTGCAAAGCAGCAATTATCAAAACCACTTGGTACTGGCTAACAAACAAAAGGGTAGACAAGTGGAATATATAGGCACTCAAGACACAGTAGGCAATGAATATAGCAGTCTACTTTTTGATAAACCCAAAGACCCCAGCTTCTATGATAAGAACTCACTGTTCAACAAAACTTTTGCTCAGAAAACTGGAAAACAGCATGACAGAAACTAAGCTTAGACCAATTCCTGACAGCATACACAAGAATAAAGTCCAAATGGGTACACAAACTAGGTATAAAGATTGATACTACAGAGCAATTGGTGGAGCAAGGAATAGTGTGTTTATCAGATTTATGGAGCAGGGAAGAATTGTTGATGAGATCAAAAGCATTATGAAGTGCAAGATGGATAATTCTGATTATATTCAACTGAAAAGTTTTTGCATAACCAAACCCAATGTAACCAAGATTTGGAGGGATGCAAAAAACTGGGAAAGGATTTTTGCAGGTACTGTCTGTGGTAAAGGCCTTATTTCTAAAATATATAGAGAACTGAGTCAAATGTACAAATATACAAGTCATTCCCCAATTGAAAAGATATGAACAAACAATTTTCAGAGGCAAAAGTTAAGTTAAGGATATCTATAGTCATATGAAAAAATGCTCTAAAGCACTATTGATTAGAGAGATGCAAAACAACTCTGAGATACCATATCACACCTATCAAATTGGCTAACATGGCAAAACAGGAAGATAATAAATGTTGGAGAAGATGTGGGAGAGTTGGAACACTAATTCATTGTTGGTGGAGATATGAATTGATCCAATCATTTTGGAGAACAATTTGGAACTATGCCCAAAGGGCTACAAAAATGTGCATACCCTTTGACCCAGCAATATCACTTCTATTACTGTATCCCCAAGAGATCATAAAAACGGAAAATGGTCCCACATGTACAAAAATATTTATAGCAGCACTCTTTGTGGTGGCCAAAAACTGGAAATCAAGGGGATGCCCATTAATTGGGGAATGACCGAATAAATTGTGGTATATGAATGTAATGGAATACTATTGTGCTATAAGAAATGAACAGGAAGACTTCAGAGAGGCCTGGAAAGACTTATATGATCTGATGCTGAGTGAAAGGAACAAAACCAAGAGAACTTTGTGCACAACAACCACCGTAGTGTGTGAGAGTTTTTATGGTAGATTTGGAATTTCATTGCTATGTAAGGACTTAACGAAAATTTCCAGTGTTCTTTTAAAGCAAAATGCCTTTCACGTCCATATAAAGAATTATGGAATTCAATTGCCGAATGTAGCGGATTTTTTCTTTTGGTTTGTTATATGATTTTTCCCATTCATTTTAATTCTTCTACACAGCATGATTATAGGGAAAATGTATTTAATAGGAATGTATGTATAGAACCTATATAAAACTAGATGCCATCTCAGAGAGGGAGGGGGGAGGTAGGGAGGAAGTAGGGGGAAAAATCTAAGTTATATGGTAGCGATTATAGAACACTGGAACTAAATACATTTTAAAAATAAAACAAATTAGAACATTGAAAACTTTACTTCTTGGCCACAATTTTCAAACCATAAAGCAGTGTACATCATTCTCCCTCCCTTTTCCATCTGTCCTATATGTGTTGTCTTTCTTTGTTAGAACATAAGCTCTTTGAGATCAACTACCTAGCTTGCTTATATTAGTATCTCTATCACATAGCACAGTGCCTAGAATATACTGAGTATTCAATTGCTGCTGTGTCTATATCTATCTGTTGGTTTATCCATCTCTAAAGAAAATCAAATAAGAAATAAAAACTCTTTGGGCAAATCACTTAAATAATTTCTACCTAGATTTAGTTACAAAATTTGGAATGCCATCTCTCACATTGTTTGGTCCTTTTTGATTTGCTTAAGTTGTGCTCTCTTCACCTAATTTGTCAATCTAAATCTCTCTTTCATTTTAAGAATCAACTTAATACTTAGCCTTCTTTGATCAAGCATGTGATCAATACTGGCCTCTCTTTTCTTTTGCACTGTTCAGCAATTTGCATTGTTCAACAATGTAGAAGTCACTCTGGGTTCACTCTCCCAAGTCTCACTGGATCTACAGATGGGGTTCTCAGAGAATTTATTACAACTTCAGGTTTTAGGGGATAATAATACTGGTGGTGACTCCAAGCACTGTGGTTTTAAAATCCTCCTCCTCCTCTCCCATCCCTTAATATTCAAACAACAGGCTACCTCCTTGCAGGGCAATGCATCTCAGCTCAATAAGTGACTCAGCTAGGCTTTTTCCTAGCCTAGTTTGTGAGACTTCTTGGGTGGTCATTTTGATCCACCAGTGATCTGGGCCATGTAGTGTAGCTTGGCTGCTAAGCTGAGTCCTAACCAAATTCAATGGCAGCATTTACAGTCCAAAGGGCTATAAAAATGTGCATACCCTTTGACCCACGAATGTTCCTTCTAGGGCTGTATCCAAAAGAGATAATACAAATGGGAAAATGATTAACATGTACAAAGATATTTATAGCAGCACTTTTTTGTGATGGTCAAGAACTGGAAATCAAGGGGATACACATAAATTGGGCAATGGTTGAACAAGTTGTGGTATATGAATGTAATAAAATACTCTTGTGTCATAAAAAATGGTGAGCAGGTGGACTTTAGGAAAACCCAAAGTTTTGGAAAGATATATGAACTGATGCTGAATGAAGTGAGCAGAACAAGAAGAACATTTGTACACAGTAACAGTCACACTGTGTGAGGACTGATTTTGATAGACTTAGCCCTTCTCATTAATGCAAGGACTTTAAACTTTTCCAAAAGACTCATGATGGAAAATGCCACCCCCATGCAGAGAAAGAACTAGGGAGTTGGATTGCAGAGTGAAGGATACTCTTTTCTCTTTTGTTTTTTTTTCTCATTTTTTTTGTGATTCATTATAATTCTTCTATGCAACATGATTAATGTGAAAATGTGCTTAATAGGAATCTATTTGTAGAGTCTATATTAATTTACATGCAGTCTTTGGGAGGGAAGAGGGAAGGAAGGGGAGAAAATTTAAAACTTAAGGAAGTGAATGTTGAAAACTGAAAGTAAATTAAATATTTAATATTATATATGTAATTACATTAGATATTATAAACATTAAATATTTAAATTTAAGAAGGAGAAAAAAAAATCAGTTGCAGCTAGATTGTAGTGAACAAATTAATTGACCCAGGGGCCATGCATGTAACTTGTCCCGGTTAATGCTGAATAGGTCATGATTCTGGTAGGCTTCAAGATGTGGTGAGGTAGATCACTCAATAACTGGGCCAAAATTTCCTGGGCTAGGTTAGCTATATCAGTTGGCAACTTAAATTTTTACAAGACATTTCATTTCTGCTATATGGGCCAATCTGCTCATTTTTTGTTAGGCAGTTGAAAGATCTACCAACTTCAACTGCTGACTCAGTAGTGTATAACTGTACTACTTTGGGACAGAGCTTTTCTTTGACTTCCTCAGGGCTTCATATTGGGAGTTTGTTATCTCTGGGAAGGAGGTAGAAAGATCTAGTTTCTACTATTCACAATTCTTCCTGGTTCAAGAGAATCAAGCAAAAATCTAGTGGAAAGAGTTAACAACTTTAGCAAAGTTGCAGGATATAAAATAAAGGCATATATAACATCATCATTTCTATATATTATAAACAAAGTCCAGCAGAAAGAGATAAAAAGAGAAATTTGATTTAAAATAACTGTAGATAATATAAAATGCCTGGGAATTTACCTGCCAAGACAAACTTAGAAACTATATCAGCAAAATAACAAAACACTTTTCACACAATTAAACTCAAATCTAAACAACTGGAAAACTATCAATTGCCTAATAAAAATTACAATTCTCCTTAATTTATTTATTTAGTGTCAATCAAATTCAAACACCAATCAAACTATTAAAATTATTTTACAAGGGTGGAGTCAAGATGGTAGAGCAGAAAGACACATGTATGCAGGCTCTCCACACACAGTCCATAAAATACCTGTAGAGAGGGACTCTCAACAAATTTTGGAGCAGCAGAAGTGGAGAACAACAGAGTGGAGGAGATTTCCAGGACAGGGTACCTGAAAGGCCCACAGGAAATGTCTGTTGCACCAGATGCTGAGTGGAGCCCAGCCAAGCCTTGGCCACGTGGTGTGGCTCTGGAAGGAGGATACCTCGGGGGTGGAATCCCCAGTCCTAGCAGCAGCGGTCCTCAGATCCCTCAACTCACAGCTCCCAAAGGTCAGTGATAGGGTTTTCTCAGTTGGCCAAGAAGGGAGAAAGGCCTTCCCATAGCTCTGGCCTCAGGCAGTGGCTGCAAAGGCCACATCAGGCAGGCAGCAACAGTTTCCAGAGCAGCGCCTAGAGCAGCCTGCATCCATTGTTAGATTGTAAAACCCCTGGGGGCACTGAGGAGCTGATTATTACCTCAGCCCTGTATAGAGGCAGTGAGAGAGCTGCTTTATCTCACACTGAATGGTGGCCCTGCCCCCACAGCTTAACTGAAAATTTACCCCCAGTGCTGTCTTGGAGGAACTGGAGGCCAGGTGGCTGTGGAGAGGAAACTACTAAGATTCTGGGTACAAAAATCTCTTCTACTCTCAGACCAGTGTACATGCTTGATTGTGCCACCTTGGAGGAACTGAAATGTTACAGATTCCCAGGGTATACCATACTCTTGACAAAGGACCCAAAAGTCAAGTAACTGGTTGGGAAAATGCCCAAAAAAGGGAAAAAAATAAAACTATAGGTTACTTTTTTGGTGAATAGATATCTTCTCCCATCCTTTTGGGTGAGGAATAACAATGCTCACCTTCAGGGAAAGACAAAAAAGTCAAGACTTCTGTATCCAAAACATCCAAAATAAATGTTCAGTGGTCTTAGGCCATGGAAGAGCTCAAAAAGGATTTTGAAAATCAAGTTAGACAGGTGGAGGAAAAACTGGGAAGAGAAATGAGAGAGATGCAAGAAAAGCATGAAAAATGGGTCAATACCTTGCCAAAGAAGACCCAAAAAAATGCTGAAGAAAATAACACCTTGAAAAATAGGCTCACTCAATTGGCAAAAGAGCTTCAAAAAGCCAATGAGGAGAAGAACACTTTCAAAAGCAGAATTAGCCACATGGAAAAGGAGGTTCAAAAGCTCACTGAAGAAAATAGTTCTCTCAAAATTAGAATGGAACAGATGGAGTCTAATGACTTTCTGAGAAACCAAGAAATCACCAAGCAAAACCAAAAGAATGAAAAAAATGGATGATAATGTGAAATATCTCATTGGAAAAACAACTGACCTGGAAAATAGATCCAGGAGAGCCAATTTAAAAATTATGGGACTACCTGAAAGCCATGATCAAAAAAAGAGCCTAGACATCATCTTTCATGGAATTATCAAGGAAAACTGCCCTGATGTTCTAGAACCAGAGGGCAAAATAAATATTGAAAGAATCCACCAATCACCTAGATCCAAAAAGAGAAACTCCTAGAACATTGTGGCCAAATTCCAGAGTTCTCAAGTCAAGGAGGAAATATTGCAAGCAACTAGAAAAAAGCAATTCAAGTGTTGTGGAAATACAACCAGGATAACACAAGATCTAGCAGCTGCTACGTTAAGGGATCGAAGGGCATGGAATATGATATTCCAGAAGTCAAAGGAACTAGGACTGAAACCAAGAATCATCTACCCAGAAAAACTGAGCATAATGCTTCAGGGGAAAAAATGATCCTTCAATGAAATAGAAGACTTTCAAGCATTCATGATGGAAAGACCGGAACTGAAAAGAAAATTTGTCTTTCAAACACAAAAATGAGAAGAAGCATGAAAAGGTAAACAGGAAAGAGAAATCATAAGGGACTTACCAAAGTTGAACAATTTACATTCCTAAATGTAAAGACAATATTTGTAACTCTTGAAACTTTTTTTCAGTATCTGGGTTGATGGTAGGATTACACACACACACACACACACACACACACACAGAGAGAGAGAGAGAGAGAGAGAGAGAGAGAGAGAGAGAGAGAGAGAGGGAGGGAGGGAGACAGAGAGCACAGGGTGAATTGAATAGGATGGGATCATATCATCAGAAAAAAAATGAAATTAAGTGGTGAGAGAGAAATATATTGGGAGGAGAAAGGAAGAAATGGAATGAGGAAAATTATCTCTCATAAAAGAGGCAAGTAAAAGACTTGAGTGGAGGGAAAAAGAGAGGAGGTGAGAGAAAAAACATGAAGCTTACTCTCATCAATTCAACTAAAAGAAGGAATAAAATCCTCACTCATTTGGTATGAAAACCTATCTTACAATATAGAAAAGTGGGGGAGAAGGGGATAAGCAGGGTGGGGGGGGGATGATGGAAGGGAGGGCAGTGGGAGGAGGCAATTAGAAGTTAACACCTTTGAGGAGGGATAGGATCAAAGGAGAGAATAGAAGAAATAGGGGGCAGGATAGGATGGAGGGAAATATAGTCTTATACAACATGACTATTATGGAAGTCATTTGCAAAACTACACAGATATGGCCTATATTGAATTGCTTGCCTTCCCAAAGGGGATGGGTGGGGAGGCAGGGAGGAAGAGAAGTTGGAACTCAAAGTTTTAGGAGCAACTGTTGAGTATTGTTCTTGCAACTAGGAAATAAAAAACGCAGGTAATTGGATATAGAAAGTTATCTTGCCCTACAGGACAAAAGAGAAAACGAGGAAAAGCGAAGGGAGGGATGTTAGAAGAGAGGGCAGATTGGTGATGGGACAGTTAGAATGCTTGGCATTTTGGGATGGGGGAGGGGATAAATGGGGAGAAAATTTGGAACCCAAAATTTTGTCGAAATAAGTGTTGAAAACTTAAATAAATAAATTTAAATACAATAAAAACCCCAATAAAATTATTTTACAGAGCTAGAAAAATTAATAAAATTAACCTGGAAAAGTGAAACACCAAGAATATCAAAGGAAAGAATAAAAAAATAAATATAAAGGTACTGCTTAGTAGTACTAGATCTCAAACTACATTACAAAGTGGTAATCATGAAAATATCTCATGGTGATGGAGCAATTCAATGTTTAGGTACACAATACACAGTGATAAATAACCATGGTAACCTATTGTTTGATAAGCCCAAAGATCTAAGCTTTTGGGACAAGAACCACTATTTGACAAAAGCGGTTGTGAAAGCAGTTTGGCAGAAACTAGTTACAGACCAATATCTCACATTGCATACAAAGATAACATCAAAATCAATACATGATTTAGACTTAAAGGGAGACATCATAAGCAAATAAGAAGAGCATGGAAAATTTTACCTGTCAAGTCTATGGATAATAAAAGTTTATACCCAAACAAGAGATAGAGAGCATTGCAGGATACAAAATAGATATTTTATTACATTAAAGTTCAAAACAGTTTTTCACAAATTAAACCAATGCCACTAAGAATAGCAGGAAAGAAGAAAACTGGGGGAATGTTTTAATAGCAAGTTTCCTTTTCTCATTTGAGAAAAATATAGAGAACTCAGTTAAATGTATAAAATACACATTTTTCCCCAATTGATAAATGGTCAAAAGATATAAGCAGGAAGCTTTCAGATGAAGAAATAAAATCTAAAAAATGCTCTAAATCATACATTATTAACAATTCTATGGTACCACCATAGAATTATTCCAATTCTACCACCATAGAATTATACCAATTCTATGGTACCACCAATCATACATTAAAACAATTCTATGGTACCACCTCTCATCTATCAGATTGGCTAACCTGACAGAAAAGGAGAATGTTGAAGGGAATTCAGGAAAATTGGGATACTAATGTATTGTTGGTGGAGTTATAAATTGATCCAAAGGAATTTGTAACTTCATCCAAAGATACAAAAACTGCTTACACTTTCACCCAGCAATACCACTACTAGGTCTATATCCCAGAGTTCAAAGGAAAAGGAAAAGGACACACACACACACACACACACACACACACACACACACACACAGACACACCAGCTTTCTTTGTGGTGGCCCCAAAAATGGAAATTAAGAGGATGTCTATAAATTGTGGAATGGCTACATTATTAGTGATATCTAAATCTGATGGAATATTATTAGACTATAAGAAATGATAAGCAAGAAAGTTTCAGGAAAACCTATGAAGATTTGCACGAGCTGATGTAAATTGAAGTGAGTGGAGCCAGAAAAACATTGTACACAGTAGCAACGATTTTGCAAAGTGTCCAACTGTGAATGACTTCACTTCTCTGATAAACAGAATGGTCCAAGACAATTCCAAGTGACTTATGACTGAAAATGTTATCCACCTACAGAGAATTAACTGATAGAATATGAATACAGAATGAAGCATGCTTTTTTTCACTTTATTTTCCTTGCTCTTTTTTTTTTGGCAGGAAGCTTTCAGATGAAGAAATCTGAAAGAAATCTTTTGGCTAATATGGAAACGTTTGCATGATTTTGCATGTATAATTGCTATCACATTTCTTGCCTTCTCAATGAGGGGGCAGGAGGGTGGAAGAGAGAGAGAAAGTCTAAAACTCCAATAGTTTTATTTTTAAGTTAATTTATTCATTTTAATTTTCTTTCTATTTAAATTAAATCATATTGTTTTAGTGTTTGACAATCACTTCCATATATGTTAGATTTTCCCCTCCCTCCCCCTTATTTCCCTCTCCCTTCCCACTCCCATCTTGAGACAGCATACAATCTTACAAAGGTTCTACATATACATTCCTATTAAATACATGTTGCATAGAAGAATTAAAATGAGTGGGGAAAAGCATAGAACAGAAGAATCTGGTCTGCTTCTATGTGCAAACCAATTCCATACTTCTTTCTCTGGATGGGGAAGGCATTTTGCCTCAAGAGTCCATTGGGGAGGGAGGAGCCAAGATGGTGGAGTAGAAAGACTCATGTATGCTAGCTCCGAATCCACAGCCCATAAATTTCCTGTAAAAAGAACTCCCCACAAATTCTGGAGCAGTGGAACCCGCGCAGAAACACAATGGAAGAAATTTGCCTTCCAGAGAGCCCTGGAAAGCCGTCCCCAGGGGTCCGTCACACTCCGGACGTGGAGCCTAGCCCTGCGCTGCCCTGCCCATGCAGTCCTGAGAGAAGCAGATCCGAGCAGGCTTCAGGGATGGAACCTCCAGCGGCCACGAAGGTCCCTCCACCCACAGGCGCTACAGGTCAGTGAGAGAGACTTCTGGGCTGGCCAAGAGGGGAGCAGGGTGACTCCGTGGCTCGGGCCCCCTCGAGAGGCAGCGGTGGAGGGAGTGGCAGAGGCAGCTGCCGCCCAGAACTCCCAGAGCAGGCAAGAGCTCCATTACCAAAGGTCTCTGCATAAAGCCCCTGAGGGAACTGAGCCTGGGAGGTGGCCCTGCCCCCACCCCTCCATTACTGAAGGTCTCTGCATAAAGCCCCCGAGGTAACTGAGCTTGGGAGGTGGCCCTGCCCCCACCCCTCCATTACTGAAGGTCTCTGCATAAAGCCCCTGAGGGAACTGAGCCTGGGAGGCAGCCCTGCCCCCACCCAAAATAGAAACAAAGAGGGGCAGAATAGGATGGAGGGAAATATAGTTAGTCTTACACACACGACTGTTATCGAAGTCATTTGCAAAACTACACAGATATGGCCTATATTGAATTGCCTGCCTTCCCAAAGGGAATGGGTGGGGAGGTAGGGATGGGGAGAATTTGGAACTCAAAGTTTTAGGAACAACTGTTGAGTATTGTTCTTGCTACTAGGAAATAAGAAATACAGTTAATGGGGAATAGAAAGTCATCTGGCCCTACAGGACAAAAGAGAAGATGGGGACAAGAGAAGAGAGGGATGATAGAAGAGAGGGCAGATTGGTGACAGGGAAAATTAGAATGCTTGGTGTATTGGAGTGGGGGGAGGGAATAAATGGGGAGAATATTTGGAACCTAAAATTTTGTGAAAATGAATGTAAAAAGTTAAATAAATAAATTTATATTTAAAAAAAAAGAGTCCATTGGAAATTTTTTAAGTCCTTGCATTGCAATTAAGTACTAAGTCTACCAGAAAAATTCCTTGCACACTACGGTCATTGCTATGTACAAAGTTCTCCTGGTTCTGCTCCTTTCACTCAGCATCAGTTCATATAAGTCTTTCCAGGCCTCTCTGAAGTCTTCCTATTTATCGTTTCTCATAGCACAATAGTATTCCATTACATTCATGTACCACAACTTGTTCAACCATTCCCCAATTGATGAGGATACCTTTGATTTCCAGTTTGGGGCTACCACAAAGACAGCTTCTATAACTATTTCTGTGCATGTAGGTAGGACCTTTTCCCATTTCTATGATCTCTTTGGAATAGAGTCCCAGAAGTGATTTTGCTGGATCAAAGGGTAAGCATATTTTTGTAGCCCTTTGGGAATAGTTCCATATTGCCCTCCAGAATGGTTGGATCAGTTCACAGCTCCACCAACAACGAATTAGTGTTCCAACTCATCCACATCTTCTCCAACATTCATCATCTTCCCGTTTTATCATATTAGCTAGTCTGATAGGTGTGATGTGCTAACCTCAGAGTTGTTTTGATTTGCATTTCTCTGATGAATAGTGATTTATATCATCTTTTTTCATATGATTATAGATAACTTTAATTTCTTCCTCTGAAAACTCCTTGCTTATATCCTTTGACCATTTATCAATTTGAGAATGACTTGTATTCTTGTACATTTGACTCAGTTCTCTATATATTTTTGAAATGAGGCCTTTACCACAGACAGTACCTGCAAAAATTCTTTCCCAGTTTTCTGCATCCCTCCTAATCTTGGCTGCATTGGGTTTGGTTGTGCAGAAACTTTTCAATTTAATGTAATCAAAATTATCTTTTTTTCACTTAATAATATTCTCTATCACTTGTTTGGTCATAAATTTCTCCATTGTCCATAAATCTGACAAATACACTATTCTGTGCTCCCCTAATTTGTTTATAGTATCAATTTTTATACCTAGTTAATGCATTCATTTGGACTTTATTCTTGTGTATGGTGTCAGGCATGGGTCTATGCCCAGTTTCCACCACACTGTTATCCTGTTTTCTCAGCAGTTTTTGTCAAACATTGAGTTCTTATCCCAGAAGCTGGGGTCCTTGGGTTTATCAAGCAGTAGATTGCTATGTACATTGATTACTGCATCTTGAGTACCTAACCTATTCCACTGGTATATTCCCCTGTTTCTTAGCCAGTACCAAGTGGTTTTGATGAATGCTGCTTTATAATACAATTTGAGATACAAATTGAGATTAGTTCCCTTGATATTCTGGACCTTTTGTTCTTCCACATGAATTTTGATATTATTTTTTCTAGCTCTGGAAAATAATTATCTGGTAGTTTCATTGGCATGGCACTTAATAAGTAAGTTAATTTAGGAAGGATTGTCATTTTTATTACATTAGTTCAGCCTACCCACTAGTAACTGATGTTTTTCCACTTACTTAGATCTGACTTTATTTGCACGAAAACCATTTGGTAATTGTGTTCATACAGTCCCTGGGTTTGTTTTGGCAGGTAGACTCCCAGATATTTTATAGTGTCTACCATAGCTTTAAATGGAATTTCTCTTTCTATCTCTTGCTAATGGGCTTTGTTAGTAATATATAGAAATGAGCATGATTTATCTGAGTTTATTTTGTAACCTGCAATTTTGCCAAAGTTGTTTATTATTTCAAGGAGTTTTTTACATGCAAAATTTCTTGGTAATTTCTAGACTTGTTAAATTTAAACAACATGAGTCTTGGAGTTTGAAGAGAAGTTTTTGTTTGATTAACTGATGGTTTCTTTTCTGGAACTGATCTGTTTATTCTTTTTACTATTTGTTTTTTGTATTCAGAAGGTCTGGGAAAAAATATAACCAGGCCCCAGACAGAAGGCATCAAACTCTGTCCCTCCTCACATGTCTGGAGAGAATATTCCATGTGTGTAACTATTTTTGATGTCAGAAGTTGGCAAGGAGTGAGGTATGTTAGTAAAATCTTCATAGCATGTTGTTCAGGCATTTTTCAGTCATGTCTGACTCTTCACAAGGCCATTTTGGATTTACTTGGCAGAGAGAGAGGAGGGGTTAGCCATTTCCACCTCCAGTTCATTTTGCAAATGAGAAAACTGACACAAGCAGGCTAAAGTGACTTGGTCAGGGTTCCACAACTGGTATCTGAGACCAGATTCCCATACTAACACTCTCTCCACTGTCCCACTTAACTTCCTTTCCAGGTGAAAAGGGGTCTTAATATGGGCTCCAGTGACAAATCTACATGTAGTTTAGGTACCCTGAGGGGAACATAAAGGGTTTCTGAGTGAAGGCTGATGGAGTGATTTAAGGATTAGCATTCTTCATTGTTGATTTGTACAGATTTTATAACATCTGAGTTTTCTGTCTTTTCGGCCTTTTCAGGCAAGTAACAATTTTATATCAGATATATAATTTCTCTGTCTCTCTTTATCTGTATGTCTCTCTGTCTCTGTCACTCTCTGTCTTCACCTGAGTGTGTGTGTGTTGCATTAGAGAGATTGGGGCAGACGTATAGTCAGCCATCATAGTAACATTATCTGAGCTATTCATTTTATTTTCATTGGTTTAATTCATGGTAATTGAGCATTAAGAATTTGAAATTTCAATTTCACTAGGTTCATGTATAAAATTAAATACTGATATTTCTAGAATCCCAAACTAGTTGAAACAAAAAAGCTTTGAGGGAGTAAGGCAGGAAAGAGAATGTAGCTGGAAAAGTTTATTGTCACCACAATGTCTGTTCTTAAGCCCTCACTTGAGCAGAAAGAAAATGTATTTTCCTTTTGTATGAAATATGAAATACATTATATTTTCTTCTTCACCTCACCCCACAGCACCCTGTTGCAGTTTGTTTAACAATATGAATCAATTTAGAGTTCAATCCAGAAAACCAAAGTCACTAATAGTGTTTTCGCAGAATCTTGACCATTCCTGGGGGAAAAAAAAACCCCAGCTCATTTCAAATCCCTGAATAGAAGTGGAAATGCTGTTCTAGGATTGAATCTACCTTAGGACCCTCTTAATGAGTCTAATTCTGCTGAGCACTTCCCCAGACACAGAATCAATACAGCCCCAACAGAGAAGTTCTTTGACTTTAACCATATCATCCAAAGAGTCAAAGTTACACCCAAACTGTCTTTAAGCAAATGATAATTTACATAGACATTTGAGACCCACTTATTTGACTCCTGTAGTGAATGGGGCCACCTGGACCCACTCAAATATAATTTGTCTCTTTGAAGAATCACCCTCAATTGCAACCAAATGAGGCTGGAATTGGAAGAAAAGTGTAATGGTGAACGACACAAGTGTATATAAACATAACATTGCTTACAACTAATGATCTTCCCATAGTTCAACCAAAAGTAATGATGATGAAATGAGCTCTTTCAGGTGTATGTGTTAGGGAGGGGTGAGTTGGGGAGAAGGGCAATCAGGATGTGCAGAAATGACAAAACTTGAATGTGCAGAGTGCCTACAGTGAAACAAAGGATCAGTAAATCAGGAGCTGAAACTCTGAAATTCAGACTTCTTTAACACTCAACTGGGCTAACTTATTTTGAATATTATGAATCTATTTTGAAACATGTTTTGGTTGTCTTTTTTTCATGATTGCTCTCATGATGGTTAGATCAAAACTGAAGCACCAGGGATTTGTTTTTTTCAGTGTTATGTACTGGGTCTTTGCTGTTGCCATGGTTTCAGTGAACTAGATGCTTTGAAACCTACAGAGCTGCATAAGTATACAATTATGCAACACTATTGCTTTCCCATCATTTGTCTTTGAAGACACACACACCACACACACACACACACACACACAGAGGATATTGTGACATTGCTTCTCTAATCTGTAAAACTAAGGGCTCATACAGGGTTTATGGCTGGCAGGTGTCTTAGAGATCATTCAGTTCAAACCCCTCATTTTTTGAAAGGGAAATTGAGGTCCAGAGAAATATGATGACTTGTCCAATGTCACACAGGCATTAAGTAACAAAGTAAGGACTAGAACTCAGACTTGACTCCCACTGCAGTTATCTCCCCATAGTTCAGCACTTACATAAAATTCACATTGATCAACTTTGCTTTACTGGTGAAGCTTTAAACATTTGGTCATTTTAGGGCTTATGTGCTTATTCATTCTAATGACAATGATACCAATAACAATTCACTTCTATAGTCACACTCTGATGCCTCATCATGGAATAGAATTGATCTTGAGTTCTTGAAGGCTATTGCAGTAGAAGGCAGTATCTTGTAGGTCACATTAAACTGGTAACAGTTTGAGTATAGTTCCCACAAAGAATTATGTTCGTAGTTTAAGGAATAGCCTGGATAAGTTCTGAGAGGGCCATTGCCTAAAAAGTTGACCATTCGGTGATTCATACTTTTGGCAACAAAAAAAATCATGAAATGATTTATTAAATTATGGAAGAATTGTGATATGCTTTGCTGTAAGGTGCTCCCTCAACCAAAATTCACGAATCCTTGAGGTATTGAAGTAATGGCAATAATAGCTGGCTTTTATAAAGCACTTCATAGCTTACAAGGATATTTTATGTTCTTAGCAACCCCATGAGGAAAGCATTATCTCAATTTTGCAAATGTGAAAAGTGAGACTAAAAATGCTGCATTTTTTTAACCAAGGTCAAATAACTAGTAAGTGACAGAACCTAGATTTGAACTTGTATCTTTGATTATAAATCCAATTCTTTTCCTGCTTTACTATATTGTCTCTCAGTTTAAAGAACAAGAAGAATTTTAATCTTTTTTTAAATGGGAAGTCTGTTCAAATTTGGCTTTTCATTACAGCAGGTTATTTGGTATTTATAATAACTGCACTAAAAGTAGCACTATAGTAAGTGAAAACTTTAAATACGTATTAGGTCTATTAGTCTGCATTAAAATTTAACATTATGGTAATTAAGCAATTAAGAATGAGAGCTTTGGTTTTCTCTCTTTCTCTTAATGTCTAAATTAATATTTCATTTGTATTATTTATCAATGCCCTACTTATCAGGATGAACCTTATAAGAATATACAGACTTTGCAAATAAGAATACAGCAAATCATAAGTTGCTCTCACAAGTTGCCACTTGGAGAAATAGTCTTGGAACAAGAAAATATTTTAGGGACTTTAAGCGGGTGAATTGAATCAGTGGAAATAGAGTGTTATATATAGGTTATAGAGGAGAAAAGTCAAGCTGGTGCAGTGGCAGAAAGCAGTACAACCAACTCTTTCCCTACAATTGCTCAAATAAAAGTTTAGGCACAGCATGAGACCAAATAGTTGTTGGGGAATCCAAAGAACAAAGATAGTGAATAATTTCTTCTAGCTCAAGAATCAAGAACAAGAACCAGCAAGCAACTCTTACTGAAAGGGAGTGGGATGGAGCCAAGAAACTCACTGATAGGCATAGCTGACTTGTAGTTGTGTTCCAAGATAAAGAGTGGTACAGATCCAGGAAGGATTGTGCCTGATGAGATGGACCTTGGAAGGGGAAGGCAAATACATGAATCAGCAACTCTATCATTCTAACCCTTGATCTAAGTGACTGATCAATGATGGCCCAAGGGGGGGACCTGAAAAAAAAAAAGATCTGGGTTGATTAGATGCTGTTTCCCAGGGTGTCAACCAATCAATAAATAAAAAAAATGTTATAAACACTTACTACATTTTCAACAATGAAGATACAAAGAAAGGCAAAAGAAAGGTCCTTTTACTAAGGACTTTACAATCTAATGGTATAATCAGCAAAGACAGATTCAATTATGTGCAAAAAAACTACATTCAGGATAACTTGGAAGTAATCAACAAAGGGACAGGACTAGAATTAAAGGTGATTGAGAAAGGCCCACTATAGAAGTTGGCATCTTAGCTGGGATTAGAAGGAAGCTAGGGAAGGCAAGAGGTGTAAATGAGGAAGAAGAGAATACCATGACAGAGAAAATCCCTGGAGTCTAGAAATGATGTACCTTGTTCTAAAAATAGCAAGGAAGCCATTGTCACTGGATCACAGAGTATGGTGGTAAGGAAAAGGGAATATAATATTCAATATTTAAAAAGACTGGAAAAAGAAGGGGGAATCAGATTATGAAAGGCTTTGAATGTCAAAAAATGAGTTTATCTTTGAACCTGGAGGTGATAGCTACTGGAATTTATTGAGTAGAAGACTGGCATGTTCAGATGTTCGTAAGATCAGCTATGTAAGACAACTGTATAGATGATCCACTTATAGAGAAATCAGTCTAGATCTAGCTCACATCTAAACTAAAAAAGCAAGAATAGAAGCAGAGAAATGAGTGACACACTTGAAGCTAAGATGGTGGAGTAGAAAGATGGACCTGCTGTAGCTCTCCCCCCATAGCCCATAAAATATCTATTAAAAAAATGCTACAAACAAATTCTAGAGCAGCAAAAGCCACAAAACAAAAGAGGGAAAGAGATTTCCAGCTCAAGGCAGCCTGGAAGGCTGACAGGAAAGGTCTATTGCACTGGGCATGGACCGGAGTGCAGTGCAGCCTTGGTCATGCTGTGGCAAGGACAGAGTGGGAGCTGGCTTCAAGGCAACACCAGCAGCAACTTGGGGTCCCAGATTTCTCAACTCACAAACCCCAAAGACAGCTTCAAGGTCAATGAGAAAGTTCACCTGGATGAGAAGTGAACTCAGCTGTCTACCCCTGGCCCCAGGCAGAGGCAGCTTCCATTGTTGGAGACCTGGCCTAAAAACCCAGGGGGAATCGAGCAGCTAATCTAGCTCTCAGCCTTGGGTGCCCTGGGGTGAGAAGGAATGCTGACTGACTGGTGGAGGCAATGGAGGCTGTAGAGAGGGAATTCTACTTGCAGATTATGGGAAGAAAAGAGTATTTGTGGCTGCTCTCAGATCAGACTGCAGGTCAAGAGAGGAGTAAACTCCTGTCCCATGATTGTGCCAAGTTGGAGGAACTGAAATCTTACAGGTTCACATAGCATACCCTCATCTTTGACAAAGAATTCAAAAATCAAGTAACTGGCTGGAAAAATGCCCCAAAAGGGAAAAGGACTAAGACTATAGAAGGTTACTTTCCAGGTGAGCAGGTATTTTCTTCCATTCTTTCAGATGAGGAAGAACAATGCATACCATAAGAGGAAGATCTAAAAGTCAAAAATTCTGCGTCCAAAACCTCTAAAATAAACATGTAATGGCCTCAGGCCATGAAAAAGCTCAAAAAGGATTTTGAAAATCAAGTAAGAGAAGTGGAGGAAAAATTGGGAAGAGAAATGAGAGCAATGAAAGAAAATCATGAAAAATGAGTCAATAGCTTGATAAAGGAGAGCCAAAAAAAATGCTGAAGAAAATAACACCTTGAAAAATAGGCTAACTCAATTGGCAAAAGACATCCAAAACGTCAATGAGGAGAAGAATGCTTTAAAAGGTGAATGAGCCAAATGGAAAAGGAGGTTCAAAAGCTCACTGAAGAAAATAGTTCTTTAAAAATTAGAATGGAGCAGATGGAAGCTAATGACTTGATAAGAAACCAAGAAATTACAAAAACCAAAAGAATGAAAAAATAGAAGATAATGTGAAATATCTCTTTGGAAAAAACAACTGACCTGGAAAATAAATTCAGGAGAGACTATTATGGAACTACCTGTAAGGCATGATCAAAAAAAAAAGAGTCTAGGCATCATCTTTCATGAAATTATCAGGGAAAACTGCCCCAATATTCGAGAGCCAGAGGATAAAATAAATATTGAAAGAATTCACAGATCACTTTCTGAAAGAGATCTGAAAAGAGAAAATCCTAGGAATATTGTAGCCAAATTACAGAGTTCCCAGGTCAAGGACAAAATTTTGCAAACATCTAGAAAGAAACAATTTGAGTATTGTAGAAAAACAATCAGGATAACACAGGATCTGGCAGCTTCTACATTAAGGGATCAAAGGACTTGGAATATGATATTCCAGAAGTCAAAGAAACTAGGATTAAAACCAAGAATCACCTACCCAGCAAAACTGAATATAGTACTTCAGAGGAAAAAATATGGTTATTTAATGATATAGAGGACTTTCTAGCACTCTTGATCAAAAAAAGACCAGAACTGTAAAGAAAATTTGACTTTCAAACACAAGAATCAAGAGAAGCATGAAAACATAAACAGGAAAGAGAAATTATAAATGACTTTCTAAAGTTGAACTGTTTACATTTTTACAGGGACAGATAATACTTGTAACTCTTGAGACTTTTCTCAATATTTGGGTAGTTGGAAGGATTACACATACACATGCACGCACACACATATATTATATATATTATATGCATATATATTATATGCATATATGTATGTGTGTATGTATAAATATACATCTATGTCTGTGTGTATGCATACTCACACACACATAGAGCACCAAGCAAGTTGAATAAGAAGGGATGATATCTAAAAAAAATAAAACTGGAGGTTGAGAGAAAAATATATTGGGAAGAGAAAGGGAGAAATGGAATGGGGCAAATTATCACTAAAAAGGAGGCAAGAAAAAGATTTTTCAGTGGAAGAGAAAAGGGAGGAGGTGAGAGGGAAAAAGGGAAGTTTATTTTCTTCACATTTGGCTCAAGGAGGGAATGACATGCTCACTCACTCGGGCATGAAATCTTATCTTGTACTACAGGACAATATGGGAGAAGGGGACAAGAGGGGTAAGAGGGATGACAGAAGGGAGGGCAAATGGGAGAAGGAAGTAATCAGAAGTAAACATTTTTGTGGAGGAACAAGGTCAAAAAAGAGAATAGAATAAATGTGGGGCAAGATAGGATGGAGGGAAATATAGTTAGTCTTACACAATATGATAATTATAGAAGTCTTTTGCAAAACTACACATATATAGCCTGTATTGAATTGCTTACCTTCTCAGTGGAGATGGGTGGGGAGGGAAGAAGGGAGAAAAGTTGGAATGCAAAGTATTAGGAACAAATGTTGAGAATTATTTTTGCATACAACTAGGAAATTAGAAATACAGGTAATGTGGTATAGAAATATATCTTGCCCTATAAGAACAGAGAGAAAAAAAGGGATAAGGGAAGGGGGAGGTGTGATAGAAGGGAAGGCATACTGAGAGAACAGGTAATCAGAATGCAAGGTGTTATGGGGTAAGGGGAGGGGAGGGATGGGGAGAAAATTTGGAACTCAAAGTTTTGTGGAAATGAATGTCAAAAACTAAAAATAAATAAATTATTTTTTTAAAAAAGGATGAAACTTAGACTGAAATTCTTTTCTTGAAACTAAAGATGTCTCTGATTTAGTCTCAATAATTTGATTCAGTCAGTAGTTTTTACCCAATTGGTCTTTGTAGCATGTAAAATTTTATTACAAGTTGGAGCATTTGTCCATTACCCCAAAAAAGTTTAATCCTATTTGTCTAAAAGGGCCCTGGAAAACCTTACCCTTCCCTATGTGAACTGGCTCTCTAGAGGCCTGTAGAGGCATATCACTAAGCCCCATCAATCCAATTCTCCAGGTTACTGGCCACTCCCATCAAGACCATGCCTGGAACCCCCAGACCACCTGGGGCCACCCTGGACTCCTTCTTCAGTCCCTCTGTAGATAAGATACAATTACAGTTAACTTTAAATCCCATTCTTGTTTGATGGAACAATGATGCAACAACATATTTATGCTTTGTTTTCTTTCCTTTATCTAATTATTCCCATAAAATTTAGAAAGAATATTCTCAGGGATCTTTCACAAGACCATACCAGAGTACCCATTTGCCTGATTAATTGAAAATAGCAAGATTCCACTACTGGCATTGTGCTTACATTTTAAACTATCTGCTTTGATCATAGAAATGTGCCATGTAGATGAAAAGCAAGGACCTAATTAAATATCATCTCTACTTTATAACCAGACTCAGAAATAGTCAAGTGGGAAAACATTTCTTTCCAAAGGACCACAATGTGGAAACTGAGCCAGAAGGATCCCATTCCAGGCTGAGTACACAATAATCCCCTGAGGCTTTACATTAGATGGCAGGTTTCACATACAAGCAGTTTACACTTTACATAAGAGATTACAACTTTAACAGAGTGATAACCTTCCGCTTGTACACACCGCTTGGGTGATCATTTTAGACTTCAGTCCCTGGGTGGGACTGAAGCCACTCCTCTTCTTCCACAGTAGAAAGAGTTAACATCTCTTCTCTGAGCTTCTCCAGTTCAGATTAGATCTGAAGAAGTCCTTCAGTAATGACAGGACTTCAAAAGGAAAGGGAGATGGGATCAGGAGACTGTTTGTCTTAAAATTACCACAAGCTTCCTGGAGCCATGAAATTCTTGGTCTGCCTTATCTTGTCCCCTATCTTCCAACTCCCCTTAAAATCTGAAGTTATTATAACAAATTAGCTTACAAATATAAATTTGGTAGGTAGGCCTTTCAAAAATCATACAAAAGATTTTACAAAACATTTCTTCACACAACAAATATTTTCCTCTTTTAAGAACAGTTTACAACTTATCACAAAACCCTCATGAACCTAAGTGGCAAAATTACAAGATCTAAAACCAAGGCCTTTTCCCATTTAGACATAAACTTTCTTTTATAAACATACTTTTATAAATGCTTGATTCATAGTAAAAACCATTTTAGTTAAAACTTCCTTCTTACCAGCAGAAATAAATTGTCACATACTCAATACATCCTTAGGTGGAATAGGCTTGAAAATCACACCCATTTATAAAAATGTGTGTGTGTGTGTGTGTGTGTGTGTGTGTGTGTGTATGTATGGATGTATTTTAAGGATTCTCATTTTCTCAATAGGAACTCTACAACACAGAAACTCTTACACAGAATTCATAACAGCTTTTTTTAAACCAATTCATCATTAATTTAACAATACAATTCCTAATATAACAACATTAAGATTTACTTTAAAATTTTAAACTATTTAAGCTTACTTAAAATTTTAAATAAGCCATTACCCATTTAGCTGAATGCATTTCCACATCACTTCACACAGTATTTCATCTCCTTACCACCACGTGGGCATACTTTACCACCAGCTCAAATTTGATTGAGCTATTAATTATCAAATCAAGTTACATGATTTTTCTGTTTCCTTAAAACACTTCCTCACACCCTTACTACTTACTGGAACTATGTGAAACTGACTCATCCATAACTATTCAAACCTTACCCATCTTTCCAAGTCTCTCAGTCCCATTACTCAGATTACTCTGTTCCTCCACATCTTAACCCTAACTGTCTGCACTGGATTCTCGTTCTAGCTTAAACAAAGTGAAAGCTAACTTTACCATTATATAGGAAACATCAGCCAGCATTTTCACTGCTTGTTTATAACCAAATATAAGTTTCAAATTATCAGATTTCTAGCACATCCTTTTTAAAACCCCAAACTATAACAAATTTCAAATTTTAAAATTGTGTAACAATTGCATTAGATTCATATTGCATGGAACATATACTCATCCTTATGTTAAGCACTTTACAGTCATAATCCTGATGGAAAGAGCATTCTCAGAGACTGCTCTGCATTCCTTCAGCACAGATTTTAACTTGAAATCATATCAAACTTGGATTTATAATCACTCATGATAAACATTTTAGCCCTCTTTTTTTTTTCAAATACTCTTACAACTTAAAAGAAAACTTTATTTATAACTTTCCATGATCTCTTTTTTTACTCTACCTCCTTAAAGAGCTGAAAAGCCCTCTTCCAGCTCTCCTCACCCTCTCAGGCCCAGCAGACTAACTCTCCCAGTTTCATTTTAGGCTTTAAAGAGTATGGGAGGATAACCTTCTTCTTGTCCATGTGGTCTGAGCACATAGAGTTAATGCTTCTAAGAGAAATCACTGAAATTCTAAAGAGAATTTGCAATTTTACACACATAGTCTGGTATCAGATATATTTACTTAAACATAAAGTACAGATTTTAGCTTTGAGTCTCATTAGATCAAAACTCAACTTTTTACTCCAGACTGCCTGTCTTTTTTTTCTGCTAATTTCCATTACAAAAACAGATCCTCCTTGCCCAGGTAAAAAGGCCTAAATAATTTAACACTGACAAAGCCCAACATGAGACTTGGGAGCTTAATAACTAATAGTAATACTAATACTAATACTTAGTTACTAATAGTAATGCTAGCAGTAAACAATTTTTAAATTTTTAAATCCAGTAAACTTTCGTAACTTTGTCTGTTGGCTTCCCAATCAAGCTAAACATTTTCTTACATGGGATAGTGGAGGGGGAAGGGAGTACAAGATCCAAACACATGGAATACTCCACCATCCTACCCATATCCTCACCTTCAAATAAACCAAATACTCACTATTTCTTCTAACTTCTTTGTTCCTTAAAAAGAAACTTAAGAGGTCAAGAGTCTAACAATTTAACTTATCAATAGAGCCACATTTTTTTTAAGTTGAATATTCTTCAAAGGGCAAAAATCTTCCTTTTTCACCTTCACAGAACCTGACCAGGGTTCTAGAATGCAGAAAGAGAGACTGTTTTTAATAACTTCTTAAAAGTTTTCAAACTTTCTATTAACACCATTATCAAGCCAAACAGTAAAGTATTTTTGCCCTTTCTCTCTCATTTTCTCTCTCTCTCTCTCTCTCTCTCTCTCTCTCTCTCTCTCTCTCTCTCTCTCTCTCTCTCTCTCTCTCTCTCTCTCTCTCCCTCTCTCTCTCTCTCTGTCTCTCTGTCTCTCTCCTGCCCACCACTCCTCTGAGACTGCTGTAATCAGGGAGGAAAGGAGAGGAGAAGATTAAGAGAAAGTAGAATTCCAAGGGAATGTCCTCTGGCTGCCTGCACAACTGCATTTACAATTTAACAAAACAGTTCACAAACAAACAGACAAACAGAACAGATAGAGCAATACAGATCCTTGCTTTTTAGGACATAAACTTATTTTAGATTATGCCAGTCAAATTTCAACTATTCATATCAATTTATTCTGGTTGATTCCAAGCCAATTTCAAAATGATCCTTCCCAGAATCTAGATTCTCCCTCCACCCTCTTTCTCTCTGTTCTCTCTCTCCAGAGGAATACCATGAGGATTATTCATCCTCTCCCTGGCACTAAGTGCTCACTCCCCTCTTAGGACTTGTGCTCTGAAAGCCCCCAAGGACTTGGAATATGACATTCCAGAAGTCAGGAACTAGGATTAAAACCAAGAATCACCTACTTAGGAAAAATGAGTATAATACTTCAGGGGAAAAATGGTCATTCAATGATATAGAGGACTTTCAATCATTCTTGATGAAAAGACCAGAACTGAAAAGAAAATTTGACTTTTAAGCACAAGTATATTGTAAAGACTGAGTAGTCTCAAGAGTTACAAATATTATGTTCCTACATGGAAACATAATATTTGTAACTCTTGAAACTTTACTCAGTAGTTGAGTAGTTGGAGGGATTATGCACACACATGCACACACACACATATGGAGAGAGAGACAGAGCACAGGGTGAGCTGAATAAGAAGGGATGATATGTAAAAATAAAATTAAGGGCTGAGAGAGGAATACATTGGGAGAAGAAAGGGAGAAATGGAATAAGGAAATTATCACTCATAAAAGAGGCAAGAATAGGTTTATTCAATGGAGGAGAAAAGGGAGGAGATGACTGGGAAAAAGTGAAGCTCACTCTCTTCACATTTGGCATAAGGAGGGAATAGCATGTACACTCAATTTGGCATGAAAATCTATCTTACTCTACAGGAAAGTAGAGGAAAAAGGACAAGTTGGGTGAAGGGGATGATAGAAGGGAGGGCAAATGGGAGAAAGGAGTAATCAGAAGTAAACATTTGTGTGGAGGAACAAGGTCAAAAGAGAGAATAGAATAAATATGGGGCAAGATAGGATGGAGGGAAATATAGTTAGTTGTACACAATATGACTATTATGGAAGTCCTTTGCAAAATTAAACATATATAGCCTATATTGAATTGCTTGCCTTCTCAGTGGGGATGGGTGAGGAGGGAGGAAAGAAAAGAATTTGGAATTCAAAGTATTAAGAATGAATGTTGAGAAATGATTTTGCATTCAACTGGGAAATAAGAAATATAGGTAATGAGATATACAAATCTATCTTGCCCTACAGGAAAAGAAAGAAGATGAGGATAGGGGGAGGGAGGGCATATTGAGGGAAGGGGTAATGAGAATGTACAATGAGGTGGAGGAGGGGAGAGATGGGAAGAGAATTTGGAATTGAAAATTTTGTGGAAATGAATGTTGAAAGCCAAAAATAAATAAACATTAAAAATAATAATTACTAGTTGGTAGATGAGGAAACTAAGTCTGAGAAAGGTTACAGAAAGTCCATGTTCACCTAGTCAGAGAGAGAACTCTCACCCGGATCTGGTTTGAGTTCTGGATCTTCAGATCCCAGGTGCAGGGTTCTTCATCCACTGTACCAGATCAGAACTCAAATCTGTTGATCTAGCTGGGGAATCCCTGGAGGGTCTTGCAGGCACTATTTCAGCTATTTATAGGTGTTAAGGGCCTAGGGTACAGTTTCTTAGTTTGGAGTTCTGTCCTTATTTCCCAGAGGAATGGTGACTTCATGCCAGCTCCTAACCTGAAAAAAGAAAGGTCCTTGGGGGCCCTGGTGAGATGTGGGCAGCCAAGAACAGGGTTGGGCAGCCAAGAATGTTAGGGCCTTAAGGCACTGAACCACTATGCCTCTACCCCAAGCCTTCCACCAGCATCTGGTTATTTGTCTCCTGTCAAGCTCAAATTGATCTCTGCTTTGATTGCATCTTTAGCCTCCACCATATCCCCATGCTCTCATCTTACACATGCCCAAGGAAGAGTTGGCATCCAGAAGCCTTAATCTGCTTTTCTCATGTGCCTTGGGGGCCTAGGAAGCCAGTTTTGATCTTCTTTGTTCAACGGACCTTGAGTTTCTGGATGGGAAACTGGATTCGTGGGGGCTTAGCCAAGAGAAAGGTCTCTAAGCTCCTCCATTTGTGGTCCTTAGCCCACTCCTAGTCAATGGCTGGTGCTGAAAGTCCAAAGCGCTGCCTGTGTTTGTGACTGTCAGTGTGAGTATGGCAGTGTGTCCCTAAGGATGCACCAAGAATATCAAAAGTTGGTACTATACCACCAGGCATGTGGCTGGCCACTAAGGGCAGGTTCCCTGTTAGCATCTTTGGAGTGTTTCACATGAGTTAGCATCTTTGGAGTGTTTCACAGGAGGTGCATGATGGGACCAGAGAAGATAAGGGGGTTTGACCAGCTCAAACCTATTTGGAGAATGACAGAGGGAGCCTTTGCTCTGCTCCAGGAAGTTTAGGTTAGGCATGCTAAGCTCATGACTCTCAGTGGTCCAAGAGGCTGCATTAGCAATGAGGCCAAAGAAAAGGAGGTAAAGGATACAGCGAAGGAGCTGGGGGAGTCTGACAGACATCCTGACTCCCCTACATTCCAGAGATCTTTCAAGGTTTGATTTTGTTTTTATCCTACCTCAGACATTGACTTAGTAAGAGCTAATCACTTAATGTCTCTAAGCTGTAAAATGGGTAAAATAAAGCACCTACCTCACAGGATTGTCATAAGAGTCCAATGAGATCATATACATGAAGTGCAAAATTTAAATTACTATATACATGCTAGTTATTATAAAGTACACTTATGTGTGCATGTGTATATAAACCTGTTTATTGATCATATTTATATATATAATTTTTGTATAACAAGGATCCCCTACAAATATTAACATATTTATGTAATATATGACATAACATTTCAGTATATAGAAACATAGCTCACATATTTAGTATATAACTAAATCTATAGCACATATATTTATAGGAGCCTGAAAAGTGTTCTTCTTTCATCTTGGTTAATTAAAAAGAAGGTGCCTGAGATCCCAGGTGAAGCCTGCAGCAGTTAGGAAGGGATTTTCCAAACTTAATCAGCCTAGGTCCTTGACTACCTGTGGAGTACTTAAACCTAGACTGATGTTTTTGAAAGGGAGTATGGAACCAGAATGGAGGAGTCAAGAGATCTGGTTCTACTTGCTTCTCTACTGGTGAATCTACTCCTCTCTGGGTCTTAGTGACTCAAATAAAGGGTTAGACTAGACCAGGGGTGAGAGCACTGGAGTTTTAGACAAAAGATAGGTACAAAGCCCCCTCTCCAATCTGTCCTCCATGCAGCTGTCTTTCCCGAGGACACAGAGCTAGCCACTGATCATCTCATTACCAGCTCTGAACTAAAATAGGGCTCCTAAGGGCCTGTAGGAGAAAATAAAAATGCCACAGCCTGGCATTTTAAGCCCTCCCTCTGACTTCAACCTACCTTTACAGATTGATTTTATATGACTTTTTATTCACATTCTAGGTTTTAAATACTAGATAGTAATTGTTTCTCTTTTACCCAGGAACCCTGAAGGTCTTCTCCAAGTTCCAGGGTTTCTTTTAATTAAAGGGACCATCCTTGAGCAGCTACTTAAAGAAGCCTATTCATAGAATGGGTATATCTCACTCAAAGTGAGAATGCTATAAAACTTTAGCCTAAAAGGGCCAGGGTCTCATAATGCTTCCTGGGCCATATACAGGAGTCCTGATGAATATCAGGCCACTGGACCCAGATGGCTCTGGAGGAGAAAGCAAGGTTGGTGACCTTGCACAGCCCTCCCTCACTCAAGTCAAAGTCAACTACAAGCCATGTCATCATCCTGATGTCATGGTCCTCTTTGAGAATAAAGAACAAACACAACAACCAACAGCAAAGATAGTTTTCAATATTCATTTTTTATAAGACTTTGAGTTCTCAATTTTTCTCCCTCCCTCCCATTCCTTTCCCCTAAGACAGCAAGCAATCTGATATAGGTTATACCTGTATAATCTTGTTAAACATATTTCCACGTTAGTCATGTTGTAAAAGAAACAGAACAAAAGGGAAAAGTCATGAAAATCAAAAGGACAACAAAAATGTGAAATTAGTATGTTTCAATCGGCATTCAGACTGCGTAGTTTCTGCCCCTCCCCCACTAGATGTGGCTATCATTTTCTGTCATGAGTTTTTTAGAATTGTCTTAGATCCCTGTATTGCTGAGAAGAAATAAGTATATCATAGTTGCTTATTATACAATGTTGCTGTTACTGTGTACAATGCTGTCCTGGTTCTGCTCAGTTCACTTAGCATCAGTTCAGGTAAGTCTTTCCAGATTTTTTTGAAATCTGCTTATTCATCATTTCTTATAGCACAATAGTATTCCATTACATTCATATACCACAACTTGTTCAGCCATTCCTCAATTGATGGGCATTCCATCAATTCCCAATTCTTTTTCAGCACAAAAAAGAGTTGTTTAGCTAAGATTTGAAGGCCAGCAGAGGAGGTATAAGCAAGGAAGGAGGACATTTCAGACATGAAAGACAGCTAGAGAAAATGTCATGATTTGAGAAATAGATTTTTGTGTTCAAGGAAAAGAATAAAAAAAAACAGTGTCAGTGAATGCTAGAGTACACAGGAGGAGTAAGTTGTAGGAATACTGGAAAGTTAGAGAGAAACCAAATTATGAAGAACTAAAGAGGCAATTAGAGGATTTTATATTTGATCCTACAGGTTATAGGAAGCCAATGGAATTGATTGAATGGCATGTGGTTGACATGATTAGGCCAGAACTAAGATCATTTTGGCAGCTGAAGTAGAAGTTTTAGCTGGAGTGGAGAGATACTTGTGGCAGAAAGATCCACTAACAGATGATAGCAATCATCCAGGCATGAGGTGATAAAGGCATATGTCAGGGTCTTATGCAATGACAGAGAAGAAAAAGGAGCAAATTTGAGAGATATCAAAAAGGTAGAAACAACGGAACTTGACAATTGATTGGATATTGGAAGTGAGAGAAAGTAATGAGAAAGAAAGAAACCTGGGAACCTTCTACTGTACCTTCTACTGTCATGGGAAAGTTAGGAAAAAAGAACACTTTGGGGAAAAAGATAATGAGTCCATCTGTCTGATGTATAGTTTAGAAAGCTTATAGTACATCCTCTTTCACATGTCTAATAGGCAGTTAAAGATGTGAGACAGAATGGAAGTTAGAGCAGGATAAACAAAATAATGATATTAGTTTTAATGACATTAGTTTTAATATGGAAAATGGAGATAAAGTATTCTCTATTGTTTAAGAGCAGCACAGAGCTAGCAAATTTGGGGAGTTACTATAGGATAGTCTGTCAGTTCATATGTAACAGGACTTAGATCACCTAAAACTATTCATTGAGATAAAAAAATAAAATATAAAAAATAAATAAAAATTTACAAAAATAAAATAAAAAGCATATTCATAGAAAGAAAAAACCCCATAAATATTGTATTATAGAAATAGTGTAGTTTATGGGATTATGCACTCAGGCATTTCATGGCTGAAATGCTCTCCTTCCCCATTTATATAGTGCTTACAATGTGATAGGAACTGTTTAAACATGTTATAATTATTGTTTACATACATATTATATAAATACATGACTTGAATGACTTGCACTTGACTTTGTTTTGAGTGAGGGAGGGCTGTGCAGGTCACCAGCCTCACTTCTCCTCCTGAGCCATCTGGGTCCAGTGACCAAATACTCATCAGGATGACTGGAGATGACCCAGGATGAGGCAATTGGGGTTAAGAGACTTGTCCAAAGTCACACAGCTAGTGTCAAGTGTCAGAGGTGAGATTTGAACTCAGGTCCTCCTGACTCCTGCACTGGTGCTCTATCCACTGCATCACCCAGTTGCCTCTGATGGCATGGTCTTCTTTGGCAATGAAGGATGAACACACATTATATAAATATATTTATATTACATATACATAAAATTATATAATTATTATTTCATTTCATTCTCATAATAACCTTCAAGATAAGTGCTTCATTTCATAGATAAGAAAACTGAGGGAAGCAGAAGTTAAGTGGTTAGCCCAGGGTCACTATCTGAGGCCAGATTTGAACTTAGGTCTTTCTTACTGGAATAGATCTTGTTGTTACTGCTGTCATTCAGTTGTTTCAGTCATTTTCAGCTCTTCATAACCCCATTTGGGGTTTTCTTGGCAAAGATATTGGAGTGGTTTGACATTTTCTTCTCCAGCTCCTTTTACAGATGAGGAATTGAGACAAACATGGTTAAGTGACTTGTCCAGGGTCACACAGCTAGTAAATGTCTAAGGTAAGATTTGAACTCAGGAAGAATAGTCTTGCTGACTTCAGACCCAGCTCTCCATCCACTGGGCAACCTCCCTGCTGAAGCCTCCTTTGGTAGAGGGAAGAAACTGGGCTTCTACTGTGTATGTGCTGCTTTGACTGGTTTAAACTCCATGGAACAAGATTACTCAGGACTTCATCTCCGAAGTCAATACCTAGCAGGGGTTTTCTAATAATAATAGCTAATAGCTAGGACTTACATAGTTTCTACTATGTGTCTGGCACTATGCTAAGTGATTTACAATTATTATCTCATTCAAACCTCACAACCCTGGGAGGAAGGTGCTACTTCATTCATTTTACTAATTGAGGCCAACAGACTTGCCCAGGGTCACACAGCTGGTAAGTGTCTGAGGCTGAATTTGTACTCAGATCTCTTAATCCAGGCAAGCATTTTCTCCACTGTGCCACTAAGGTGCTCCTATACTGATAAATGCTTAATGGGTAGCTCTCTAAAGCACATATTTAAAATTTAGTCTTCGTTATTGGTATTTTCCCCATCACTTTCTAGTATATAAATCAACTTTGCTAATTTCAACGGTGTGAATGCTCATAATGAAAAATTAACAATTGCCTTCCATAAACTGGTTTAATCTGACCCCAGAATACCCCATGACAACTCCTATGATCCTATTCTATGACCCTATTCATTTTCAGAAGGAAGACTTGGTACAGAGTTCACAGAGGGGTGTTATTGAGAGAAAATAATATTATATTATCATACTGACAACTAATTACGAATTTGTAACCTATTCTTTTCCTCCTATTTCTTTTAAGACTCTACCCCTGAAAACATAAGTCAGTCTCTGAAGGGCAGGACTGAGTGATAAGATTTCTTCTAGCTTCCAAGGCACATGTTCTTTAACTGTGTTAGGACCCCACACTACTGGCAAAAATGATTTCTGTTTAGAATATGAATGGAATCCATTTTGAGTGAGTCCCTTGCCTGGAGATAAGGACTACAATCCTTTATCCTGTCCATGTATCTTTCGTTGCTGAAGAAGACCATACAGTCAGAGAAATGATGACATGACTTGCACTTGACTTTGTTTTGAGTAAGGGTGGGCTGTGCAGGTCACTAGCCTCACTTCTCCTCCAGAGCCATCTGAGTCCAGTGACCAGATATCATCAGGATCACTGGAGATGACACAGGATGAGGCAATTGGGGTTAAGTGATTTGCCCAAGGTCACACAACCAGTGAGTGTCAAGTGTCTGAGGTGATATTTGAACTCAGGTCCTCCTGACTTCTGCACTGGTGCTCTATCCACTGTACTACCTAGCTGCCCTCCTCTCCATTAAAGTTTAGGGCAACCCAGCTCAAAAAGGAGAAAACTCACCAAAGAGGTCTGGATAGAAATAGCTTCCCCTCCCCAGATTGCTGAAGGTTGTTGATTCTCATGACCAAGCTACTTTTTCAGCAGGAGGAGCTGAAGACTTTTAGCTTGCCTTCTCTTTAAATATCCACCAGTTGAATTGCATTTGTCAGGTGAATTTCCTTTTAGAAGATATACAACTGATTTAAGGTATTTCAGAGTGTCTTGGCTTCTTTAATTACAAAATCACTCAACATTACTCTATTATCATAGTGAAACTAAAATCCTAGTGTTGTGGTCTGAGGGTGCTGGGAACCCCAAAATTCAAGGGTCTTGGGTCCTTCCTGGAAAGAATTCTACTCAAGCACTCTTTCTGTCAGAGAAATTTATTGTTTTGTTTTGTTTTGTTTTTTCAGCATTTATTATTTTAGCAATAGAAGTGTATGAGACTTTTAAGACCCAGAACTTTTGGGAAATGAGACCAACCTCTTTTACAAGGGAAAAAACATTTTGTGAGAATATTTGAAAGGAATCTAGGAGTGGCCACTAGGCTGGGGTGACCTGGAGGTAACAGGGAAGGGGTCTAGATGTGATTAAATTGGGAAGTGACCAGGAGTAATTCAGAGATAACAGACAATGAAGGGTTGGACTAGGTTAGCGGTAATAGAGAATTGGAAATTGGGGCAGATTCAAAGACACAATACAAAGACAGTTGAAAGGATAATACTGGGATGAGCCTCAGGCAAATGCCAGGGCCTTCTGGGAAAGTTCAAAGGAAGTTCAAAGTCTGTTGGGGGAAGGGCCATTGTAAGGGCCTATACCCTGTCACTAGGACCTTACCTTAAACCCTATAAAGTGTATCTATTTCAATCCAGTGATCCCATTTCTTTAGTCAGAAGATGGGAGTATCGGACATGGATTCAAAATGCAACTAAGGATTATACCAGCACACCATGACCCGCCACTGAAAGAAAGCTCCAGAGGCTTATAATGTTTCTCAGTAGCCTGTTTTCTTCCTCGTGAGTTTTGAACACTCTCTCTTTCAAAATAGTATGCATTCCTTGTGTATTGACATGCCATTACCCAATAAGCCTGAGGAAAAAAACAGAAACAAAAAAAATTCCTCTCCAAAGTACAATTCCTCACAATGTTATTAAATAAAGCCACCTAACCATGTGATTACAAATGAAGGAATCTATCACTTCTACCTTTATAAACCACTGGTTATTAATAGGGTACTTGATAGAGCAGTACCTACAGTGTAGAAGAAAGGACGGGATGTGGAGAGAATGGAATAACCATTTCTAAAATGCCTACTATGTGCCAGGTGCCGTGTTAGTATTAGACAAAACTGACCATTCTATAACTTGGAATATGGTTTCCTCTATCATCAGTGTGTTTATTTTGGTGGACTTATTATGTGTAGCATTCCTTTTTCATCTTTGTTAATTGTTCTTAATTATGTTCAACTGCGGATCAGAAAGAACTGAGTTCAAATCCTACCTCAGAAGCATACTGAGTTATGTGACCCTGAACAAGTCATCAATCTGTTTCAGCTTCACTTGCTTCATCTGTAAAGTAATAATAATAATAAATTGAAAAAAAAAATTTTTTAAGTTAAAGTAGTATATACCTCTCAGGATTGTTATGAGAATTAAATAAGATGTTAATCATTTTGCAAACTTTAAAGCATTATATAAATACTAGGTATTACCATTACAGTTACTTTCACATCATACAAGTCTCTCCATGATTTTCCTAATTTTTTGTATTCAACTTTTCTTTACAGAGTTTTGACATTAATTTTATATATATATATAAAACATATATTACATATAATATATACACACATATATATGGGATAAGTTTTATTAATTGTATCCTGTTTTATTGATACCTCTAAATACACACAAGAAGTTGCTTGGAGTAGTGGATTGAATGTTACATTAGTATTAAGGTGGATCTGGATTCAAATTCTACCTCTAATGCTTACTAAACCTGTGTGACCAGCTTAGCCTCTCTACTAATTTATAGCCTTATTAACATCTGCTTTTGGTGGAGGGAGTTCTCTAGGTGACAAAAATCACAGATACTTGGACATCCTTGATGTATTTTGTCTTATATATCACCATTATTTCTTAATGTGCTGCTACCCTCAACTCCCATTGCACTCAATCTTGTAATGACACAAACCATTTCAGAAACACAGGTCAGCCGAATAACTACATCAGGCGATATATATGATATTCCACACTGGGAGTATTGGTACTGAGTACTGTCTACTGAGAGATATAGTGGATGGCATCATCTTTTACCAGGGACTGATACTGGTTGCGGTAATTGATCAGCTTCCTCACCTGTTGTTGGATGCTCCATTTATGAAATTTGTTCTGACCTTGATTCTGTTGACCCATCTAGGTTTTAGTGAGGAACCTTCAGCTTTTATCTTTCTGCTGCACAACAGTTGGAATTTGACAGTACGAGATTATAGCCTCCTATCGAAAGGGGCGAATACCTACCCTACCAACAAACAAAAGGAGAGCCAGGGTGTGCTAGTAAATGTTTAACACCTAACTCTCCAATAAAAAAATTTAAAAAAAACTCATGACAGTCTTTAAGTTTAATCTCAATCATTCCCAGTGTTTCTATCCCTTTCTTAAGTCTTAAGTGCATTAGTAAGTGCATTATTTTGCAACATTTATCGATTTCCATCATGTACATGCTAAAAATTTAACAATTTCTCTCAAGCATGTTTGAGATGACTCTGGCTTACTCCTGCTTGGGAGATTCTTGTGGAGAATTGAGATAATTTAAATAATTTGACCTTCAATCAAGACCTGTGTCTTAAGATTAATCTTCATTATGTGGAACCTAACCTTATAATAGTTTGATCATCCAAAGTTCAGAACAATCTGTTGTCTAGTTCTTGCCTCAGATCACAACTGAACAGCAACGTTGTACCATCTGTTATATCTAACCTTATGACACTCTTACCACTCAGTAACATTATCTGTCTAGAAGAGTCCTGGAAAAAGCTGACTAAAGAATATATGAGAAATAAAGGAATTGCTCAAAAAAAAAAAGTCTAGAACACAGCTGTCACTGACCTTATGAGACAGTCACCATAAAATAATGATTCTTGTGTTAGAGGTGGCATAGCATCATATAACCTCAGATTTTAAAAGGATTAAGAATATAAGCCATCTTCATAGACATATTAGAAATCATTTCCTTCTATGTGTTCTCTTTTTCTACTGGCCTGTTTGTTCTGGTCATAGCAATATCTCCCAAATCTCTGTGTTTCTCTATATCCTATGCTATATCCCCTAGTAGGAGGTACTGCAGTGATTTGCCATGTCCTTCTCCAGCTTATTTTATAGATGAGAAAAATGAAGTAAACAGGATTAAGTGACTTGCCCAGGGTCACACAACTAGTATGTATTTGCAGCTCAATTTGAACTTAGCTCTTCTTGATCCCAGGTCCAGCACTCTATCCACTGCACCACCTACCTGCTCTACTCTATATCCTCTAGTCAAATCTGACTTCCTTGAGGGCTGAGACTTTGCATTTTTATCCCCAGCACCTACCACAGTGTTTAGCATACAGTAGAAACTTATACTTGGTCAGACCTAAACTAGACCAGTCCAATAATTCAGGCTTGAAAGCTATTTTATGATGTAATTTAAAAACATTTTACTAATTAAATGATTAAAACAATCAACTTCAAAGTTAAAATGATGTCCTACTCACCTCCACTTCCATAACCACCATATCAGAAACTCAGGCAAACATTTCTGAATATATTTTTCTGACACAATTTCACTTCATACTAGACCGACCATATTTTAACATGTAAAAAGGTCAGATGACCCCCTGCCTATTTAAAGCCTAATTCACCTATCATTGGAACCAATGCCCTTTATAACACTGCTTGATGGGACTACCCATAGGAAAAAAGGGAAAGGAGATTGAGAGGGTAAGGATAAAAGAACAAAGAGAAAGAAAGGACTCTGACCATGATCCAGAAGGAGTGCAAATAAGATTATAACTTCAGCTATTCATAGGCATAGAAGACTAGTACTTCCTACCTGGAGATAGTCGTCTGAGTCACATTTGCCACCACCCACAAAAAAATCCACATTCTATCCCTTAATAGCCAGGTCCAATTTTATTTTCCTAGCAGACCTTTCACCACTAAAAAATTTTAAAGCAACCCTGAAATCTAGAGGATAAGCCTAATATGAATGACAAAAACATAAACCAATATCAACTCTCTTCTTAAAATTGAACAATACATTTTGACTTTCTTCTGTGGAGGTTGGATGAATATACTTATCTCAGACACAAATTTACCATCAAATTAAGCAAACAATGTCATTTTTAAAAATAAACCCTAATTGTGAAGTTGTAGAAAGATAGTTTTATCTATCTCCCTCATATTAGTAAAATGCAAAGGCCTTCCCAAAAGTTCAATTCCTTTGGTCTCCCAATATCATTCTGGGAAAGAAATATTTAAATCATTTGGAGTGGGCTAACAATTAAGGGGGGACTGACCCATTTGTCTAGTTTGTATAGAACCTTCAAAGACAACAGGCACATTGAAACTCAAGCAACAACTCAGAGAATGGAAAAAGGAAGGTCTGGAGAGGGTGAACTGGTACTATGTCCAAAAGCAGTCTGCCCTGATCAAATAAATCCTTCTGAATGGTGGATTTAAGAAACCACTGGAATGGAAAAATCTGCCCCTTTTAGAGAACAATGTTAATTTATCAAAAAAACAGGGCCTGGAAGAAAGGATATTCAAATTTAATAATCAGGGATTAATGCCAAGCTATCATTTTAAAAGTTCCTTTAAGGTTTAGGAAGGTACAGACTATGGAAAACAGTGACTATGATGATGATAATCTGAATTTTGGGCCTTCTTGAGAGTCAATGGGTACCCTGACAAGAGGTAATGGTGCAATGGAGCCCATAAGGGAGAAGGATATGTCTGATAAGTGCCTTGTTAATGGCTGCTGTGGTAGCAAAATTAACTGACACTGCAATCTTATATGATGAATAAGTGAAAGGCAAAATATAGTGAAAGCAAATCTCTCTCTCACTGATGGAGCAAAAGGCTAATGCAATCAATTTACTAATTAGGAAGAGGTTGAGGTCCACATGGATCATACTACAATGATCCTTCAAAAAGAGGTGCTCTGATTGACACAAGAAGTATTGTTGAGAAGTTAACTGCTCCCTTCTTGATAATGAGGTTCACATGGTACTAAAACCATTTCAGCAATAGTATCAGAGCCACCATATCTGGATTAATGATGTACTTCATCACCAACCTGAACTGTTCTTCTGAGAGGATCAATCTGACAATTCACTTTACTAGCAAGAATATGATCTCTCCAATAAGCACTGAAGTCATACAAAATGCCATACAAATGATTTTATACTTAGTGGAACAATGTGGCAAAGTTCCTATACTGGTTAACTCTAAAGTGGAAAGATGTGAATTATCCAATTCTATTCACTCCAGTTCCCATAATTAATTTCCTAAGGACACATCAATTCCCAAAGTAGTTCTTTCTATTTTTTCAGAACTTCCATAAAAGGATTTATTTTTTTTCCTCTTCTCAAATTATGCCCATTATTTCTAGTTCTATCCCTCTTCCAGATGACAGTCACTTAAATTACTGAAAATATCTGTTATGTTCCTTACTTTCTTTTCTTTACCACTCATAACAACACAAGTTCCCTCAAATAATCTATGGCATAATCTCTAGTTTTGTCTTCATATTGGTTATTCTCCTCTGGATATTCTCCATCTTATCAACAGCTATCCTAAAGTATAATTTCAAGTGATGAAGGCTGGAAGGGGAGGGATTGTTAAACCCCCGTAAAGACCAAAGCACAGGGACAGGTCACCTGGAATGAATTCGTGGGCTCCAGCATTCTTGAAGGCACTTGTTTAGTATGCAAGAGTTCTTAGGGAACCTGCAACCTTAGGGGGCACAGGTAAAGTTTATATAGGAAATTCCATTAGTAAAACATGTGCCAAATATGCCAAAGAGGTTCAGAGTGGGGTTAGGGAGTGGTCAAGCAGTGGCTAGTTCTTAAGGGAACATGCACTTTTGATATCTACTACGCAGGTATTTTACCCAGAGTTCATGGAGAAATAACCCAAGGGGGAAACTATATGGAGAGGTGGTTTTAGGCCTGAAACATCACTAGGTCAAATAATAGTCAGGGCTAACTAAGTAATACCAGACTGCTCTCTTCAACATCTTGTTAGACAAGATAAACATAAGGGAGCATATATATGTCTAAGTCTAGGATACATATGATTGATCATTGAATAGTAAATGTCTTTATGATCCAATACCCAATCCATTCAGCCAGTACACAGCTGGTTCAGACTAATAAATTCTATATATGCAGATGACTACTCTAGCAGGATGGGAGATAATGATTGCTGCTAGGGCAGACTGTCCTTGGGCTGGGGAGAAACTGTCTGGGATAGTGTTTTGAGGCTAAAGAGAAATGTGATTTTTAGAGTGAAATGTGATTTTTAGAATTGAACTCCAAGCAGATGTACCCAAGTACCCCATCACAAGGACAAAAAAAAATTCCATATATGATCTGTCCAAGACAGAGTACATTATGACTATAACCCTCTTATTCCTGGAAACAAAAGTTTAAAAATCACTGTCATTTTGTTTTACTTTCATTTAACATTGATTGAGTTTGTAATCCACTAAAACACTGAAAATATATATTTTTTAAAACTGCTGTCTTACCATGCTTAATCCATCTTGCACTTGTAAAGCAGATTGCTTGAATCCAGTTGGAAGACTTCAAATATATCCCCATTAAATTTCAGCCAGTATTCTCACAGATCAAGATTATTTTAAATTTTTCTTATTACATCCATCATGGTATCTATCCCTTCAAGTTTTCTGTCACTTCAAATTTTGCAAGCAGTTTTCCATGAATTAATCTAAATTAATGATGAAAATGTCAAGGATCTTAGATTTCCTTCTAAGTTGACATTGAAACATTAATGACTGATCTTTGACACTTGTCATCAAACAACTCCAAATTCATCTTATTGTGTTATCATTTAATCTTTACCTCTCCAACTTTTTTACAAAAATAATATAATGTACTTTATCAACGGCTTTATTTTTTAAAAGCTGTTTTATTTTTACTTATTTTTTATTTTTAAAAAATCTAGGTAAATTGTATTTACCTCCTTCCCCAGTTTAATAGCTCTGGTTTTCTTTTTAAAGGAAATTAAGTAAATTTAGCATTACTTGATCTAGATGTTCACTAAAAGTTTGTTGAATAATAACTCTTAAACTTTTGTCAAATGTTTAGGTCAAATTCATTGATCTGTGCTTCGCAGACTCAATTATTAAGCCCAGGTAGACTTTGTGATACATATACCTAGGGAGATATGGTTTGGGAGGTAAAGGTCAAGTTGAGGGAGAAGATGAGAACTTTGAAATGACTAAAAGAAGTACCAGAACCAAGGGTATATGAAGAAAACTAGCATCAGAAGTATTGTGAAGCTTAAATGAGAGAATGGATAGAAAATATTTTGAAACTCTTAGGGTACTATATAAAAGCAATGAGGAAGAAGATGATAATTATCTTAGAGTCACCAGACATTCAACCTGGTGGTGACTTCATTTCCCAAACCTTCGACTACAGATGTTCTGATCTCAAACTCTGTTTACTGAGCAATATAGGGATATAATGATAAATGTTAACAACTAGCTCTCCAGGAAAAACAAATGTCGACACACATGTTTAAGTTTAATCTGTATTAATCCTTTTAGAGTTTAGACAATCAATAAAAAATAAATCAAGTCCCATTTTGTAGGAGTTACTGATTTCTAAGGTGTAAATACTCACTAAGAAAATTTAATAGTCAGATCACAAGGAAAAATTAATAATCAACTCTTGAAAGCCACGGTAGACCTGGCTCCAGCATACCTATGGCTAGAACTTTTCCCCCAGAGAGTGCTAAAAAACAGATTTCTTAGGAGAGAAAATTTTCTCCTTAACTGAACTGAGATTTCACTCTGATGTTGAGTTCCTTTTCTTTCCAGTATTCTATCATCTAAGCTAATATAAATAAAATCCCAGGTTAGTGTTATAACTGTTTACTTTGATAAATGTTTATTCCTTATACTTAATTGCTTGTTGTGTAATAAACATTTGGTAGGAGAGATTCAAAATGATTAAGATTAAGCTAATTGTTACCCTCCTGGTCTGGGGAAGGGCTACTTCCCACCCAGAGTGAATAAGGAAATTGACTTGTATTCTGAACTTTCAAAAGAGACTCAAACTCATGACACTAGAGTTCAAGTAACTGATATTTAATGAATCAATATAATTTTAACCCAATACCCCCTTTTGAAGAGAGAAAGTAGTGAAACATGCTTAAGTCATGGCTATTTTCTTATTCTCCACAAAGGGGAAAATCTCAGTCTCCTTGGACACACAGGGTAGACTAGATCCTATATAGATGGATGAATATATACATAAATACAGAGCTGTCTATATGTAGGTGTGTCTGTGTGTGTATATAGCCTCCTTCTCTCCACAAAAGTGGAAATCATACATATGTGTGTGTGCAGAGTAGATAAATACATATACACACATATATAATAGACATATAAAGTATATATATGAGATATATTTTTATATATGTAATGTATGTAAATATATAAATATATACAGATTTACATATATACACACTTTGTTTATATTCATATTTATGATACATGAATCACCCTGGTCCTTAAAAATATTGAAGATCAAGAAATGTATCAGAGTAGAAATATTCATCAATCTGTTAAAAATATGGGGCAAGTGTTCAAAAAGGAAAAGGTGACCAGGAGTATACTTGGAAGTCTTTCACTTAAAGATAATAATTGAAATATGCCTGTCAGTTCTTATAGCAAAGTAATTTTCCATTACATTTTTTATACCACAAATTGTTCAGGCAGAAAATCTTCACTCTTGCATTTATTCTCATTCCATTATTACACAGACTTCCAAGTAGGGTCTTTTGGGGACACTGGGGACAGGGGAATCAGTTGGGCTTGGATTTGTGTCCTGAGGAACAAGTAGGTAAAGGACTGGCCCCAGCTTTTCTAAGCCCCTTTCCCTTAGAGCAGATTCTCTATTCCCCAGATGCTCTGTAGTCTCTGCCTCTGATCACCACAAACAGAATATTTTCTTCCCTGTTTGGTTCTTCATCCTCTCTTTCTTTCCTTCAGGTAGCTGACTGATTCAGTACATGCCCCATTTGGAGAATTTAGGAAGAAGTGGGAAGTCATTGTCCCTAGGGAATTCCTATATTCATGTGCTGAGTAACAAGTCTGCAAGTTTGTTTGTGTTTAAAACAGTAGGTATGTCAAGTTTAGTTGGGGATAGGGACACTGAAGGAGACCTTAGAGCATTAAACTGTCAATCCATGAGTTTTTTTTACATTGTATATGTGTTCTGTCTTCTTGTGGATTAATCTATAAAAACTATCCAGTGTATATTTCCTCTTTCAATAAAAGATTTTGGAGTTGGAGAGATATGTAGAAAGCAAATGTTTGACTGCTTGCTCATCCCCCAGATATATTTTCTTTTTTTAAATAAAATTTTATTTTTTAATGAAAAAAATTTATTATTTCCCTCCCACTTCCCCATTCTGTAATAACACTGTAAAGATAAACAACTAAGAAAAACTTAAGAACTCTGATCAACATAATAACAGACAATGATTCCAGATACATTTTCTTAAAGTACAAACTCAGTCGTATTTCTTTTCTGCCCCCAGTCTTCAGTAACTTCTAATTGTCTACTACATTAAGTTCATCCCTTCAGCTCGGCATACAAGAATCTTAGAGCTATGGCCCTAAGATATCTTCCTAGCGTTAGCTCTCACTACTCTCTTATGCCAATCAATTTACAAATATTTATGGATCACCCACGTGTGCTAAGCATTGTGGAGTTTATGGGGTGACCAGGGAGGACAGCTCCTCTGGTGTGAAGGTTTGCTGAACTGTTTGTAGGGCTGCTTGTCCCTTTGATTTCTATCTGTTACCCAACTCTTACCTCCGGCTCCAAAATGTTGTAACTTGGTCACTCCCCAGTAAAACTGCCTGGGCAGACATGTTAAACCATACTGATGGTAACCAATGGGTCTCAAATCCATCACTGAGTTAAGGGATGTCTACCCAACTATGTGAAGACTCCCCCTACTGGAATTGACAGAAGAGTAGTTTGTTCCAAAGGTCAAGAAGGTGGCTGAAGCAGGTGCTGTGGAGCTCAGAGCTTTGTTAGACATTGAAGATGCCAGGGTCATTCACTGCATCTCAGGCCATCACCAGTCACTTGACTTTTGTTTTGCCACTGGTCTTAGATGACTGGAAGGGAGAATGAAGCTGACAATTTTGTCCAACTCTGTCTCACTTAAATTCAATTCAGGACCTCACCCATGATGTCATTGGTTCTCATTAAAAATAAAGGATGAACAGCAAAAGTTGTCAAGCTCTAGGCTACATTCTGGGGATATAACACAAAGCTGAGGTAGACTCAGCTCTCAGTAGTTTTTAATCTAATAGGAAGCCACGGCAGATAGGGAATTAGTAAATTATCAGGTAAGGAAGCTTTGGTTGAAATAGTGGAAGGGTTGTGAAAGGAACAAGTCGAGGTATCATGAAGAAAAGTAGGTTTTCACAATATTTCCAGTAACAATGCTTATATCAGTTTCATTGTTGTTCCTAGATTAAGAGTCAGCAGTGGATAAAGAGAAATGGGGGAAGGATGGGTATGGCAACAGGACATAGAGCAAGATGTCAATACTGGGTAGATCTTGGTCTCTTGGTGGACTGCATTAGATATGAAATGTGGTCTGGAGCTGATAAAATATAGGGTTTTAGATCAGGTTTTCATTCATGTACCCACTAAGCAGGATAGTTCAGCCCCAGCTCAGGTATGGAGTCACAAAGATGAGAGGATATATCAGAACACACCCTTCTCCTTCTTTCTTATAGGTCTGTGCTCTTGCTTCTCTCCAGAATGCACTAACTACTCCCTGCCCCCCCCCAAACTTTGCTTTTCATGACAATTTCTCCTCAGAATGAATCCCACTCTCTGAGTTCCTCAAAAAACCTCATCCTCTGACCTTATCTTACAGTATTTATCATGTGCCACCTTGTAGTCATTTATATACCTGTTATCTCCTTTAGAAGACTGAAAATTTCTTGTAGGCAAAGAGTTCTCCTTATCTTCTTACCCTACTCAGACCTCAGCAGAGTATCCTAAGATATTCAAGCATTTATTTATATTAAAAATTTGCTTACATACTGTACAATCCACAAATATTTGTTGGATTGAGCTAAAATGGAAATCGGGATTTCATGTAGTGCACATATAATTAATTAAAGGCATTTGTAAAAATTTCCAATGTGACTATTGGTTTGAAATTGTGGTGTGTTACAATTACAGATTCTCAGACTATGAAAAAAGCTTGGCATAGCAAACTGTAAAGTATCAAATAAACCATAAATTATCAGTAGAAATAGTACCAATGATTATTCCAAATGTTAATGTGAGTTTTAACAGATACTTTCTGGAGACAATGACTCAGTCCAAAGGAATATCACCAATGGTAGAAAATTCAAGCACCATATAAATAACTCACATTTAACCAGCTCTTTAAAGTTGGTAATCTGCCAATCACATCACATGACTTTGCTCTGCTTATGTGCTTTCTTACAGATTATTTTATTGATTCCGATTCAAACATATATTCTAATATAAACTAATGAGCTTCTGAAGAAGTTGTTTCCACTAAAGTAATGTATTTATTTAGAAGTCTACTTCTCATTGGTCCAAATGCATATTTATTGCATTTTTCAAAGTCAAAATGCTCTGACATTGATCTCCAAATCCAGAAAATCATTCAATTGTGATAAATTTCTAAAAATAAACAAAAACAATTAGTTGACATAGATGAATAAATAAGATAAATAAAAAAAAAGTTCAACAATCAAGTTTGTTGAGAAGTACAACCTTTGTGTCTCTATGAAGCTTGCTTAGAGATTTTTATTTCAAATAATGAACACCATAACACCTCAGGGGAAAACAAACCTAAATATTGCTGGCTCAGGAATCTCTAACCCAAGGAACTTTGGTTTAATTGGCCATAACCAGGTGCACACATTTCCACCACTTCATCTTCAAGTAGAAAGCAAATCCCCAACCCCTCAGAATCCCTAAAGTGCTGTGTCTGAAGAAAAGTCTATATCTATCAAGATTATACAGTCTGCTAAATCTATTATTAGTTCAACTAGCTTGTTGATCAGCCAGAAACTCATCTTGGTGGCAACCAAAACATTGTTGCAAAATTGACCAGGTGACAAGAAAAGCTCACTGAACACCTAGGGAAAGAGAGATTATAAATAATTGCGTAAATACATTGGCAAAATACTAAATCATATGCTATAGGTACATTTTGTCAAAACACACTTGCTATGAATTTATGATAATTTCTAAAAATCTAGAAGCTATCTCCTGGCCTTTTTATTTCCCTTTCTTTGGACAGTCTTGTATCATCAAGGAACAGTCATAGACTGTCGAAAAAGCCAAACTGAGTGGATGTGTTTGTGAACTTTTCTAGGAAACCATGGTTCTGAGTGGCAAATATTATATTACCTTTAGAAATTCATTTAGAGAGCCATATTATTATTATTATTATTTTATTTGTTTTCAGTGCTCTACAATCACTTCCATATGACTGAGATTTTTTCTCCCTCTTTCTCTCTCCTTCCCTCCTCCTCCCCTCCCTCCCCAAAATGGCATACAATTTTATGTAGGTTCTACACATACATTCCTATTAAATATATTTTCACCTTAGTTATAGTGCATAGAAGAATTAAAATGAATGTGAGAAATCATAAAACAAATCAAAATGTAATACAAAAGAAAATGATCTGCTACATTCTGTGATCAAATTCCATAGTTCTTTCTCTGGATGTGGAAGGCATTTTGTCTTAAGAGACCATTGGGAATTTTTTAAGTCCTTGAATTGCAATGTAGTTCTAAGTCTATCAGAAAAAATCCTCACCCACTATGGTTGTTGCTGTTTATAAAGTTCTCCTGGTTCTGCTCCTTTCACTCAGCATCATTTCATATAAGTCTTTCCAGGCCTCTCTGAAAACTTCCTGTTCATTTTTTCTTACAGCACAATATTGTTCCATTGCATTCATATACCATAACTTATTCAGTCATTCCCCAATGGATGAGCATCATCTTGATTCCCACTTTTTGACCAACACAGAGAGAGCTGCTATAAATATTTTTGTACATGTGGGATCTTATCCCGTTTTCATGATCTCTTGGGGATACAGTCCTAGAAGAGGTATTGCTGGGACAAAAGGAATGCACATTTTTATAGACCTTTGGCCATAGTTCCAAATTGCTCTCCAGAATGGATGGATCAACTCACAGCTCCACCAACAATGAATTAGTGTTCCAACTCTCACACAACTTCTCCAACATTTATCATCATCCTGTTTTGTCATGTTAGCCCATCTGACAGAGAGATTTGCATCTCTCTAATCAACAGTGATTTAGAGCATTTTTTCATATGACTATAGATAGCTTTGATTTCCTGCTCTGAAAACTGCCTCTTAATATCTTTTGACCATTTATCAATTGGGGAATGACTTGTATTTTTATACATTTGACTCGGTTCTCTATATATTTTAGAAATGAATGTTTTATCACAGACACTAGTTGCAAAAATCCTTTCCCAGTTTTCTGCTTCCCTCCTAATCTTGGTTGCAATAGATTTGTTTGTGCAAAACCTTTTTGATTTAATGTAATCAAAATTATGCATTTTGCATTTCATAATATTTTCTATCTCTTGTTTAGTCAAAAATTCTTCCCTTTCCCATAAATCTGAAAAATAGGTATTCCTTGTTCCACTAATTTGTTCATAGTAATCAATCTTCATACCTAGATCATGTACCCAATTGGATTTTATTCTTGTGTATAGTGTCAGGCATTGGTCTATGCTTAGTTCCCACAATTATGTTATCCAGCTTTAATGGCATATTTTGTCAAACAGTGAGTTCTTATCCCAAAAGCTGGGTTCCAGGAGTTTATCAAATGATAGACTGCTATATCCATTGACTACTGCGTCTTGGGTACCTAACCTATTCCACTGATATACCCTTCTGTTTCTTAGCTAGTACTAAGTGGTTTTGATAATTGTTGCTTTATAATATAATTTCAGATCTGGTAGAGCTAGGCCACCTTCCCTAGCATTTCTTTTCATTAGTTCCCTTGATATCCTGGACCTTTTGTTCTTGCAGATGAATTTGATATTATTTTTTTCTAGCTCTACAGAATAATTGTCTGATAGTTTGATTGCTATAGCACTGAATAAGTAAATTAATTTAGGTAGAGTTGTTATTTTTATTATATAGCCTCAGCCCACCCATGAGCAACTAATGGTGTTCCACTCACTTAGATCTGACTTTATCTGTGTAAAAAGTGTTTTGTTATTGTGTTCATATAGTCCCTGGGTTTGTTTAGCAGGTAGACTCCCAAATATTTTATAGTATATACTGTATCTTTAAATGGGATTTTTCTTTCTATCCCTTACTTTTGGGCTTTGTTAGTAATATATAGAAGTTCAAGGAGGCAGAGACAAGATGGCAGAGTATAAAGATGCACATACTCGAGCTCTTCCCCCATAACCCACAAAATACCTGTAAAGACTTTCAACAAATTCTAGAGCAGCAGAAGCCACAGAACAATGGAGCTGAGGTGATTTCCAGCCCAGGTGACCTGGAAAAATGACAGGAAAGGTCTGTTGCACTGGGACATGGAGCAGAGCCCAGTTCACACTGGGTAGGCCTTGGGGAGGACCCAAGGAGCAACAGCAGTTTGCAGATGCCTCAACCCACAGCTACCAAAAGCAGCTTAAAATGTCAGTGAGAGAGCTTCTTTACCTCCATGGCAAGGGAGCAGGGTTCTGCCCTAGCCCTGTCTACAGGGAGTGGCCCTAGTCACAGCAGCAACAGCAGGAGGCTATGGTGGCTGGTAGCCAGGCAGGAAACAGCCTGTTTCCACTGTTGGATAAAGCCCTTGGGGAAATTGAGCAGCTGATCTGAATCTCAGCCATGGGTCAGGCCAAGGAGTAAACTCCTCTCCCTTGATTGTACCACTTTGGAGGAACTGAGAACTTACAGGTCCCCAGAGTATACCCTACTCTTGACAAAGGACCCAAAACTCAAGTAACTGGTAAGTAAATGCCCCAAAGAGGGAAAAAAATAGACTACAGAAGGATACTTTCTTGATGAAAAGGTATTCTCTCTCATCCTTTCAGATGAGGAAGGAAGTGGAGGAAAAATTGGGAAGAGAAATGACAGCAATGTAAGAAAATCATGAAAAACAGGTAAGCAACTTGCTAAAGGAGACCCCCCCGCAAAAAAAATGCTGAAGAAAACAATACCTTAAAAATAGGCTAACTCGGGGAGAGGAGCCAAGATGGTGGAGTAGAAAGACTCACGTATGCTAGCTCTGAATCCACAGCCCATAAATTTCCTGTAAAAAGAACTCCCCACAAATTCTAGAGCAGAGCAAGCCACACACCAACACAGTGGAGGAGATTTCTGTTCCAGAGAGCCCTGAAAAACTGACCCCAAAGGTCCATCACACACTGGACAGCAGAGCTCACCCCTGCGCTGCCCTGGCCACATGGCCCAAAGAGGAGCAGATCCAAACAGGCTTCAGGGACGGAACCTCTGGTGGCCACAAAGGTCCCTCCACCCACAGGCACTCCAGGTCAGTGAGAGAGACTTCTGGGCTGGCCAAGAGGGGAGCAGGGTGTCTCCGTGACTCAGGCCCCCTCGGGAGGCAGTGGCAGAGGTAGTGGCACAGGAAGCAGTGGCAGCCCAAGACTCCTGGAGCAAACAGGAGCTCAGGGCCATTACTGAAGGTCTCTGCATAAAGCCCCTGAGGGAACTGAGCCTGGGAGGCGGCCCTGCCCCAACCCGAGAACCAGAACTTAAGCTTACATTGAATAGCAGCCCCTCCCACCCTTGAAAGCCCTGAGGCTGGGGAGCAGCATTTGAATCTCAGACCCCAAGTACTAGCTGGGCAGATCTAGGCAGGGGTTGAGAGGAATCTCAGAAGTCAAGTAACGTAACTGGCTGGGAAAATGCCCAGAAAAAGGAAGAAAAATAAGGCCACAGAAGGTTACGTTCTTAGTGAACAGATGTTTCCTCCTTTCATTTCTGATGAGGAAGAACAATGCTTACCATCAGGGAAAGACATAGAGTCAAGGCCTCTATATGCCAAACGTCTGAAATAGATATCCAATGGGCTCAGGCCATGGAAGAGCTCAAAAAGGATTTTGAAAATCAAGTTAGACAGGTGGAGGAAAAACTGGGAAGAGAAATGAGAGAGATGCAAGAAGAGCATGAAAAACGCGTCAGTACCTTACAAAAGGAGACCCAAAAAATGCTGAAGAAAATAACACCTTGAAAAATAGGCTCACTCAATTGGCAAAAGAGGTTCAGAAAGCCAATGATGAGAAGAATGCTATAAAAAGCAGAATTAGCCAAATGGGAAAGGAGATTCAAAAGCTCACTGAAGAAAATAGTTCTTCAAAATTAAATGGAACAGATGGAGACTGATGACTTTCTGAGAAAC